>CM019747.1:3018410-3593139 GCA_009761775.1 Ficus carica | reverse complement strand
ACGACCCTCCTATTGTGGGCCGTTAACGTACATACTATCTTACTACATATGAAAACTTGAGCTATTTTTTTTTTTTTTTTTTTTATACTTACAATATAAAACTTGAACTGAAATCTTTTAATAATTACATATATACTTGACATATACTTAACTACATAACATAGTAATGAAATCTTTATTCGATTACAACATATTTAGCGTAGCATAATTTAACAAAAAGAAACGTAGTAATGCCCGTCCCACAGTTTCACAGTTTGTTTTGCCATGCTCCACCGTCTTGTATCAAGTATTGCTATAAGTTTGCTTACCTACAGCATAAACATGAACTATGAGCTTTCGCTCAGCAAGCACAACTATTTATCCGCAACATATCACATAATAACATAATGCATGAACCAATTATGCTTTCTTACTGTTTTCATAAGTTAGCATAATTTTTAGGGCCCTTACATAACTAAATGTACGTACCGTGGCGCGCTGCCATGGAGTGGTTGGGGCGGCCAGCCCTGTCCAACTCAAACCATGAACCAAACCGACCCTAACGCGGGTCGATACGACATATTGCATCCTGCTTATCATCATGATATCTAAATCTTGTTCTTATCTTGTTTCGTTCTTGAAACCTTATTTCATGATCTTAACCCAGTTTCTTAACTAACTGGGATTTCATATCTTACCGATTACTTATCATAAATGAGCATACTTTCGTGATGCCATAATATCAAACTATTCATCATGTGAACATACATGCTCTAACATACCTCATATATCTCATAACATAAACTAAAGCATACCAAGCCATAACATTCTCTTCATGAGACATACATACATACATACCATAAACATTCCTTATAGCATCATGAACTTGGTATCATACAAGTCATAGCATTTCATCACTTATATCATCATATACTTAAAAGCCATACATCAACAGTCTTGTTATACTGTAGGCGGAGTCGTACTAACCTTTACTGCGCCTTGATTTTAATTTCACTCAAAACAGGTCGTTTCCTGTTTTCAAGAAATCATCGGGATAAGCATCATCCTATCCTAAACAACGTTGATTTTGTGCTAACTCGATTTAAAACCATAAATCCCAAAATTCAACTCCTTTTTGAATTTTAGTAAAACCCTAGAGTTCTCAAAACCGGGTTTTAAAAACTATTACATAGTATTGGTACTTTTCTTACAAATCCGTTTAAAATTTGGAAAAGTTTTCTTCATAAAGTTGTAGACTTTGAGTCTCCTACAACTTTGTTTTTAACTCAAAACTCAAATCTGTCTTAACAACTTGTTTCTGCCTTTGAAAATTCTTCAACCAAATACACTAATTATAATTGGTCTCGGGTTTTTGCAAAACAAAGGTCTTAGGGGTTTGTTCAAAAACTGTCGGTTGACCCCTAGGATTTTCCCTTCTCTACAACTTTGAAGTTTTAACTTTTTCAAATTCGGCCTCTAAAGGCCTCAAAATTTGGTTCCAGAAAAACCGTTCAGTTTTGATCCTTAATCATGCATACTTAAATCATAGTGCATAAAACTAACAAACTAAGCTCATGTTCATATACAATGACCTAATAATCAAACCCTATTGAAACTTAAATAAAAACTAGAGGGTTCAAGTATTTACCCCTCAAGTTCCACGGATTAAAAACCTTAACTAGAGCTTTGAAACTTTCTACTCACTTCTTACACTAACCGAAAACTTTCTTCTTGTTCTCTTTTCTTTCTTTTCTCTCCTCCCTTGCTCGGCTTCTATGGCAAAGTTTAGAGGGTTTGAGTTGCTTGTGTGTTTGTTTTGGCTAACTAAAAAAAATGAAAGAACCTTCACCTATTTATTGGTGAAGCTCAACTCTCGGAATTGCTCCTAAGTCCCTAGAAGAATGCAACTTGACCTTGAATTCTTGAGTGGTGGCCGCCATCCTTGCTTCCTTCTTGCCAAGTCACCCAAGCTAGGGTGCTACTCATGTGGCCTAGGAACCATGAGGTGTTCCTTCCTTAGTGTGGCCGGCCATAGGTGGAGCTTGTGCTTGCCCTTGCTAGTCAACAAGTAAGCCTAACAAGCTTACTAAGCAAGCCTATGGTGCATGAGGTGTCATGAGCTAGAAGAGTTCAAGAATTCCATCTCTTATAATTTAGCCATTGGTCCTTAAAACCACAAAAATTTCCCCTAAATCCCTATGTGTTGGCCGGCCCTCCATGCCCTAAAATGCCAAGCAAGCCTAGCTATGATGCTTGCTCATCAAAGCTACAAGCTTGAGGTGGCAAACCCTTGTGATGGGCCGGCCCTAGGGTGAGGTGTGCAAGCCTTGGCTTGCCAAGGGGGCTAGGTTAGGGAGTCTAGCGTGTTGGTTCATCAAGGCTAGGCCATGAGGTGTTGCTTCCCTCAAGTGGCCGGTCATGGTGTGGCCTTGGCAAAGCATGAGCTTGCCATGTGAGCAAAGTTGGTCCATGTGTTGCTTCCTTGTGGTGGCCGGCCTTGGTGCATAGGTGTGCAAGCCTTGGCTTGCCAAGGAGCAAGGCTAGGAGGGGTGGCTCATCCAAGCTATAAGCATGAGGTGTCTCTCCTCATGTGGCCGGTTTTGGTGAAGCCAAATAGGACTAACTTTGCTAATTGAACCATAACCCAAAATCAACCAAACAAATCAAAGTGCTTAGTTACTAAACTTAGGGCATGATTTGTAAATTTTTAATGATACTTAATTTCTTCTAATCTGCATAATGTTCCACAAAAACTAGATCCCTTGTTCACAAATTTACATAATTGCTGATAAGTCCACAATTTTTTCCAAATTGCACTTTAGCCCCTAAAGGCAAAAATATTTGCACTTTAGTCCTCATAGATTGGCCGACTAAATTAAGCCTTCTAAACTTCAATTTAATGCTAAATCCTCCTTAAAAAGACTTCCTTGACTTTAAAAACTTCAAATCATGAACTTTTCTTAAATTTGCAAAATTGACCCCTAAACATAAAATATTTGCATTTTGGTCCCTGTAAGGTGACCAATCATGGCAATGACACTTGTTATCAGAGGTGTCATCATTAAAAGCTTTGCTTGGCTTATTTTCTGAATGCAGTTCATTTTCATACTAACATAGATATTCATATACTGTTTTCAACTGATAACAGTATAATATAACTGGACAATCATCCAAAACTTATCTGAACTGCGCATAGGATTTTCTTAAAATTATAAACTACCACATAGAGTCATAAATCATAACTACCCCCTTGTAACAAAAGGGTCTTAAACTAACATTATCGAATCTTTTAACAAAAGATTCAACTTCTTTTCTCAGAAACATATCATATAAAACACATAGACATACATAGCATAGCTGTGATTCTTAACAAAAGAAATCATATGCTTAATGAAAATTTGGGTCATTACAATCTACCCTCCTTAAAAATTTTCGTCCCCGAAAATCACTACAGGTAGGGATAGTTCTTCTCATTTCTTCTTCTACTTCCACGTTGCTTCTTCTATGTTATGATTCCGCCATAATACCTAACCATTGGAATGGTTTTGTTTCTTAAGACCTTTTATTCCCGATCTAGAATCCGGATTGGCTTTTCCTCATAAGTCAAATCCGTTTGTACTTCAACAGGTTCCTGACTTAACACATGGGAAGGATCATGTACATATTTCTTCAACATCGAAACGTGGAAAACGTCATGTACCGAGGCCAAAGCTGGCGATAACGCAAGCCTGTAGGCTACTTTTCCAATCCTTTCGAAAATTTCAAAAGGACCCGTATATCTTGGATTAAGCTTTCCTTTCTTGCCAAACCTCATAACTCCTTTCATTGGAGCAATCTTAAGAAAAACAGAATCTCCAACCTGAAATTCTAAAGGTCTTCGACGTTTATCAGCATAAACTCTTCTGCCGACTGAAAGCTACGTCGAGTCGTTGCTTGATCACCCTGATGTCTTCTGAGGTTCTTCTGATGAAGTCCGTGGTTTGAAGTTGCTTCTGTCCAACTTCTTGCCAATGGATGGGAGATCGACATCTTCTTCCGTAAAGCGCTTCATATGGAGCCATACCAATTGAGGTGTGATAACTGTTATTATACGAAAACTCAATCAAGGGTAACTTCTGATCCCAGTTTCCTTGAAATCCATAGCACAAGACCTCAACATATCTTCCAATGTCTGGATAGTGCGTTCCGATTGTCCATCTGTCTGAGGGTGAAAAGCGGTACTGAATTTCAACTTTGATCCCATAGCTGCTTGTACACTTTTCCAAAATCGTGAGGTAAAACGCCCATCCCGATCTGAAATGATGGATTTTGGACTCCATGAAACCTAACGATCTGAGATACATACATCTCAGCCAATTTCTCGACCGAAAAGGTGGCTTTAATGGCAATGAAATGAGCTGATTTGGTTAATCTAATCCACAATCACCCAAATCATATCATTCCCACTGCGGTCCTGGGTAATCCAACTATGAAATCCATGGTGATTTGCTCCCATTTCCACTCTGGGAGTTCGATCTTTTGAAGATCTCCGCCAGGTTGTCGGTGTTCGACCTTAACTTTCTGACAAGTTAAGCATTTTGATACGAAATCCGCAATTTCTCTCTTCATGCTTGGCCACCAAAAATTCCTCTTGAGGTCCATGTACATCTTAGTAGCTCCAGGGTGAACTGAGTATGGCGTTTCATGCGCTTCAGACATGGTTTGTTTCTTAAGGAATTCAATGTTAGGAACACAAATCCTTCCTTTGAAGAGAATTAATCCATTCGCGGATGTCTTAAAGTCTTTATCTTTACCACCAAGAAGTTGCGTCTTTATCAAAAAGGAATCTTTCTCCTGATAACACTTAATAGAGTCTAGGAGATTGGACTGAAGAGTCAAAGCAGCCAATTTCCCTGATATTATTTCCAATTCAAAATCAGAAATTTCCTTTTGGAGTGACTTAGACAATACTTCAATCGACATGAGCACACCGGAAGACTTCCTACTTAATGCGTCTGCCACTTTGTTCGCTTTTCCAGGGTGGTAAAGGATCTCACAATCGTAATCCTTTACGAGTTCTAGCCATCTGCGCTGCCTCATATTGAGTTCCTTTTGGGTAAAGATGTATTTGAGACTTTGATGATCGGTGAAAATCTCACATCTATTGCCATACAGGTAATGTCTCCAATCTTCAAGGCAAAAACCACTGCTGCAAGTTCCAAATCGTGCGTTGGATAGTTCCGCTCGTGGTCCTTCAGTTGACGTGAAGCATAGGCAACCACCTTTACTCCTTGCATAAGGACAGCTCCTAGTCCGGTCTTTGACGCATCGCTATAAATAACAAATTTCCTGTTTCTACATCAGGAATTATTAGTACTGGTGCACTCGTAAGCTTCCTCTTGAGCTCTTGAAAGCTTTCTTCACACTTCTGTGTCCAATCAAACTTTCTATCTTTCTTAGTAAGGGTTGTAAGTGGCGCTGAAATCTTGGAGAATCCTTCAACGAACCGTCGGTAGTATCCGGCCAAACCAAGAAAGCTTCGTATCTCCGTGACGTTTTTGGGTGCTGACCATGCACTGACCGCCTCTATCTTAGCAGGATCAACGGAAATTCCTTCCTTTGAAACTACATGGCCCAAGAAATGTACTTTTTCCAACCAAAATTCACATTTTGTGAATTTGGCATAGAGCTGATTCTGTCTTAAAATCTCCAATACTACTCTGAGATGCTGCTCATGTTCCTCAATGGACTTTGAGTAATTCAAAATATCGTCAATAAAGACGATAACAAACTTATCTAAATATTCTTTAAACACCCGATTCATGAGGTCCATAAACGCAGCTGGGGCATTAGTCATCCAAATGGCATGACTAGAAACTCATAATGCCCATACCGTGTTCGGAAGCTGTCTTAGAAATATCTCCTTCCTTGATTCTAAGTTGATGATATCCCGATCGTAGGTCAATTTTCGAGAATACCAATGCTCCTCTGAGTTGATCAAAGAGATCGTCGATTCTCGGAAGAGGGTACTTGTTCTTAATCGTGATCTTGTTCAACTCGCGATAATCGATGTACATCCGTAATGATCCGTCCTTCTTCTTGACAAACAGCACTGGTGCTCCCCACGGGGAATGGCTTTGTCGAATAAATCCTTTGTCCAACAGTTCTTGTAACTGTACTTGGAGTTCCCTAAGCTCAGCTGGGGCCATACGGTAGGGTGCTTTCGATATGGGAGCTGCTCCTGGCAACAACTCTATTTCGAAAGAGATTTTCCGCTCCGGTGGAAGTCTGGTTAAATCCTTTGGAAAGACATCTACATATTCCCTAATAATGGGAACATCTTCAGGCTGTAGCTCCTTTCTTGTTCTTTGTTCACCATGTTAGCTAAGTATCCTTGACATACATTAGCTAACATTTTCCAAGCCTTCATTGCCGAAACTAGCCGAGTTGATGAGCTCTTAGACTGGCCGTGAAAGTTAAATTCCTCTTCATCGAAAGGACTAACGTAACACAACGCTTTCGACAATCAATCTTAGCGTTGTACTTACCTAAGAAATCCATTCCCAGGATAACATCGAAATCCTGAAGCTTAATTGCAATCAGGTCTACATACAATTCTCTACCACACATGACTACCGGAACATTTCGCATCCAGGAGTCAGACAACAAAATCTCTCCCGATGGAAGAGAGGTCCTAAAAAGTTGTCCTAGATTTTCTACACTTCTATCTAACTTCTGGGCATACTCCATTGATACAAATGAATGGGTGGCACCAGAATCAAATAAGGCAATAGCATCATGAGTGGCTAAAGAGATCTGACCTGTCACCACGTTAGAGGTTCCAGCTTCAGCATCTCCTTTTGTGTAGGCATAAATCCGGGCTTGTGGTTCGGGAGCCTCCAATCTTCCTTGTACAATCGAAGGACCTTCAATCTTGGCTTGCAACCGCATGCAACTGTCGGTTTGTATTCCTATTCTGGTACTGAGGGTTCTGGTTCTGGCTATTAGAAGTGTAATTCCTCGCATAATGGCCTTCTTTGCCACACAGGTAGCAGGCGTTTGATCTCATTCTACATACACCCAAGTGCTTCCTTCCACATTGAGCACACACAGGGTAGTTATTATTATTATTACCCTCATTCCCACGGTTATTCTTCTTTTGAGAATAATTCCTTTGTTGGCCCTGGCCCATAGCATTTCCCTTCCTTTTATTCCTCCCAAACTGTTGGAATATTGGTTGGGATTACTAGTCTGGCCTTTCAAGTTCGTCTCCTGATTCTGTCTAGGCTGCAACTGTTTCTCCATAACTTTTTCTTCTTTCTTAGCTTTAAAGATCTGAGCCCTCGCTTCCTTATCCTGATTAATCCAGTATTCTGCTCTCATAGCTCGACTTATACAATCAGCTACGAGAGTAGGAGGGCTACTTCCAGCACTAACTTGCTTGGAGATGTCTGTCCGAAACATTTTCATCATTCTTCTTACTTTCTCCTTTTCATTTGGTACCAGTTCTGGACATAGGCGGCTAAGTTGTTCAAACTTATTGACTGCTTCCACCACCGACATAGACCCCTGCTTGAAACTGGTAACTCATCTTGTTGAACTGCCAGTATTTCCCCATTATAGTACATCGTATTGAATTCGGCTACAAAATCTTGCCAATCCATGTTCGCCACATTTCTGCGCATCTGGACCGTCTTCCACCAGTGACGCGCATCCTTCTTTAAAGCAAAAGAGGCACAAAGAACCTTCTCATGTTCTGTGAGTCCCATAAAATCTAAAATTACTTGGATATCTATAAGCCAATTATCCGCTACCAACGGATCCGTAGTTCCCTCGAATTCAGGCGGCTTCATTCGCCTAAACCGCTCATATAACAGATCCTCCCTAATCACAGGTGGATTCCTTTGCAGTCCCGCGGGCTCTAATGGGATTTCTTGATGAATCTCCGGTACTTGAGGTGCTACTGGAGGTACATGATTGTTTTTACGGTGGAATTTCGTTGGCTTGGGGTATCTGATTTAGTTGAGCTACTTGTTCCCTAAGCTGATTAGTTTCTTGCTGCTGTTCTTGTAATTGCCGTTGCAATGTGGCTACTAAATTTGCAAGATCAGGTTCTTGCGGGTTTGGGTTTGCTCGGGTACGCGGCCGAGACATCTTCTAATTCCTATCTAGTCACAAGAAAGATGTTGTTATATTCAATCATCTCCTTGTTCATTCATATCACACCATATCTTATCATAAACTTTACTTATAATATCAGGTCATGATATTATTATCTCTCATCATAACATAAGCATATCATAGCATAATCATATCATATCATATCATAACATATCATATTACATCATAACCTATCATATTATATCATAACATACCCTAGATTGTATCATATGTTACATATATACATATTCACATAAGATGGAAGTGACCACCACTTAGCCATCACACAGAATTACTATCTTACACCTAATTTCGCTACTCTGATGATACGTTGGAGAATACTTCCCAGTCTTCTTCATCAAACATAATCTCCTCCGGATCATCTTCTACGTCTACTTGTTCCTCTTCTTCCTCGTCCATAACAATTTCAGGAGGATCTTCTTGAAGCTCGAGATTTTCAAGATCCATGGCTTCAGCATCAATTCCCTCAAGATCCATGGCTTCAGCATCAATTCCCTCCTCTTGTAGGGGAATTTCTTGAAGTGGTACCGCCGGAATAGGATCCTCTTGCAATTCTGGACCCCATTGAAACTGTGGTTCTTCTATACCAACGTTATCAACTGGCTCCAGTTCTTGGTCATTTATCATAGCATCCGCCTGAATCACATGGGCTGTTAATTCAGCGTCCAAAATTTCATTGATCATATGATCCAACGTCATTTCCAACGCTGGAGGCTGCACAAGTTCCCTAATTTTAAAAGGTAAGCCCTCCCTGAGCAGTTGTAAGGCTCTCATCTCAGGGTTGCCCCAATCAGGAATATGGGGTAACATAGCCTCTTGGAACCTTCGGCAGTAATGGCCCATCGATTCGCCTGGATAGGCGTGCCAATCATAAACATAGTTCAGATATCGGGCAGTGTTCATGTCACGATAAATGTCTGGGTCCCGATAATGCATACCAGCGTCTTCTTCCCGTATAGGTCCAAATCGAGAAATGATAGCATTACGGAAATCTTCCCATAATCCTCCTTGAACTTCATTCTCTCCTTGAGTTCTCCACCAAAGTCTAGCATCTACTGCTAAAACAACGGCTAGCCAACGTTACTTGTAGATGAGGCTGAATGTGACATATGCGAAATATAGCCTCAATGTCATGAAGCCAAGCCGCTAATGTCACGGTCCGTCTAGTTCCATCGAATGTTAACGGGGACATCATGAAGAACGCATAAGCCGCACCTCGGTCCTCATCCATTGTCTGTTAATCTAAATTATAAAATTTCTTACTAATTAATTATACAAATACTAAATATATTCAACTTACAATGACAGTGGCGCAGGCAAGCATACTGTGAAACTGGAAGGCAGGACTTGTTGCTCTGATACCAACTCTGACACGACCCGCCTATTGTGGGCCGTTAACGTACATACTATCTTACTACATATGAAAACTTGAGCTATTTTTTTTTTTATTTTTTATTTTTTATACTTACAATATAAAACTTGAACTGAAATCTTTTTAATAATTACATATATACTTGAACATATACTTAACTACATAACATAGTAATGAAATCTTTATTCGATTACAACATATTTAGCGTAGCATAATTTAACAAAAAGAAACGTAGTAATGCCCGTCCCACAGTTTCACAGTTTGTTTTGCCATGCTCCACCGTCTTGTATCAAGTATTGCTATAAGTTTGCTTACCTACAGCATAAACATGAACTATGAGCTTTCGCTCAGCAAGCACAACTATTTATCCGCAACATATCACATAATAACATAATGCATGAACCAATTATGCTTTCTTACTGTTTTCATAAGTTAGCATAATTTTTAGGGCCCTTACATAACTTAAATGTACGTACCGTGGCGCGCTGCCATGGAGTGGTTGGGGCGGCCAGCTCTGTTCAACTCAAACCATGAACCAAACCCGACCTAACGCGGGTCGATACGACATATTGCATCCTGCTTATCATAATGATATCTTAAATCTTGTTCTTATCTTGTTTCGTTCTTGAAACCTTATTTCATGATCTTAACCAGTTTCTTAACTGAAACTGGGATTTCATATCTTACCGATTAACTTATCATAAATGAGCATACTTCGTGATGCCATAATATCAAACTATTCATCATGTGAACATACATGCTCTAACATACCTCATATATCTCATAACATAAACTTAAAAGCATACAAGCCATAACATTCATCATTTCATGAAGACATACATACATACATACCATAAACATTCCTTATAGCATCATGAACTTGGTATCATACAAGTCATAAGCATTTCATCACACTTATATCATCATATACTTAAAAGCATACATCAACAGTCTTGTTTATACTGTAGGCGGAGTCGTACTAACCTTTACTGCGCCTTGATTTAAATTTCTTCACTCAAACAGGTCGTTTTCCTGTTTTCAAGAAAATCATAGGATAAGCATCATCCTATCATAACAACGTTTTGATTTTTGTTGCTAACTCGATTTAAACCATAAATCCCAAAATTCAACTCCTTTTTGAATTTTAGTAAAACCCTAGAGTTCTCAAAACCGGGTTTTAAAACTATTACATAGTATTTGGTACTTTTCTTACAAATCCGTTTAAAATTTGGAAAAGTTTTCTTCATGAAAGTTGTAGAATTTGAAGTCTCCTACAACTTTTGTTTTTAACTCAAAACTCAAATCTGTCTTTAACATACTTGTTTCTGCCTTTGAAAATTCTTCAACCAAATACACTAATTATAATTGGTCTCGGGTTTTTGCAAAAACAAAGGTCTTAGGGGTCTTGTTTTCAAAAACTGTCTGGGTTGACCCCTAGGATTTCCCTTCTCTACAACTTTGAAGTTTTAACTTTTTCCAAATTCGGCCTCTAAAGGCCTCAAAATTTGGTTACCAGAAAAACCGTTCAGTTTTGATCCTTAATCATGCATACTTAATCATAGTGCATAAAACTTAACAAACTAAGCTCATGTTCATATACAATGACCTAATAATCAAACCCTAATTGAAACTTAAATAAAAACTAGAGGGTTCAAGTATTTACCTCAAGTTCCACGGATTAAAACCTTAACTAGAGCTTTGAAACTTTCTACTCACTTCTTACACTAACCGAAAACTTTTCTCTTGTTCTCTTTTCTTTCTTTTCTCTCCTCCCTTGCTCGGCTTCTATGGCAAAGTTTAGAGGGTTTGAGTTGCTTGTGTGTTTGTTTTGGCTAACTAAAAAAAATGAAAGAACCTTCACCTATTTATAGGTGAAGCTCAACTCTCGGAATTGCTCCTAAGTCCCTAGAAGAATGCAACTTGACCTTGAATTCTTGAGTGGTGGCCGGCCATCCTTGCTTCCTTCTTGCCAAGTCACCCAAGCTAGGGTGCTTACTCATGTGGCCTAGGAACCATGAGGTGTTCCTTCCTTAGTGTGGCCGGCCATAGGTGGAGCTTGTGCTTGCCCTTGCTAGTCAACAAGTAAGCCTAACAAGCTTACTAAGCAAGCCTATGGTGCATGAGGTGTCATGAGCTAGAAGAGTTCAAGAATTCCATCTCTTATAATTTAGCCATTGGTCCTTAAAACCACAAAAATTTCCCCTAAATCCCTATGTGTTGGCCGGCCCTCCATGCCCTAAAATGCCAAGCAAGCCTAGCTAGGATGCTTGCTCATCAAAGCTACAAGCTTGAGGTGGCAAACCCTTGTGATGGCCGGCCCTAGGGTGAGGTGTGCAAGCCTTGGCTTGCCAAGGGGGCTAGGTTAGGGAGTCTAGGGTGTTGGTTCATCAAGGCTAGGCCATGAGGTGTTGCTTCCTCAAGTGGCCGGTCATGGTGTGGCCTTGGCAAAGCATGAGCTTGCCATGTGAGCAAAGTTGGTCCATGTGTTGCTTCCTTGTGGTGGCCGGCCTTGGTGCATAGGTGTGCAAGCCTTGGCTTGCCAAGGAGCAAGGCTAGGAGGGTGGCTCATCCAAGCTATAAGCATGAGGTGTCTCTCCCTCATGTGGCCGGTTTTGGTGAAGCCAAATAGGACTAACTTTGCTAATTGAACCATAACCCAAAATCAACCAAACAAATCAAAGTGCTTAGTTACTAAACTTAGGGCATGATTTGTAAATTTTTAATGATACTTAATTTCTTCTAATCTGCATAATGTTCCACAAAAACTAGATCCCTTGTTCACAAATTTACATAATTGCTGATAAGTCCACAATTTTTTCCAAAATTGCACTTTAGCCCCTAAAGGCAAAAATATTTGCACTTTAGTCCTCATAGATTGGCCGACTAAATTAAGCCTTCTAAACTTCAATTTAATGCTAAATCCTCCTTAAAAAGACTTCCTTGACTTTAAAAACTTCAAAATCATGAACTTTCTTAAATTTGCAAAATTGACCCCTAAACATAAAATATTTGCATTTTGGTCCCTGTAAGGTGACCAATCATGGCAATGACACTTGTTATCAGAGGTGTCATCATTAAAAGCTTTGCTTGGCTTATTTTCTGAATGCAGTTCATTTTCAAACTAACATAGATATTCATATACTGTTTTCAACTGATAACAGTATAATATAACTGGACAATCATCCAAAACTTATCTGAACTGCGCATAGGATTTTCTTAAAATTATAAACTACCACATAGAGTCATAAATCATAACTTACCCCCTTGTAACAAAAGGGTCTTAAACTAACATTATCGAATCTTTTAACAAAAGATTCAACTTCTTTTCTCAGAAACATATCATATAAAACACATAGACATACATAGCATAGCTGTGATTCTTAACAAAAGAAATCATATGCTTAATGAAAATTTGGGTCATTACAATCTACCCTTCTTAAAAATTTTCGTCCCCGAAAATCACTACAGGTAGGGATAGTTCTTTCTCATTTCTTCTTCTACTTCCCACGTTGCTTCTTCTATGTTATGATTCCGCCATAATACCTTAACCATTGGAATGGTTTTGTTTCTTAAGACCTTTTATTCCCGATCTAGAATCCGGATTGGCTTTTCCTCATAAGTCAAATCCGTTTGTACTTCACCAGGTTCCTGACTTAACACATGGGAAGGATCATGTACATATTTCTTCAACATCGAAACGTGGAAAACGTCATGTACCGAGGCCAAAGCTGGCGATAACGCAAGTCTGTAGGCTACTTTTCCAATCCTTTCGAAAATTTCAAAAGGACCCGTATATCTTGGATTAAGCTTTCCTTTCTTGCCAAACCTCATAACTCCTTTCATTGGAGCAATCTTAAGAAAAACAGAATCTCCAACCTGAAATTCTAAAGGTCTTCGACGTTTATCAGCATAACTCTTCTGCCGACTGAAAGCTACGTCGAGTCGTTGCTTGATCACCCTGATGTCTTCTGAGGTTCTTCTGATGAAGTCCGTGGTTTGAAGTTGCTTCTGTCCAACTTCTTGCCAATGGATGGGAGATCGACATCTTCTTCTGTAAAGCGCTTCATATGGAGCCATACCAATTGAGGTGTGATAACTGTTATTATACGAAAACTCAATCAAGGGTAACTTCTGATCCCAGTTTCCCTTGAAATCCATAGCACAAGACCTCAACATATCTTCCAATGTCTGGATAGTGCGTTCCGATTGTCCATCTGTCTGAGGGTGAAAAGCGGTACTGAATTTCAACTTTGATCCCATAGCTGCTTGTACACTTTTCCAAAATCGTGAGGTAAAACGCCCATCCCGATCTGAAATGATGGATTTTGGAACTCCATGAAACCTAACGATCTGAGATACATACATCTCAGCCAATTTCTCGACCGAAAAGGTGGCTTTAATGGCAATGAAATGAGCTGATTTGGTTAATCTATCCACAATCACCCAAATCATATCATTCCCACTTGCGGTCCTGGGTAATCCAACTATGAAATCCATGGTGATTTGCTCCCATTTCCACTCTGGGAGTTCGATCTTTTGAAGATCTCCGCCAGGTTGTCGGTGTTCGACCTTAACTTTCTGACAAGTTAAGCATTTTGATACGAAATCCGCAATTTCTCTCTTCATGCTTGGCCACCAAAAATTCCCCTTGAGGTCCATGTACATCTTAGTAGCTCCAGGGTGAACTGAGTATGGCGTTTCATGCGCTTCAGACATGGTTTGTTTCTTAAGGAATTCAATGTTAGGAACACAAATCCTTCCTTTGAAGAGAATTAATCCATTCGCGGATGTCTTAAAGTCTTTATCTTTACCACCAAGAAGTTGCGTCTTTATCAAAAAGGAATCTTTCTCCTGATAACACTTAATAGAGTCTAGGAGATTGGACTGAAGAGTCAAAGCAGCCAATTTCCCTGATATTATTTCCAATTCAAAATCAGAAATTTCCTTTTGGAGTGACTTAGACAATCCTTCAATCGACATGAGCACACCGGAAGACTTCCTACTTAATGCGTCTGCCACTTTGTTCGCTTTTCCAGGGTGGTAAAGGATCTCACAATCGTAATCCTTTACGAGTTCTAGCCATCTGCGCTGCCTCATATTGAGTTCCTTTTGGGTAAAGATGTATTTGAGACTTTGATGATCGGTGAAAATCTCACATCTATTGCCATACAGGTAATGTCTCCAAATCTTCAAGGCAAAAACCACTGCTGCAAGTTCCAAATCGTGCGTTGGATAGTTCCGCTCGTGGTCCTTCAGTTGACGTGAAGCATAGGCAACCACCTTTCCTCCTTGCATAAGGATAGCTCCTAGTCCGGTCTTTGACGCATCGCTATAAATAACAAAATTTCCTGTTTCTACATCAGGAATTATTAGTACTGGTGCACTCGTAAGCTTCCTCTTGAGCTCTTGAAAGCTTTCTTCACACTTCTGTGTCCAATCAAACTTTCTATCTTTCTTAGTAAGGGTTGTAAGTGGCGCTGAAATCTTGGAGAATCCTTCAACGAACCGTCGGTAGTATCCGGCCAAACCAAGAAAGCTTCGTATCTCCGTGACGTTTTTGGGTGCTGACCATGCACTGACCGCCTCTATCTTAGCAGGATCAACGGAAATTCCTTCCTTTGAAACTACATGGCCCAAGAAATGTACTTTTTCCAACCAAAATTCACATTTTGTGAATTTGGCATAGAGCTGATTCTGTCTTAAAATCTCCAATACTACTCTGAGATGCTGCTCATGTTCCTTAATGGACTTTGAGTAAATCAAAATATCGTCAATAAAGACGATAACAAACTTATCTAAATATTCTTTAAACACCCGATTCATGAGGTCCATAAACGCAGCTGGGGCATTAGTCAATCCAAATGGCATGACTAGAAACTCATAATGCCCATACCGTGTTCGGAAAGCTGTCTTTGAAATATCTCCTTCCTTGATTCTAAGTTGATGATATCCCGATCGTAGGTCAATTTTCGAGAATACCAATGCTCCTCTGAGTTGATCAAAGAGATCGTCGATTCTCGGAAGAGGGTACTTGTTCTTAATCGTGATCTTGTTCAACTCGCGATAATCGATGCACATCCGTAATGATCCGTCCTTCTTCTTGACAAACAGCACTGGTGCTCCCCACGGGGAATGGCTTTGTCGAATAAATCCTTTGTCCAACAGTTCTTGTAACTGTACTTGGAGTTCCCTAAGCTCAGCTGGGGCCATACGGTAGGGTGCTTTCGATATGGGAGCTGCTCCTGGCAACAACTCTATTTCGAAAGAGATTTCCCGCTCCGGCGGAAGTCTGGTTAAATCCTTTGGAAAGACATCTACATATTCCCTAATAATGGGAACATCTTCAGGCTGTAGCTCCTTTTCTTGTTCTTTGTTCACCATGTTAGCTAAGTATCCTTGACATCCATTAGCTAACATTTTCCAAGCCTTCATTGCCGAAACTAGCCTAGTTGATGAGCTCTTAGACTGGCCGTGAAAGTTAAATTCCTCTTCATCGAAAGGACTACACATAACACAACGCTTTCGACAATCAATCTTAGCGTTGTACTTACCTAAGAAATCCATTCCTAGGATAACATCGAAATCCTGAAGCTTAATTGCAATCAGGTCTACATACAATTCTCTACCACACATGACTACCGGAACATTTCGCATCCAGGAGTCAGACAACAAAATCTCTCCCGATGGAAGAGAGGTCCTAAAAAGTTGTCCTAGATTTTCTACACTTCTATCTAACTTCTGGGCATACTCCATTGATACAAATGAATGGGTGGCACCAGAATCAAATAAGGTAATAGCATCATGAGTAGCTAAAGAGATCTGACCTGTCACCACGTTAGAGGTTCCAGCTTCAGCATCTCCTTTTGTGTAGGCATAAATCCGGGCTTGTGGTTCGGGAGCCTCCAATCTTCCTTGTACAATCGAAGGACCTTCAATCTTGGTTTGCACCGCATGCAACTGTCGGTTTGTATTCTTATTCTGGTACTGAGGGTTCTGGTTCTGGCTATTAGAAGTGTAATTCCTCGCATAATGGCCTTCTTTGCCACACAGGTAGCAGGCGTTTGATCCCATTCTACATACACCCAAGTGCTTCCTTCCACATTGAGCACACACAGGGTAGTTATTATTATTATTACCCTCATTCCCACGGTTATTCTTCTTTTGAGGGTAATTCCTTTGTTGGCCCTGGCCCATAGCATTTCCCTTCCTTTTATTCCTCCCAAACTGTTTGGAATATTGGTTGGGATTACTAGTCTGGCCTTTCAAGTTCGTCTCCTGATTCTGTCTAGGCTGCAACTGTTTTTCCATAACTTTTTCTTCTTTCTTAGCTTTAAAGATCTGAGCCCTCGCTTCCTTATCCTGATTAATCCAGTATTCTGCTCTCATAGCTCGACTTATACAATCAGCTACGAGAGTAGGAGGGCTACTTCCAGCACTAACTTGCTTGGAGATGTCTGTCCGAAACATTTTCATCATTCTTCTTACTTTCTCCTTTTCATTTGGTACCAGTTCTGGACATAGGCGGCTAAGTTGTTCAAACTTATTGACTGCTTCCACCACCGACATAGACCCCTGCTTGAAACTGGTAAACTCATCTTGTTGAACTGCCAGTATTTCCCCATTATAGTACATCGTATTGAATTCGGCTACAAAATCTTGCCAATCCATGTTCGCCACATTTCTGCGCATCTGGACCGTCTTCCACCAGTGACGCGCATCCTTCTTTAAAGCAAAAGAGGCACAAAGAACCTTCTCATGTTCTGTGAGTCCCATAAAATCTAAAATTACTTGGATATCTATAAGCCAATTATCCGCTACCAACGGATCCGTAGTTCCCTCGAATTCAGGCGGCTTCATTCGCCTAAACCGCTCATATAACAGATCCTCCCTAATCACAGGTGGATTCCTTTGCAGTCCCGCGGGCTCTAATGGGATTTCTTGATGAATCTCCGGTACTTGAGGTGCTACTGGAGGTACATGATTGTTTTACGGTGGAATTTCGTTGGCTTGGGGTATCTGATTTAGTTGAGCTACTTGTTCCCTAAGCTGATTAGTTTCTTGCTGCTGTTCTTGTAATTGCCGTTGCAATGTGGCTACTAAATTTGCAAGATCAGGTTCTTGCGGGTTTGGGTTTGCTCGGGTACGCGGCCGAGACATCTTCTAATTCCTATCTAGTCACAAGAAAGATGTTGTTATATTCCAATCATCTCCTTGTTCATTCATATCACACCATATCTTATCATAAACTTTACTTATAATATCAGGTCATGATATTATTATCTCTCATCATAACATAAGCATATCATAGCATAATCATATCATATCATATCATAACATATCATATTACATCATAACCTATCATATTATATCATAACATACCCTAGATTGTATCATATGTTACATATATACATATTCACATAAGATGGAAGTGACCACCACTTAGCCATCACACAGAATTACTATCTTACACCTAATTTCGCTACTCTGATGATACGTTGGAGAATACTTCCCAGTCTTCTTCATCAAACATAATCTCCTCCGGATCATCTTCTACGTCTACTTGTTCCTCTTCTTCCTCGTCCATAACAATTTCAGGAGGATCTTCTTGAAGCTCGAGATTTTCAAGATCCATGGCTTCAGCATCAATTCCCTCAAGATCCATGGCTTCAGCATCAATTCCCTCCTCTTGTAGGGGAATTTCTTGAAGTGGTACCGCCGGAATAGGATCCTCTTGCAATTCTGGACCCCATTGAAACTGTGGTTCTTCTATACCAACGTTATCAACTGGCTCCAGTTCTTGGTCATTTATCATAGCATCCGCCTGAATCACATGGGCTGTTAATTCAGCGTCCAAAATTTCATTGATCATATGATCCAACGTCATTTCCAACGCTGGAGGCTGCACAAGTTCCCTAATTTTAAAAGGTAAGCCCTCCCTGAGCAGTTGTAAGGCTCTCATCTCAGGGTTGCCCCAATCAGGAATATGGGGTAACATAGCCTCTTGGAACCTTCGGCAGTAATGGCCCATCGATTCGCCTGGATAGGCGTGCCAATCATAAACATAGTTCAGATATCGGGCAGTGTTCATGTCACGATAAATGTCTGGGTCCCGATAATGCATACCAGCGTCTTCTTCCCGTATAGGTCCAAATCGAGCAATGATAGCATTACGGAAATCTTCCCATAATCCTCCTTGAACTTCATTCTCTCCTTGAGTTCTCCACCAAAGTCTAGCATCTACTGCTAAACAACGGCTAGCCAACGTTACTTGTAGATGAGGCTGAATGTGACATATGCGAAATATAGCCTCAATGTCATGAAGCCAAGCCGCTAATGTCACGGTCCGTCTAGTTCCATCGAATGTTAACGGGGACATCATGAAGAACGCATAAGCCGCACCTCGGTCCTCATCCATTGTCTGTTAATCTAAATTATAAAATTTCTTACTAATTAATTATACAAATACTAAATATATTCAACTTACAATGACAGTGGCGCAGGCAAGCATACTGTGAAACTGGAAGGCAGGACTTGTTGCTCTGATACCAACTCTGACACGACCCGCCTATTGTGGGCCGTTAACGTACATACTATCTTACTACATATGAAAACTTGAGCTATTTTTTTTTATTTTTTATTTTTTATACTTACAATATAAAACTTGAACTGAAATCTTTTTAATAATTACATATATACTTGAACATATACTTAACTACATAACATAGTAATGAAATCTTTATTCGATTACAACATATTTAGCGTGGCATAATTTAACAAAAAGAAACGTAGTAATGCCCGTCCCACAGTTTCACAGTTTGTTTTGCCATGCTCCACCGTCTTGTATCAAGTATTGCTATAAGTTTGCTTACCTACAGCATAAACATGAACTATGAGCTTTCGCTCAGCAAGCACAACTATTTATCCGCAACATATCACATAATAACATAATGCATGAACCAATTATGCTTTCTTACTGTTTTCATAAGTTAGCATAATTTTTAGGGCCCTTACATAACTTAAATGTACGTACCGTGGCGCGCTGCCATGGAGTGGTTGGGGCGGCCAGCCCTGTTCAACTCAAACCATGAACCAAATCCGACCTAACGCGGGTCGATACGACATATTGCATCCTGCTTATCATAATGATATCTTAAATCTTGTTCTTATCTTGTTTCGTTCTTGAAACCTTATTTCATGATCTTAACCAGTTTCTTAACTGAAACTGGGATTTCATATCTTACCGATTAACTTATCATAAATGAGCATACTTCGTGATGCCATAATATCAAACTATTCATCATGTGAACATACATGCTCTAACATACCTCATATATCTCATAACATAAACTTAAAAGCATACAAGCCATAACATTCATCATTTCATGAAGACATACATACATACATACCATAAACATTCCTTATAGCATCATGAACTTGGTATCATACAAGTCATAAGCATTTCATCACACTTATATCATCATATACTTAAAAGCATACATCAACAGTCTTGTTTATACTGTAGGCGGAGTCGTACTAACCTTTACTGCGCCTTGATTTAAATTTCTTCACTCAAACAGGTCGTTTTCCTGTTTTCAAGAAAATCATAGGATAAGCATCATCCTATCATAACAACGTTTTGATTTTTGTTGCTAACTCGATTTAAACCATAAATCCCAAAATTCAACTCCTTTTTGAATTTTAGTAAAACCCTAGAGTTCTCAAAACCGGGTTTTAAAACTATTACATAGTATTTGGTACTTTTCTTACAAATCCGTTTAAAATTTGGAAAAGTTTTCTTCATGAAAGTTGTAGACTTTGAAGTCTCCTACAACTTTTGTTTTTAACTCAAAACTCAAATCTGTCTTTAACATACTTGTTTCTGCCTTTGAAAATTCTTCAACCAAATACACTAATTATAATTGGTCTCGGGTTTTTGCAAAAACAAAGGTCTTAGGGGTCTTGTTTTCAAAAACTGTCTGGGTTGACCCCTAGGATTTTCCCTTCTCTACAACTTTGAAGTTTTAACTTTTTCCAAATTCGGCCTCTAAAGGCCTCAAAATTTGGTTACCAGAAAAACCGTTCAGTTTTGATCCTTAATCATGCATACTTAAATCATAGTGCATAAAACTTAACAAACTAAGCTCATGTTCATATACAATGACCTAATAATCAAACCCTAATTGAAACTTAAATAAAAACTAGAGGGTTCAAGTATTTACCTCAAGTTCCACGGATTAAAACCTTAACTAGAGCTTTGAAACTTTCTACTCACTTCTTACACTAACCGAAAACTTTTCTCTTGTTCTCTTTTCTTTCTTTTCTCTCCTCCCTTGCTCGGCTTCTATGGCAAAGTTTAGAGGGTTTGAGTTGCTTGTGTGTTTGTTTTGGCTAACTAAAAAAAATGAAAGAACCTTCACCTATTTATAGGTGAAGCTCAACTCTCGGAATTGCTCCTAAGTCCCTAGAAGAATGCAACTTGACCTTGAATTCTTGAGTGGTGGCCGGCCATCCTTGCTTCCTTCTTGCCAAGTCACCCAAGCTAGGGTGCTTACTCATGTGGCCTAGGAACCATGAGGTGTTCCTTCCTTAGTGTGGCCGGCCATAGGTGGAGCTTGTGCTTGCCCTTGCTAGTCAACAAGTAAGCCTAACAAGCTTACTAAGCAAGCCTATGGTGCATGAGGTGTCATGAGCTAGAAGAGTTCAAGAATTCCATCTCTTATAATTTAGCCATTGGTCCTTAAAACCACAAAAATTTCCCCTAAATCTCTATGTGTTGGCCGGCCCTCCATGCCCTAAATTGCCAAGCAAGCCTAGCTAGGATGCTTGCTCATCAAAGCTACAAGCTTGAGGTGGCAAACCCTTGTGATGGCCGGCCCTAGGGTGAGGTGTGCAAGCCTTGGCTTGCCAAGGGGGCTAGGCTAGGGAGTCTAGGGTGTTGGTTCATCAAGGCTAGGCCATGAGGTGTTGCTTCCTCAAGTGGCCGGTCATGGTGTGGCCTTGGCAAAGCATGAGCTTGCCATGTGAGCAAAGTTGGTCCATGTGTTGCTTCCTTGTGGTGGCCGGCCTTGGTGCATAGGTGTGCAAGCCTTGGCTTGCCAAGGAGCAAGGCTAGGAGGGTGGCTCATCCAAGCTATAAGCATGAGGTGTCTCTCCCTCATGTGGCCGGTTTTGGTGAAGCCAAATAGGACTAACTTTGCTAATTGAACCATAACCCAAAATCAACCAAACAAATCAAAGTGCTTAGTTACTAAACTTAGGGCATGATTTGTAAATTTTTAATGATACTTAATTTCTTCTAATCTGCATAATGTTCCACAAAAACTAGATCCCTTGTTCACAAATTTACATAATTGCTGATAAGTCCACAATTTTTTCCAAAATTGCACTTTAGCCCCTAAAGGCAAAAATATTTACACTTTAGTCCTCATAGATTGGCCGACTAAATTAAGCCTTCTAAACTTCAATTTAATGCTAAATCCTCCTTAAAAAGACTTCCTTGACTTTAAAAACTTCAAAATCATGAACTTTCTTAAATTTGCAAAATTGACCCCTAAACATAAAATATTTGCATTTTGGTCCCTGTAAGGTGACCAATCATGGCAATGACACTTGTTATCAGAGGTGTCATCATTAAAAGCTTTGCTTGGCTTATTTTCTGAATGCAGTTCATTTTCATACTAACATAGATATTCATATACTGTTTTCAACTGATAACAGTATAATTTAACTGGACCATCATCCAAAACTTATCTGAACTGCGCATAGGATTTTCTTAAAATTATAAACTACCACATAGAGTCATAAATCATAACTTACCCCCTTGTAACAAAAGGGTCTTAAACTAACATTATCGAATCTTTTAACAAAAGATTCAACTTCTTTTCTCAGAAACATATCATATAAAACACATAGACATACATAGCATAGCTGTGATTCTTAACAAAAGAAATCATATGCTTAATGAAAATTTGGGTCATTACAATCTACCCTCCTTAAAAATTTTCGTCCTCGAAAATCACTACAGGTAGGGATAGTTCTTTCTCATTTCTTCTTCTACTTCCCACGTTGCTTCTTCTATGTTATGATTCCGCCATAATACCTTAACAATTGGAATGGTTTTGTTTCTTAAGACCTTTTCTTCCCGATCTAGAATCCGGATTGGCTTTTCCTCATAAGTCAAATCCGTTTGTACTTCAACAGGTTCCTGACTTAACACATGGGAAGGATCATGTACATATTTCTTCAACATCGAAACGTGGAAAACGTCATGTACCGAGGCCAAAGCTGGCGATAACGCAAGTCTGTAGGCTACTTTTCCAATCCTTTCGAGAATTTCAAAAGGACCCGTATATCTTGGATTAAGCTTTCCTTTCTTGCCAAACCTCATAACTCCTTTCATTGGAGCAATCTTAAGAAAAACAGAATCTCCAACCTGAAATTCTAAAGGTCTTCGACGTTTATCAGCATAACTCTTCTGCCGACTGAAAGCTACGTCGAGTCGTTGCTTGATCACCCTGATGTCTTCTGAGGTTCTTCTGATGAAGTCCGTGGTTTGAAGTTGCTTCTGTCCAACTTCTTGCCAATGGATGGGAGATCGACATCTTCTTCCGTAAAGCGCTTCATATGGAGCCATATCAATTGAGGTGTGATAACTGTTATTATACGAAAACTCAATCAAGGGTAACTTCTGATCCCAGTTTCCCTTGAAATCCATAGCACAAGACCTCAACATATCTTCCAATGTCTGGATAGTGCGTTCCGATTGTCCATCTGTCTGAGGGTGAAAAGCGGTACTGAATTTCAACTTTGATCCCATAGCTGCTTGTACACTTTTCCAAAATCGTGAGGTAAAACGCCCATCCCGATCTGAAATGATGGATTTTGGAACTCCATGAAACCTAACGATCTGAGATACATACATCTCAGCCAATTTCTCGACCGAAAAGGTGGCTTTAATGGCAATGAAATAAGCTGATTTGGTTAATCTATCCACAATCACCCAAATCATATCATTCCCACTTGCGGTCCTGGGTAATCCAACTATGAAATCCATGGTGATTTGCTCCCATTTCCACTCTGGGAGTTCGATCTTTTGAAGATCTCCGCCAGGTTGTCGGTGTTCGGCCTTAACTTTCTGACAAGTTAAGCATTTTGATACGAAATCCGCAATTTCTCTCTTCATGCTTGGCCACCAAAAATTCCCCTTGAGGTCCATGTACATCTTAGTAGCTCCAGGGTGAACTGAGTATGGCGTTTCATGCGCTTCAGACATGATTTGTTTCTTAAGGAATTCAATGTTAGGAACACAAATCCTTCCTTTGAAGAGAATTAATCCATTCGCGGATGTCTTAAAGTCTTTATCTTTACCACCAAGAAGTTGCGTCTTTATCAAAAAGGAATCTTTCTCCTGATAACACTTAATAGAGTCTAGGAGATTGGACTGAAGAGTCAAAGCAGCCAATTTCCCTGATATTATTTCCAATTTAAAATCAGAAATTTCCTTTTGGAGTGACTTAGACAATCCTTCAATCGACATGAGCACACCGGAAGACTTACTACTTAATGCGTCTGCCACTTTGTTCGCTTTTCCAGGGTGGTAAAGGATCTCACAATCGTAATCCTTTACGAGTTCTAGCCATCTGCGCTGCCTCATATTGAGTTCCTTTTGGGTAAAGATGTATTTGAGACTTTGATGATCGGTGAAAATCTCACATCTATTGCCATACAGGTAATGTCTCCAAATCTTCAAGGCAAAAACCACCGCTGCAAGTTCCAAATCGTGCGTTGGATAGTTCCGCTCGTGGTCCTTCAGTTGACGTGAAGCATAGGCAACCACCTTTCCTCCTTGCATAAGGACAGCTCCTAGTCCGGTCTTTGACGCATCGCTATAAATAACAAAATTTCCTGTTTCTACATCAGGAATTATTAGTACTGGTGCACTCGTAAGCTTCCTCTTGAGCTCTTGAAAGCTTTCTTCACACTTCTGTGTCCAATCAAACTTTCTATCTTTCTTAGTAAGGGTTGTAAGTGGCGCTGAAATCTTGGAGAATCCTTCAACGAACCGTCGGTAGTATCCGGCCAAACCAAGAAAGCTTCGTATCTCCGTGACGTTTTTGGGTGCTGACCATGCACTGACCGCCTCTATCTTAGCAGGATCAACGGAAATTCCTTCCTTTGAAACTACATGGCCCAAGAAATGTACTTTTTCCAACCAAAATTCACATTTTGTGAATTTGGCATAGAGCTGATTCTGTCTTAAAATCTCCAATACTACTCTGAGATGCTGCTCATGTTCCTCAATGGACTTTGAGTAATTCAAAATATCGTCAATAAAGACGATAACAAACTTATCTAAATATTCTTTAAACACCCGATTCATGAGGTCCATAAACGCAGCTGGGGCATTAGTCAATCCAAATGGCATGACTAGAAA
Source organism: Ficus carica (assembly GCA_009761775.1). Taxonomy (NCBI): domain Eukaryota; kingdom Viridiplantae; phylum Streptophyta; class Magnoliopsida; order Rosales; family Moraceae; genus Ficus; species Ficus carica. The sequence continues at coordinate 3,568,195 of CM019747.1, read as the reverse complement.
CTCATAATGCCCATACCGTGTTCGGAAAGCTGTCTTAGAAATATCTCCTTCCTTGATTCTAAGTTGATGATATCCCGATCGTAGGTCAATTTTCGAGAATACCAATGCTCCTCTGAGTTGATCAAAGAGATCGTCGATTCTCGGAAGAGGGTACTTGTTCTTAATCGTGATCTTGTTCAACTCGCGATAATCGATGTACATCCGTAATGATCCGTCCTTCTTCTTGACAAACAGCACTGGTGCTCCCCACGGGGAATGGCTTTGTCGAATAAATCCTTTGTCCAACAGTTCTTGTAACTGTACTTGGAGTTCCCTAAGCTCAGCTGGGGCCATACGGTAGGGTGCTTTCGATATGGGAGCTGCTCCTGGCAACAACTCTATTTCGAAAGAGATTTCCCGCTCCGGTGGAAGTCTGGTTAAATCCTTTGGAAAGACATCTACATATTCCCTAATAATGGGAACATCTTCAGGCTGTAGCTCCTTTTCTTGTTCTTTGTTCACCATGTTAGCTAAGTATCCTTGACATACATTAGCTAACATTTTCCAAGCCTTCATTGCCGAAACTAGCCGAGTTGATGAGCTCTTAGACTGGCCGTGAAAGTTAAATTCCTCTTCATCGAAAGGACTAAACGTAACACAACGCTTTCGACAATCAATCTTAGCGTTGTACTTACCTAAGAAATCCATTCCCAGGATAACATCGAAATCCTGAAGCTTAATTGCAATCAGGTCTACATACAATTCTCTACCACACATGACTACCGGAACATTTCGCATCCAGGAGTCAGACAACAAAATCTCTCCCGATGGAAGAGAGGTCCTAAAAAGTTGTCCTAGATTTTCTACACTTCTATCTAACTTCTGGGCATACTCCATTGATACAAATGAATGGGTGGCACCAGAATCAAATAAGGCAATAGCATCATGAGTGGCTAAAGAGATCTGACCTGTCACCACGTTAGAGGTTCCAGCTTCAGCATCTCCTTTTGTGTAGGCATAAATCCGGGCTTGTGGTTCGGGAGCCTCCAATCTTCCTTGTACAATCGAAGGACCTTCAATCTTGGCTTGCACCGCATGCAACTGTCGGTTTGTATTCCTATTCTGGTACTGAGGGTTCTGGTTCTGGCTATTAGAAGTGTAATTCCTCGCATAATGGCCTTCTTTGCCACACAGGTAGCAGGCGTTTGATCCCATTCTACATACACCCAAGTGCTTCCTTCCACATTGAGCACACACAGGGTAGTTATTATTATTATTACCCTCATTCCCACGGTTATTCTTCTTTTGAGGATAATTCCTTTGTTGGCCCTGGCCCATAGCATTTCCCTTCCTTTTATTCCTCCCAAACTGTTTGGAATATTGGTTGGGATTACTAGTCTGGCCTTTCAAGTTCGTCTCCTGATTCTGTCTAGGCTGCAACTGTTTCTCCATAACTTTTTCTTCTTTCTTAGCTTTAAAGATCTGAGCCCTCGCTTCCTTATCCTGATTAATCCAGTATTCTGCTCTCATAGCTCGACTTATACAATCAGCTACGAGAGTAGGAGGGCTACTTCCAGCACTAACTTGCTTGGAGATGTCTGTCCGAAACATTTTCATCATTCTTCTTACTTTCTCCTTTTCATTTGGTACCAGTTCTGGACATAGGCGGCTAAGTTGTTCAAACTTATTGACTGCTTCCACCACCGACATAGACCCCTGCTTGAAACTGGTAAACTCATCTTGTTGAACTGCCAGTATTTCCCCATTATAGTACATCGTATTGAATTCGGCTACAAAATCTTGCCAATCCATGTTCGCCACATTTCTGCGCATCTGGACCGTCTTCCACCAGTGACGCGCATCCTTCTTTAAAGCAAAAGAGGCACAAAGAACCTTCTCATGTTCTGTGAGTCCCATAAAATCTAAAATTACTTGGATATCTATAAGCCAATTATCCGCTACCAACGGATCCGTAGTTCCCTCGAATTCAGGCGGCTTCATTCGCCTAAACCGCTCATATAACAGATCCTCCCTAATCACAGGTGGATTCCTTTGCAGTCCCGCGGGCTCTAATGGGATTTCTTGATGAATCTCCGGTACTTGAGGTGCTACTGGAGGTACATGATTGTTTTACGGTGGAATTTCGTTGGCTTGGGGTATCTGATTTAGTTGAGCTACTTGTTCCCTAAGCTGATTAGTTTCTTGCTGCTGTTCTTGTAATTGCCGTTGCAATGTGGCTACTAAATTTGCAAGATCAGGTTCTTGCGGGTTTGGGTTTGCTCGGGTACGCGGCCGAGACATCTTCTAATTCCTATCTAGTCACAAGAAAGATGTTGTTATATTCCAATCATCTCCTTGTTCATTCATATCACACCATATCTTATCATAAACTTTACTTATAATATCAGGTCATGATATTATTATCTCTCATCATAACATAAGCATATCATAGCATAATCATATCATATCATATCATAACATATCATATTACATCATAACCTATCATATTATATCATAACATACCCTAGATTGTATCATATGTTACATATATACATATTCACATAAGATGGAAGTGACCACCACTTAGCCATCACACAGAATTACTATCTTACACCTAATTTCGCTACTCTGATGATACGTTGGAGAATACTTCCCAGTCTTCTTCATCAAACATAATCTCCTCCGGATCATCTTCTACGTCTACTTGTTCCTCTTCTTCCTCGTCCATAACAATTTCAGGAGGATCTTCTTGAAGCTCGAGATTTTCAAGATCCATGGCTTCAGCATCAATTCCCTCAAGATCCATGGCTTCAGCATCAATTCCCTCCTCTTGTAGGGGAATTTCTTGAAGTGGTACCGCCGGAATAGGATCCTCTTGCAATTCTGGACCCCATTGAAACTGTGGTTCTTCTATACCAACGTTATCAACTGGCTCCAGTTCTTGGTCATTTATCATAGCATCCGCCTGAATCACATGGGCTGTTAATTCAGCGTCCAAAATTTCATTGATCATATGATCCAACGTCATTTCCAACGCTGGAGGCTGCACAAGTTCCCTAATTTTAAAAGGTAAGCCCTCCCTGAGCAGTTGTAAGGCTCTCATCTCAGGGTTGCCCCAATCAGGAATATGGGGTAACATAGCCTCTTGGAACCTTCGGCAGTAATGGCCCATCGATTCGCCTGGATAGGCGTGCCAATCATAAACATAGTTCAGATATCGGGCAGTGTTCATGTCACGATAAATGTCTGGGTCCCGATAATGCATACCAGCGTCTTCTTCCCGTATAGGTCCAAATCGAGCAATGATAGCATTACGGAAATCTTCCCATAATCCTCCTTGAACTTCATTCTCTCCTTGAGTTCTCCACCAAAGTCTAGCATCTACTGCTAAACAACGGCTAGCCAACGTTACTTGTAGATGAGGCTGAATGTGACATATGCGAAATATAGCCTCAATGTCATGAAGCCAAGCCGCTAATGTCACGGTCCGTCTAGTTCCATCGAATGTTAACGGGGACATCATAAAGAACGCATAAGCCGCACCTCGGTCCTCATCCATTGTCTGTTAATCTAAATTATAAAATTTCTTACTAATTAATTATACAAATACTAAATATATTCAACTTACAATGACAGTGGCGCAGGCAAGCATACTGTGAAACTGGAAGGCAGGACTTGTTGCTCTGATACCAACTCTGACACGACCCGCCTATTGTGGGCCGTTAACGTACATACTATCTTACTACATATGAAAACTTGAGCTATTTTTTTATTTTTTTTTTATTTTTTATACTTACAATATAAAACTTGAACTGAAATCTTTTTAATAATTACATATATACTTGAACATATACTTAACTATATAACATAGTAATGAAATCTTTATTCGATTACAACATATTTAGCGTAGCATAATTTAACAAAAAGAAACGTAGTAATGCCCGTCCCACAGTTTCACAGTTTGTTTTGCCATGCTCCACCGTCTTGTATCAAGTATTGCTATAAGTTTGCTTACCTACAGCATAAACATGAACTATGAGCTTTCGCTCAGCAAGCACAACTATTTATCCGCAACATATCACATAATAACATAATGCATGAACCAATTATGCTTTCTTACTGTTTTCATAAGTTAGCATAATTTTTAGGGCCCTTACATAACTTAAATGTACGTACCGTGGCGCGCTGCCATGGAGTGGTTGGGGCGGCCAGCCCTGTTCAACTCAAACCATGAACCAAATCCGACCTAACGCGAGTCGATACGACATATTGCATCCTGCTTATCATAATGATATCTTAAATCTTGTTCTTATCTTGTTTCGTTCTTGAAACCTTATTTCATGATCTTAACCAGTTTCTTAACTGAAACTGGGATTTCATATCTTACCGATTAACTTATCATAAATGAGCATACTTCGTGATGCCATAATATCAAACTATTCATCATGTGAACATACATGCTCTAACATACCTCATATATCTCATAACATAAACTTAAAAGCATACAAGCCATAACATTCATCATTTCATGAAGACATACATACATACATACCATAAACATTCCTTATAGCATCATGAACTTGGTATCATACAAGTCATAAGCATTTCATCACACTTATATAATCATATACTTAAAAGCATACATCAACAGTCTTGTTTATACTGTAGGCGGAGTCGTACTAACCTTTACTGCGCCTTGATTTAAATTTCTTCACTCAAACAGGTCGTTTTCCTGTTTTCAAGAAAATCATAGGATAAGCATCATCCTATCATAACAACGTTTTGATTTTTGTTGCTAACTCGATTTAAACCATAAATCCCAAAATTCAACTCCTTTTTGAATTTTAGTAAAACCCTAGAGTTCTCAAAACCGGGTTTTAAAACTATTACATAGTATTTGGTACTTTTCTTACAAATCCGTTTAAAATTTGGAAAAGTTTTCTTCATGAAAGTTGTAGACTTTGAAGTCTCCTACAACTTTTGTTTTTAACTCAAAACTCAAATCTGTCTTTAACATACTTGTTTCTGCCTTTGAAAATTCTTCAACCAAATACACTAATTATAATTGGTCTCGGGTTTTTGCAAAAACAAAGGTCTTAGGGGTCTTGTTTTCAAAAACTGTCTGGGTTGACCCCTAGGATTTTCCCTTCTCTACAACTTTGAAGTTTTAACTTTTTCCAAATTCGGCCTCTAAAGGCCTCAAAATTTGGTTACCAGAAAAACCGTTCAGTTTTGATCCTTAATCATGCATACTTAAATCATAGTGCATAAAACTTAACAAACTAAGCTCATGTTCATATACAATGACCTAATAATCAAACCCTAATTGAAACTTAAATAAAAACTAGAGGGTTCAAGTATTTACCTCAAGTTCCACGGATTAAAACCTTAACTAGAGCTTTGAAACTTTCTACTCACTTCTTACACTAACCGAAAACTTTTCTCTTGTTCTCTTTTCTTTCTTTTCTCTCCTCCCTTGCTCGGCTTCTATGGCAAAGTTTAGAGTGTTTGAGTTGCTTGTGTGTTTGTTTTGGCTAACTAAAAAAAATGAAAGAACCTTCACCTATTTATAGGTGAAGCTCAACTCTCGGAATTGCTCCTAAGTCCCTAGAAGAATGCAACTTGACCTTGAATTCTTGAGTGGTGGCCGGCCATCCTTGCTTCCTTCTTGCCAAGTCACCCAAGCTAGGGTGCTTACTCATGTGGCCTAGGAACCATGAGGTGTTCCTTCCTTAGTGTGGCCGGCCATAGGTGGAGCTTGTGCTTGCCCTTGCTAGTCAACAAGTAAGCCTAACAAGCTTACTAAGCAAGCCTATGGTGCATGAGGTGTCATGAGCTAGAAGAGTTCAAGAATTCCATCTCTTATAATTTAGCCATTGGTCCTTAAAACCACAAAAATTTCCCCTAAATCCCTATGTGTTGGCCGGCCCTCCATGCCCTAAATTGCCAAGCAAGCCTAGCTAGGATGCTTGCTCATCAAAGCTACAAGCTTGAGGTGGCAAACCCTTGTGATGGCCGGCCCTAGGGTGAGGTGTGCAAGCCTTGGCTTGCCAAGGGGGCTAGGCTAGGGAGTCTAGGGTGTTGGTTCATCAAGGCTAGGCCATGAGGTGTTGCTTCCTCAAGTGGCCGGTCATGGTGTGGCCTTGGCAAAGCATGAGCTTGCCATGTGAGCAAGGTTGGTCCATGTGTTGCTTCCTTGTGGTGGCCGGCCTTGGTGCATAGGTGTGCAAGCCTTGGCTTGTCAAGGAGCAAGGCTAGGAGGGTGGCTCATCCAAGCTATAAGCATGAGGTGTCTCTCCCTCATGTGGCCGGTTTTGGTGAAGCCAAATAGGACTAACTTTGCTAATTGAACCATAACCCAAAATCAACCAAACAAATCAAAGTGCTTAGTTACTAAACTTAGGGCATGATTTGTAAATTTTTAATGATACTTAATTTCTTCTAATCTGCATAATGTTCCACAAAAACTAGATCCCTTGTTCACAAATTTACATAATTGCTGATAAGTCCACAATTTTTTCCAAAATTGCACTTTAGCCCCTAAAGGCAAAAATATTTGCACTTTAGTCCTCATAGATTGGCCGACTAAATTAAGCCTTCTAAACTTCAATTTAATGCTAAATCCTCCTTAAAAAGACTTCCTTGACTTTAAAAACTTCAAAATCATGAACTTTCTTAAATTTACAAAATTGACCCCTAAACATAAAATATTTGCATTTTGGTCCCTGTAAGGTGACCAATCATGGCAATGACACTTGTTATCAGAGGTGTCATCATTAAAAGCTTTGCTTGGCTTATTTTCTGAATGCAGTTCATTTTCATACTAACATAGATATTCATATACTGTTTTCAACTGATAACAGTATAATTTAACTGGACCATCATCCAAAACTTATCTGAACTGCGCATAGGATTTTCTTAAAATTATAAACTACCACATAGAGTCATAAATCATAACTTACCCCCTTGTAACAAAAGGGTCTTAAACTAACATTATCGAATCTTTTAACAAAAGATTCAACTTCTTTTCTCAGAAACATATCATATAAAACACATAGACATACATAGCATAGCTGTGATTCTTAACAAAAGAAATCATATGCTTAATGAAAATTTGGGTCATTACAGTGATGGAACAACATGTGTTCTAAAATACACAGAGGAGTTAACACACTTTGTGTGTAAAGGGTAAAAAAAAAAAAACAATTTAAATAAGTAATGAATTTGCCTAACATTTGGTACTTTTACAAGATCGGTCATTTTCATAATGACCACCTGGTCAATTTCATTGTGATCTTTGCCCACGGTTTGAGAAAAAAAAATGAACAACAAAGTGATAGAACAACATGTGTTCTAAAATACACATAGGAGTTAACACACTTTGTGTGTAAAGGGTAAAAAAAAATTAAATAAATAATGAATTTGCCTAACATTTAGTACTTTTACATGATCGGTCATTTTCATAATGACCACCTGGTCATTTTTGTTGTGACCCTTGTAAAAAAGCCATTGGCGGAGGAAAGTTCTAAAATACCGGTACCAGCGATCGAGAGAATAGTGTTTGATGCAGGGTTGAAGAGAAAACAGGGGGAAATCGAAGTAAAGGATTCAAAGAAGTTGATAACTGCCGTAAAAGAGAAGATATCGAAAGCTGAAGAGGTAAAATAGTTGATTTTTGTTTTAAAGTTTTAAAAAGTTTACAGTTTTAATATTTTTCAGTAAGAATGTGCAGTTTTTATTTATTATGTAATAAAAAGTTTTTATTTTTATATGTGTTTTTTAAGAGATTCCACATTTCCAATTGATTTGTTGAAAAAATTTTCCTTAAAATACTTAAAGTTAGTATTTTTATTTGATTTTGTACCATAAACCAACCGTTTGTAAAATTTAGTGCTTTGGTTAATATAAATATTTGGGATTTCGTCGATGTATGTTTAATTATAGGTGATATCGGTGGTTGGTTAGTTATTTTGTGATCATCCTGTAAATTTTGTAATGGTCATTTTTGTAATGACTCTCTGGTCATAATAATAATTACTCAGTTTTAAGTTATTTCCGGATGGTCATTTTCATAATGACTTGTTGGTTACAATAATAATTACTCAGTTTTATGTTATTTTCGGATGGTCATTTTCATGATGACTTGGTCATTTTTATGTTGACTTGATGGTGATCAATTTGTCAATTTTCATATTTATGTGATATTATGCTAGGTATTTTGTATGATTACTTCACGGTCATAAATTTAATTATTCTTTTATGTTCCCATTAACATTAACGTAGGCTCAATATGTTCGACATGTACCGAATAGTGAAATTACGAGGGCAAAAATAAATACTTTCATTAACATAACAGAGACATGGAATAAATTGAGACAATGGTTGTCTCCCCGACAGTACGAGGCCGTCATACATCAGTCATGCATTCAACACTTTATGAATTTAGATACTCTTGGTTGGGCTGGGCAGGTCTTTCACAATATTGTAATGCGACTGACAGATCACTCAGAAATGGGTGATGCTCTAGGTTTGAGCTTGGTGAAAACCTGGGCAGAGTTTCCATCAACGAGTTATTTCTAATAACCGACATGAAATGTCTAGGGTCTACTCATCTCCCTGTGGTCGAAAGTCGATTAATTTCAAGATATTTTTCGATGTTGAAAGGTGTGTCGAGAGAAAATTTAGAGCTGCAAATGTCGAATGCAAACTTTGACAACGACGACGACGCTGTCAAGCTTAGCCTACTATACATTATATTTTGCATTCCTTTATCAAATGCAAACTCCGTTAAGATAGATCCGAAGTTTTTTTCCCTGGCCGATAACTTGGATGATTTCAATGATTTTCCTTGGGGCATGCTCTCATGGGAGGCAACCCGGGCTGCAATTTGTAATACAGTTGAAAATAGGATGTCTTCGAAGAGAAGACCGTTAAAAAAGACTGACAAAGTTCATTACAGTATTATGGGCTTTCCGCATGCCTTACTCGTTTGGGCATATGAGACCTCTCATCGATAGCATCCAAATTCACCACCAAGTACGATCAGGCTATTCCGCGTATGGCGTCGTGGACCACCGCGGATAATGTCAAGTTTGATGATGTTATGTCTGCTTTTACCGCGGTTGGCGAAGCTCAGGTGATTTATATATACTTTCTATATATTTATGTAAGCAGTGTCAATTACAATTGTTGGTCATCAACATAATGACCGGGTGGTCATTTTGACATTGATCATGCCATTGTTAACTTACCCTATTAACCATACATTTCTTTGCGTAAAATACCAGTGCCGGTCAATTACATAATGACCGGGTGGTCATAATAGTTATGATCGGATGATCATAACAGTAATGACCATACTTGTTGTATCCTTAATACGCGGCTTGGTCATCTGTGTAATGACCGGGTGGTCATTCCTGTAATGACCATACTCATGCTACAGTTACTACGGGTGTTGGTCATATACATATTGACCAGGTGGTCATTTTTGTAATGACTGTATCCCTTTTACATTGTCAAAGGTCGTTGGTCATATTCATAATTACCAGATGGTCATTCTTGTTTTGACCGTTCATTTGCAAATCTGAATACCATTTTTGGTCATTGTAATAGTGCGCGGGTGGTAATTTTATTAATTTACCATAACTTATTAATATTCATATATGTCGGTCATTAACATATTGACCGTATCCCCTACTCATTGTGGTTATTAATATCAAATGTGTGTAGGCTAAGTGTTTTGCCTTAATGCCAACCTAAGAAGAGTTAAAGGGACCCATGGGTTGCGCGGCTATATTTGAAGAACCCAAAGGTTGTGTCTCAATTACCACCTCCCAAGACTTCTATCCCCCGACCGAGCTCCGATCTCCGAGTGGCGGGAGTTTCAAAAAGAGATTCGAGGACAGGTGGCTTCAATGAACAAAAAGTTAGAGAATCTAAAAAAGGGACAGAAGAATTCCAACAAACTCTTGCGAAAGGTTCTCAAAATGTTGTCCGCCAACATGATTGAGAAGGGACAAGGAAAGGCATACACGGCGCACCATGTCAGCAGCAGCCAGAATATTAATGTTCAGACAGCTGAGTCGGATGCCTTGAAGACTACCTCCCCTGACATCGGCACCGGCTCTCAAGATGATGTGTTCATCGACTCTGACATCTATGCCGTTGCGGATATGGGTGTGCAAACAGCCATGGAGTTCCTTACTGCCGATAAGGTGATTGTTTCTCATGAAGATGCCGATGACGAGAAGAATAAGGTAATCCTGTATTTTAAAATTGAGTCTACCATATATATAGATGATCATTTTTGTGTTCCACATATACAAAGTTGTATTTATTATGACATATTGTGAAACCACACAGGAAGATATTATAGATCATTTGGAAGGAAATGAGGGAGAATCGAAGGTAAAATTTGATCCATTTGTTCAAATAAAGGAGGAGAGCATGCCTGACCCGGATAAGGAAAAAGAAGAGGAGAAAGATGATAAAGAAATCATTAGAGAACAAGATGTTATAAAGCTTGAAGAGCCAGCCAATGAGGAGAACATTAGTGACGTGGTTGTTACGAATATCTGTAACTGACAAACATAGTCATAAGTGTCATCCTTAATTTTAACTCGTTTCATATATGTCATTTATAGATTCCTAAGAAGAAGAGGGCCAGACTATCAAGGCTTGACCAACGGCCATCCAGACCTATGACTGAGGTTGGCTCCCCGTCGAAGGCTCCGAGTAAGCTTATTTATGCCCTCCCACTAGGTCCCGCAGATGAACCTCCAAAAGAGACGCTAGAGGAGTTCAGGGAGTGGATCAAGAAAGGAGTATTGAAGAGGACTTCTCCAGGGTAATTTGTTTATAACGAATAATTGTACGTTCGATTTGAAAATTATAATATATTAATAATGTCATCACCAATTAAAACTTTTCTATGTTTAGTAAACGGCCTCCTCGATACAATGCCAAGTATGAGACATTGGACAAACCCCATGACCTCGGATTCACGGCGGTAGATAAATAAAGTTGGTATTATGATTTAGCTACCTCTCATGTTTGGCTATGGGATGAAGTAAGTACTGTTCTTGAGTTTTTTATAATCCATGTTCTATAATTTGTGCTAACTCCTAACGTCAAGAAGGTACATTGTTTGATGACATGTCATTTTTTACAATACATTTGCTTTTGTTTTGTTTATGCAGCACATTGGTGTAGCTTTTTACTACTTGAGGAAGAAGATCAGGCAGTTCCCCAAATTGGAACAACGGAAGGTGACAATGGTAGACACGTTTTTTAGTGCAAAGGTTGGTGCATTGTGGAGTGTCTACCAGAAAGCACCAGAAAATTTCGATTGGGGCTCCCGTGATTCTATACTCAGGATCATGCTTGGCGTGCATGTCCAGAGTGGGTCGTCATGGTTTGAAGTGAACACTTTGCTAATACTAATACACTTGGCTGATCTGAAACATTGGGCATTAGTAAAGCTCGATCTAACAAACTGGACCATTGAAATGTATGACTCTCTTCAGCATGAAGGCCCTCACAATTTTAAGGTCCGAGAAGGAGTGGAATGTATGTCAAAGTTCATTCCATTGCTGGCAGAAAGACTTAGTTTGTTCGAGTTCAAACCAAGAGAACCTCCTGGAATTTACCCAATACCGGTCACCATCATGAAAGATATCCCTCAACAAGCCAATGGGTTAGTACAAGTATTGAAAATGTTTTCATACGACAATATTGACTGTGATGCTTATGTGTTTTAAATTTTTTTCTCATTCGTGCAACAGGGGTGACTGTGAAATTTTTACAATTAAAAATGCTAAATGCTTGATTGAAGGGAGGGATGTCCGTTATTGGGTAATTCATGAACGTATGCAAATCTTTAAGGAGTGGCTAACATGTTACTTGTGGTGCCATGCCAAGCGAAAAATTGAACAAAATTATAAAAGTGACGATGATGTGGATATGAACTTTTAACATTTTGACTAACCAAAATTTTATTTTTTAACTTTACCAGACTGTAGTAAATAGGCCCATTTTTTTATTCATAGTATAACATAATTTTTTATGTATATGGTATATTGTTGTTGTAAACTGTAAAATTTAACATGATCAATTAACCATAATGATAGATGTCATAATTGTTATAAACAGATGGTAATAAAAGGAATTACCTTCAACCTAAATAACCGAAAATGTTAGTTTTCTTTCTTTCATTTATGTTTGATTTTTTGTGCTAACTCCAATTATTAACTGTATGTTATATAATTCGTATGTACTATAAAACACACTATGAGCAAGGAAAAGGAAGCATGAATTCTCTTTGTTTCACAATAGGGACAGAGGTCATAACTGTTATGACCATCATAACAGTCATGACCGTTACTCTAAAATGCTTTATTTATTTATTTTTTATTTTTTGTGCTAACTCCAATTATTAACTGCATGTTATATAATTCGTTTGTACTATAAAACACTCTATGAGCCAGGAAAAGGAAGCATAAATTCTCTTTGTTTCACAATAGGGACAGAGGTCATAACTGTTATGACCACCCGGTCATAACAGTCATGACCACCCGGTCATAACGGTCATGACCGTTACTCTAAAATGCTTTTTTCATTTATTTCTAATTTTTTGTGATAACTCCAATTATTAACTGCATGTTATATAATTCGTTTGTACTATATAACACACTATGAGCCAGGAAAAGGAAGCATAAATTCTTTTTGTTTCACAATAAGGACAGAGGTCATAACTGTTATAACCACCCGGTCATAATAGTCATGACCGTTACTCTAAAATGCTTTTTTTTATTATTTATTTTTGATTTTTTGTGCTAACTCCAATTATTAACTGCATGCTATATAATTCGTTTGTACTATAAAACACACTATGAGCCAGGAAAAGGAAGCATAAATTCTCTTTGTTTCACAATAGGGACAGAGGTCATAACTCATAACAGTCATGACCGTTACTCTAAAATGCTTTATTTATTTATTTTTGATTTTTTGTGCTAACTCCAATTATTAACTGCATGTTATATAATTCGTTTGTACTATAAAACACACTATAAGCCAGGAAAAGGAAGCATAAATTCTCTTTGTTTCACAATAAGGATAGTGGTCATAACCTGTTATGACCATCTGGTCATAACAGTCATGACCGTTACTCTAAAATATTTTTTTTATTTATTTCTGATTTTTTGTGATAACTATAATTATTAACTGCATGTTATATAATTCGTTTGTACTATTAAATACACTATGAGCCAGAAAAAGGAAGCATAAATTCTCTTTATTTCACAATAGTGACAGTGGTCATAACTGTTATGACCACCCGGTCATAACTGTTATGACTGTTACTCTAAAATACAATTTGTGTGGAAATTCCACGCTTCTGGAGAATTAACATTATGACTGACACCTAATTCCATAAACGCACATTACACGTACGTAGAATAAAAAACATAAATGTTTAATGTCAATTGTGCTAAAATTGGTCTACAACATAAAAGTAAAATGACTGAAAAAATCATCACATTTATGAACTAGGAGTTGTGAATGATGTCTTGGACCTTGTTGGACGTATTTGTAAGGGTACTGAGTTAGTACAGGTTTGTCGGTTGTGTCCATAACCATTACATCTACCACACCGAATAGCCTCATGTTCTTCACCTTGGGACAAAATCTTACGAACCTGTGGCCTTCCGTGTCACGCCCTCTACCTAGCTACGTAAGGCCGTGACACCGTACTTACTTAACTTACTTCTTGATTTAAATACTTTAAACTTACTAAAAATTTATGAGTAATTTTTTTTTTCTTTTTAAACTTTATTTTAAACTCAGCTTAAACTTGACTTAATCTCATACTTATACTCATACTTATTTATATGTACTTACTCGAGTACCGAGCTTTCACACTTCATTTGAAAGCTACCATATTCAAACCGTGGATCAAACCCATCCTAGTGCGGGTTGGTACAACACGAGTATCATACATGAAACTTTTTCTTACACATACCATTACTTCATTATAACGTAACATAAACACATTTTACAAACATATTTTACAAAAAATATTTTCTAAAATCCGTGACAGTGTCCATCCCACATTTCACAGTCCGCAGCGCCATCTCTCCACAGTTTTGCATCAAGTATTACCGGTAGGTTGCTTACCTACAGCATGAACGCAAGTAATGAGCTTATGCCCAGTAAGTACAATATTCAATCCGCAAAATATTTTAAGTGCAAGAATGCATGAACCGATTATGCTTTCTTATGAATCAATTATGCTTTCATATATTAACTTGGTTCTGTTCCCTTACATGTCATGCGTGCACGTACCGTGATACATAGCCATGGAGTGGTTGGAGGCGACCAGTCCAATCCAACTCAAACCATGAAACAAACCGTTTAACATGGAGTGATTTGGACAGCCAATTCAATTCAACTCAAATCATAGACTAAACTGTTTAAACCCGTCCTTGTGGCAAGTCGGTACGACACAATAACATTAGCTTGTCTTATCTTATTTTATGACTTAAAAACATGTTCTTACCATGTGGTTTAATAATAGTGAACATGCTACATGATGTCACTTTATCAAAACAAATAACATAACATAATATCAATCATAACATAAAACCTCCTGACATAATACATTGTAACATAAAACATCATAACCTAATACATCGTAACATAAATCATCATAACATCACTTCATGATTTCTTGAAAAACATGCCATGCAATAAAAATGTTTTGTCCATGCTGTAGGCGGAGTTGTATTTACTTGTTGTCCTACGCTCTTGGTTTATCGTCCAAACATGGCACGACAACAATTCATACTCCTGTTTCCAAACAGGGTGTAAGATAAGAGTCATTCACATTCTATCTTACCATAAGTCATAATCATTAAATGTTGGTATCCTAACCAACACCTATGAGTAACCCTAGTTATATGTCGCTTTTATATGTCCCCCACATCTTCAAGATAACTCGTTTGGTTACTTGCCGTAACCCTAGGACTCATTGCGCAACTAGACTTAAAAAGTACCTTGTTAGGTTACTTCTGGTAACCTTGGATACCAAGCCCAGTCATACTTGAATAGTGTCTAATTTTACTATTAGTAACCTTGGGCCTAAGCCCAATTATACTTAGACCCATATTCTATTAGGTTACTAATTTTACTAAGGCCCACTTACTTTTTAAAGTAATACCCTATTAGGTTACCATTGGTAACCATGGGTTTTAGGCCCAACCCAACAGCTTGGGTATCTTATGTGGTTACTATAAGTAACCTAAATTATTTGGCCTATTAAAAGTTGGTAACCTTCTCGGTTACTATTTGTCCTATAGTTGTTTATCATAGGACTTGGCTTATTTCATTTATTTCATTCCTTGTTTGATAAATTTTTAACCCTTTTTATAAACTTCTCAAAACAGTCCCATAAACTTTGGTTATTAGTGCATGTGCAGGAATTTCCTGCTTATGCACTGTTTTTAAGAAATCCTATGCAGGAATTTTCCTGTTTTCTGCACAGTTTTTAAGATCTAGTTTTATCTATAAATTGGTTTAGAATATGGGAAAACTTTCTTCATGAAAGTTTTAGATCTTGAAAAACCCTACAACTTTGGTTCTTTACTCAAAACCTAGTTCTGCATTTAACTTAATCATATCTCTGGTTGAAACCGGGTGGCCGTGCACAGGGTCTGGGCATATCAGGGCTCGGGTTTTCATAAAATAGAGGCCTTTGGAGTCTTATTTTGAAAAACCGTCTACATTTTCCCCTAGGATTTTCCATTTTATACAACTTTTTAGTTTTAACTTTTCTCAAATTCGGCCTTTAAGGGCCTCAAAATTGCATTTCCAGAAGGCTGCCCAGTTATATCCGAAAACTGGCAGTTTTGTTCTAAGCCAAGTTTTACGTAAAATTACACACACACTACCTCGAACGGTTAAAACCGTGAGCCTACATCAAGCATGCAGCGTTTTACGTAATATTTTCATGATCATACATTCATTTCTCATCCATACAATCTTTATGCAAACCCAAATGATAATCTATACCAAACTAGGGTTTTTAGGGTTGTCTTGAACCCTACATGCAACATACCAATCTCATTTTATCATTCATGCATAACATACTTCTTCTTAAACATAAGGGGACATATAACAAACAACTACTAAGCATACACACATATCATAATTTCTCTTAAGCATATTATCAAAAACATGCATGAAACCATAATTAGAGACAATCAAACCCTAATCAAGCACATATCAAGCATTCTAAGCTTTTGCATGGAAAAATAAAGGGTGAGCCTATGCTCTTACAAACCCAACTTGAAAATACACTTAAATCTTGAATCAAACTAAAATAAGGAACTAGAGGGTGAAGAGGATTACCTCAAGATCCAAGAGAATGGATCTACCCTTTGGTTAAGAAATTTTCTTCTTACTCCATCCTCACCAAAAATTCGACCTCTCTCTTTTTTTTTTTCTCTCTTTTTGGCTCAGCTCTTAAGGGGGGTTTTGTGGTAGAGAGAATGGGTTGGAATTTGGGCAGAGTTTTATGGTGGAATAGAATGATCCAACACCCCCCCCCCCCTCCCCCCCAACCATCACCTATTTATAGGTGAAAAATAATTTCTTTTCAGAATTATTTTTATTCTTAAAATTGCATATTGGGGTCTAAAAACAAAATATTTGCTCAATACCCCCTATGAGGTGGCCGGCCATATTGGATTTCTTGGAGACCAAGTTACTTGTTCACCAAGGCAAGTGCTTGCTTACCTCACCAAGCTTACCTCACCTTGCTTACCTCACCTAGATAATTGCTTGCTCACCAAGCAACCCTTGACAACCGACCATGTGTTGGCTTGAACTTATCTCTAACTTAATTGCTTGTTCAAATGTAACCAAGTTAACTAAATTTTGTAACCAACCATTCGCCTACCATTGGCTTAGTTGGAGGCTTGGTTAGGAATATCCATAAATTCCATAAACCAATATTTACATACTTATCCATCATTATTTACTTTTCTTAAAATTACACTTTGGTCCCTAAGGATAAAATATTTACACTTTAGTCCCTGTGTTGGGATCTAAATGTGCCATAAGGATAGAAAATCAATATTAGAGATTTTCTGTAAATATGATATTTTGATATTAATAAGAGAAGGTTATTCATGTTTAATAAATTATGTCCTATTTACTTTCATTTGTTGATTGTATGGTTATTTTGAGCAAATATAAAATACTCCTTGATTGTTGGAAATATATCGGATTACCATATGTATACGGGGTATACATAGAAGACGTGGTAATTTGATAACAGTCTAAATAAATAGTCCGTAATCGTTGGAATAAGATTTGGAGATCTTATTTATGATAAGATTGTAAAGGTTGTGTACTTTCTTGTAGGGATGGTTTGTCTTGACCATCGGATAGGTTCCGAGTAGAAACTTTAATGTATACTAGTATTGAGGTATGACATTGGACTGGACCTAAAGTGTTAATTGATTCGGTTTAATAATTCCGTTTATAAGAATCAATGACACTTTGATTATCATCCTGCATTAATCTTAATCCTGAAATGATTACTTTAGTTCGCATCCATGACTTATGTACTTTAATGCACTATAGGTGAGACACTATTAATTCATGGTCAATATACTTGTGTTTTGGGTGCATGACTTATGGATGGAGAAATCAAGATTCATAGATACGGAATCTATAGCTATCTTAACGATAGTAAATGTTATCAACTTAAAGGCATTATTCGGGGACTGAAAGATAGTATAACAAGATCTTGACCATCGGTTTACTTTGGGTTCTCTCGTGGTTTACCAATTGTATGGTTTTACAATTGGTGATTCTTTCAATAGAGAATAACAGAACTTTAAGTTAAAATGATTGAAAAGGTAAAACGGAAAAAGTCCTTAATTCAATCATGGATAACATATGGGGATTAAGCAAGAGATGAATAAATCATGGAAGAAGCACTACGTGAAAGAGAGCTTTCGTAATACGGTTTGTAAACAGGAGTTCAACTTCAAACTTTTAGTGGAATAGTTTTGAAGTTGATATTTGATGAATAAATAATCTGGAATTAATTTTTCACAATTATAGGAGCCTCTTTACATATTTCCATCAGGTCCCTCTATTAGCTCATATAGTTTCGTATAGCGTTTCGGGATTTGTTCCTAATGAGATTGGTAAATTTAAATAGAATTTAGTAATGTCTATTAAGACATGGTACTCTCTAACATGCAATCCAGAAAGGATTGGACATGTGAAATTAATAGACAAATGATTTGTCAATATGTAATTGGTTAATTTGAATTTTGGAAAACAAATTTTCTCTCCTAATCTAAAAGTGATGCACAGTTTTTAGATAGGTGGAGGGAAGAAAATTTTGTTTCAAAATTGTTCAAATATATTCCTAACATTAAATTATTAATTGATTTGAATAATGTAGATTATTTGATGGATTTTTTCTTTCCTTTAAAAAGTTGTGGACGGTTTCAAGAGGAGGAAAATTTCAAATATTCCATTTATTTAAATTAATAAATATGGTTGATGTTTGAGGAAAATATTTAATTCAAATAAGTGAATCTTATTTAAATTCATAAAGGTTTAAAAAGAATTTAAATCTAGATAGGACTAGGATCTTTTGACTAGTCTAGATTCTTAATTTAAAATTTGAACCATCAATCTAGCTTGAATTTCAAGTGTGGCCGAATTTTTTGTGGGAAGATTTCCTCTTGGAAAAATGTTTTTAGGTTCAATGAATCTAGCCTTAAAGTTGTATGATCTTTGATTCAAAATTTATCCAGAAAAATAATTATTAATTATTTTTATGGAGATGAATTTTGAAAAAGGATTGGACTTCTATATAAAGGCAAGGGATTCTTGAAAAACAAATTTTTGGTATTTTTTTTCAAGAGGGAAAACGTTTTTTTTGGAGTGAGAGGAAAAACAATTTAGGTTTCTTCCACATCAAAATTCGGCTATCTTGTGAGAAAGAAAAAGAGAGAAAATTTCATTGAATAAAAAATGTGAGGAAGGTTAAACCGAGTGATAATTTTCATAGGAGGTTAACCAGATCCTGTTGTGTAGTTTTGAAAAAAGAAGTTGGATCATATTCTCAACGAGGAACATTGGAATTGAGAAAGAAGGATTTAGACTTCGGAAAGCATTACCGGTCGCTTGGATTCATATAACGTGTGCCCACACACACTCTGAGACGTGGAACTCGAGAATAGTAGAGAAGACACGTTGGTCAAACGCTCTAGTGATTTCGGAATCCAAGAATTAAGGTACGCTTGATCATTAATTTAATTTATTGTAATATGCATCATGAGACTCTTTTCTGAAAACGGCATAAAAATTTTAAAACTTCCGCTGCGCCGTAACTCTGATATCGGATCCGATTTTTCCAACAAATGATATCAGAGCCAACTCATGATCATGTATATAACATAAATTATTTAATTAAATAAATTTCTCTCTATGCATTAATGAAATATTTTAGAGAGTTGGCACTCTAGGTTTTATTTTGAGTATGTTAAATATATTATGAATGGATGTATGGATGAATGAATGCTTAATATTATTTTTATAATATTTGATGCTTGTTCAATTTTGCCGGTCATGATTCCGTAGAGGTGTATATAGGTTTTTCAAGTGTAATAGATGCGGTCTATTATCACCGCAAGGTCGTTCTTTCAATTCCTAGAATTTTTGTAAGCCGGAAACGGCGTAGGAATTTTTTTGTAAAATTCAGGCTACAATGGATTCGAGGAGATTGAAGATAAACGAAGGTATGGAAATTTTCAAAAGATGTGATTTTTTGGAATTTTTTTTAATTAAAAAAGATTTTTTTTTAAATAAAAAAAATCACATAATCTTTTTGAAAATTTAATTTTCCAATGATATGTGATCTTGATAATTTGGAAATCAAAATTAAAAATTTAAATTTAAATTTAATGGATATTATTATGAATTTTAAAATTTTGAGATTTAAATTTGAAATTTGAAAATTGAAAATTTCAAATTTTTTGAATTTTAAAATTTAATAAACCGGATTTTTTTTAATTTAAATTTTTGAGATTTTGTAATTTTGATTAAAATTAAAATCACATATAATCTTTTTGAAATTTAAATTTAATTTTAAATTTGAAAAGATGTGACATTGGAGAAGGAAGACACATTGAAGAAGGATACAAGGCATGGATCTACAAATGAAGGCCGATATATGTTTCGGTTAATTTTTGTAAATTTTGTAATTTTCTTTTCTCTAGGATGGAATTATGATCCATGGCTGTTTACATATTTTACAAACCATAGATGATGTGTTGCTAGATGAATATGTTATACTATTTCATGATGTATTGATAACATGCCATATAGACTAGGGAGTGCCACTCAATAAATATTGTTTATGCATGAAAAACAAAAACCCTAATTTAAAAGAATGAGTGGGAAAAGGTTTTACACACTAAGACCTACGGCCTCCATCGTTGGTCCAATAGTTACGCATGGTAGTGCCTACTACTCGATTTTGACCCGGGAATTCCCTTCGGATAAGTATCTTACCTAGAGCGTACACTGATTTGGATTTCCGAAAGGATAACAATTTTGGGCATATTTTATGTTTATATCACCCCTCGGTGGCGGATGTAAAATATGGATTCAAAATTGGAAACAATGGTTACACACTCATGCTACTTTATTTATTAACCCTCCCTCGAGGCTCTGTTATATAAAGTAGCGGCCAAATAAACGATAGTTAATATATATTTAATGGAATTTGCTCCATGGAGGAATATATATTAATCGGAAGGGGTCCGTGTTCTTGACTAGTTATTCTATGACTACCCCTCGGTAGCTTAGAAAGCAGAAGCTAAGAATTATCGTAGTAAGGTATGTGTTTTAAGGGTTTTACACATGAACATTTAGATTGCATATAAATCTTTTTGTTTTATTACAAAACCATATTTTATAAACTAATAGGATGTTTGCTCGTACTTATTACATGTTTTCTTATTATAGATCAAAATGTCGAGCCCTTTATCTGTGATACTTACGCAAAAAAAATTAACTGGCGAGAATTTTAATGACTGGAAAAGGAACTTGCTTATCATCCTAAACTTTGAGAAACACAGTTTCGTCCTAACCCAACCAAGACCACCTACGCCTGCGATCGATGCTCCTGATAGGGATTTTGTAGCGCTTGAGCGCTGGGACAATTCCAACCTAAGTGCTATGTGCTATATTCGGGCGAGCATGTCTAACGTGCTCCAGAAACAGCATGAAGAGCATCAAACTGCTAGGCAGATCATGGATAACCTGGAGGAAATGTTTGGTGAACAAACTATCCAAGCTAAGACCGATGCGATCAAAGGTCTCATGAATTGCAGGCAGAAGGTTGGAACTCCCATCAAGGAGCACATGATGAAAGTCATGGCTTATTTGTCTGAAGCTCAGACAAATGGGGCTGAGATCGATTCTGCAACTCAATTGGTCATGGTTTTCTAAACCTTGTCCAAGGATTTCAATTTGTTTCAGGCATCCTACAACCTTAACCGGAAGGAGATGTCTTTAACGGAATTGATGAAAGAGTTAAAAGCCTTTGAGAACATTTTTAAGGGTTCTGGATCTAAGGTTGAGGTGAATATGGCTGAACCTAGTTCGCCTGCTCCTAATCCCAAAAGGAAGAAGGAAAAGGGGAAGAACAAGGGGAACAAGTCTGCGGTGAATGCACATGCTTCTAAGAAGTCTACCAAGACTAATAAACGGAAGGTGGATCCCAAAAAGGTTAAGTGTTTTCACTGTGGGAAGAAAGGACATTTCAAGAAGGATTGCCGAGAATTCCTGTCTATGCAAAAGCAAAAAGGTAATTTCGATGTTCTGTATCTTGAGGGTTGTTTAGTGGAAGAATCTAAGGACAATTGGGTTATAGATTCTGGAGCCACTAACCATGTTTGTATTTCTTTGCAGGGGTTCAAGGTAACGAGAAGTCTGCGTGAGGAGGACTTCATGTTAAGAACCGGTGATGGGACGTTGGTGCGAGCTGAAGCAGTGGGAGAAGTGCATCTTTATTTTGATGAATTTAGGTTTATTGTTTTGAGACATTGTTTTTATGTTCCTAGTTTCAAGAGGAACCTAATTTCGGTAGCTTGTTTGATTAAAGATTCTTATGCAGTTTCTTTTAATAATAAAGTTGTTATTAGGAAAAACAATTCTCTTATCTGTAAAGGATGGATGCATGAAAATCTTTATTTTATCAAACCTAAGATGCATTCACTGCTTGATACAGAATTGGAAAAGAACTCTAAAAGACATAAGTCTTCTCACTTTAACAAATCATATCTTTGGCATTTACGACTTGGTCACATAAGCCTTAACAGAATTCAAAGGATGGTAAGGGAGGAATGCCTTGACTTGTATGAGGTTGAACCTTGGCCACAATGTGAATCCTGTTTGGAGGGCAAGATAACTAAATGGCACTTTGCTGCCAAGGATGGTCGTGCCGAGGAACTTTTAAAACTAGTACATATGGATGTTTGTGGTCCCATGAACATAGAAGCACGCGGTGGGTATGAGTATTATATCACTTTTATTGATGATTACTCAAGGTATGTATATGTCTATTTGATGACCCGCAAAAGCGAAGCCTTTGACATGTTCAAAGAATTTCGGGCTGAAGCGGAGAAACAATTAGGTAAATCCATAAAGACACTTCGATCGGATCGAGGTGGGGAATACCTATCGGATGAGTTCTTAGGATATTTGATAGAGAATGGGATACAATCCCAGTTGGCTGCACCTGATACTCCTCAACAGAATGGTGTAGCTGAGAGAAGAAATATGACCCTATTGGATATGGTCCTATGATGAGTTACTCCACATTACCTTTGTCATTTTGGGGACACGCCATACAAACTGCAAGCTATCTTCTGAATAACGTTCCCTCCAAATCGGTTCCTAAAACTCCTTACGAGTTATGGACGAGTAGGAAACCTATTTTGAATCATATTCGAATTAGGGGTTGTCCGACACACGTCCTGGATAAGGAAGCGAAGAAGTTGGAGTCACGATCAGAAGTGTGCTTGGTTGTTGGCTATCCAAAAGGGACAAAAGGTGGTCTGTTATATAATTCGAAGCAAAATAAAGTCTTCATTTCTATACATGCAACATTCCTGGAGGAAAGTTACATAGAAGACTTTAAACCTCGTAGCAAAATAGTGCTTGAGGAGATGACTTCGGGTTTGGTTGTTCCTAAAGTCACAGAAAACCCTGTGGAAAAACCGCTAAAGAATCAACAACCAGGGGAGCTTCGTCGTAGTGGGAGGATTATCAGGAAACCTGAAAGGTACATGTTCAATGGTGAAGTTTTTGAAGCAGAATCCGTAGAACATGATGATCCGACTACGTACAAGGAAGCTATGGAGGATGTTGATTCTAGTCTTTGGTAAAAGGCTATGAACACCGAGATAGAATCTATGGATTCCAACGGGGTCTGGAAACTTGTAGACTTACCCCAAGGCATAAAATCGATTGGGTATAAGTGGGTATACAAGAGGAAGAGAGGTGTGGATGGGAAAGTGGAAACTTTCAAGGCAAGACTTGTAGCGAAGGGCTATACGCAGAAAGAAGGAATCTATTATGATGAAACCTTCTTGTCTGTAGCAATGCTCAAGTCAATCCGCATTCTTTTATCCATTGCGGCTGCTCTCGATTATGAGATTTGGCAAATGGATGTCAAGACAGCTTTCTTGAATGGCTCTCTTGAAGAATATATCTATATGATACAACCAGACGGGTTCAAGGCAAAAGGTCAAGAAGACAAGGTATGCAAGTTGCTTAAATCCATTTATGAATTAAAGCAAGCATCTCGTTCTTGGAATATTAGGTTTGATCAAGCGATCAAAACCTATGGATTCGAACAAAACATTGATGAACCATGTGTTTACAAATGTATCAAGAATGAGAAAGTGGTTTTTCTTGTATTTTATGTGGATGATATATTGCTTATTGGAAACGATGTGGCAACATTATCATCTGTCAAAGTTTGGTTAGCCAAACAGTTTGACATGAAGGACTTAGGAGATGCTAGTTATGTTCTTGGTATTTAACTATTTAAAGATAGAAAGAACAAAACGATAGCACTCTCTCAAGCTTCATACATTGATAAAGTACTTGAGAAGTTTTCTATGAAAGATTCCAAGAAAGGTGCCCAACCTTTCAGGATTGGAATCAAGCTTTCTAGAGATGACTGTCCCAAGACATCGGAAGAAAGAGAGCGTATGAAAAATGTACCTTATGCATCAGCAGTAGGTAGTCTTATGTACGCTATGTTATGCACTAGGCCTGACATTTGTTTTGCGGTTGGTATGGTAAGTCGATATCAGTCGAATCTGGGACCAAACCATTGGGGTGTGGTGAAGCATATACTCAAGTATCTACGGAGAACGAGGGACTATATGCTAGTGTATTCCGGTCAGGATCTTGTTCTTAGAGGATACACAGATTCTGATTTTCAATCAGATCAGGATTCAAGGAAATCAACTTCAGGATCTGTTTTTACCCTTGGAGGTGGTGCCGTTGTGTGGAGGAGTATTAAGCAATCTTGCATTGCTGACTCGACCATGGAAGCCGAGTATGTGGCAGCCAGTGAGGCATCAAAGGAAGCGGTATGGCTCCGCAGGTTCCTTGGTGACCTTGAGGTCGTTCCTGGTATGGATAAAGCTATAGTGCTCTACTGTGACAACAGTGCAGCAGTAGCTAATACCAAGGATCCTAGGCATCATAAGTGGAGTAAGCACATTGACATAAAATATCACATCATCAAAGGCTTTATTGAGAGTGGAAATGTGACGGTTTGCAAAATCGCATTAGAGGACAATCTTACTGACCCGTTCACGAAGACTTTGGTGGCCAGAAGATTCGAAGAACACGTTGAAGGCATGTGGATGCGTAATATGTCACATTTACTCGCTTAGGGCAAGTGGGAGATTGTTGGGATCTAAATGTGCCCTAAGGATAGAAAATCAATATTAGGGATTTTCTGTAAATATGACATTTTGATATTAATAAGAGAAGGTTATTCATGTTTAATAAGTTGTGTCCTATTTACTTTCATTTGTTGATTGTATGGTTATTTTCAGCAAACATAAAATATTCATTGACTGTTGGTAATATATCAGATTACCATATGTATACGGGGTATACATAGAAGACGTGGTAATTTGATAACAGTCTAAATAAATAGTCCGCAATCGTTGGAATAAGATTTGGAGATCTTATTTATGATAAGATTGTAAAGGTTGTCTACTTCCTTGGAGGGATGGTTTGTCTTGACCATCGGATAGGTTCCGAGTAGAAACTTTAATGTATACCAGTATTGAGGTATGACATTGGACTGGACCTTAAGTGTTAAATGATTCGGTTTAATAATTACGTTTATAAGAATCAATGACACTTTGATTATCATCCTGCATTAATCTTAATCCTGAAATAATTACTTGAGTTCGCATCCATGACTTATGTACTTTAATGCACTATAAGTGAGACAATGTTAATTCATGGTCAATATACTTGTGTTTTGGGTGCATGACTTATGGATGGAGAAATCAAGATTCATAGATACGGAATCCATAGCTATCTTAACGATAGTAAATGTTATCTACTTAAAGGTATTATTCGGGGACTGAAAGATAGTATGACAAGATCTTGACCATCGGTTTACTTTGTGTTCTCTGGTGGTTTACCAATTGTATGGTTTTACAATTGGTGATTCTTTCAATAGAGAATAATGGAACTTTAAATTAAAATGATTGAAAAGGTAAAACGAAAAAAGTCCTTAATTCAATCATGGATAACATATGGGGATTAAGCAAGAGATGAATAAATCATGGAAGAAGCACTACGTGAAAGAGAGCTTTCGTAATAAGGTATGTAAACAGGAGTTCAACTTCAAACTTTTAATGGAATAGTTTTGAAGTTGATAATTGATGAATAATTAATCTGAGATTAATTTTTCACAATTATAGGAGCCTCTTTACATATTTCCATCGGGTCCCTCTATTAGCTCATATAGTTCCGTATAGCGTCTCGGGATTTATTCCTAATGAAATCGGTAAATTTAAATGGAATTTAGTAATGTCTATAAGGACATGGTACTCTCTAACATGCAATCCAGAAAGGATTGGACATGTGGAATTAATAGACAAATGATTTGTCAATATGTGATTGGTTAATTTGAATTTTGAAAAATAAATTTTCTCTCCTAATCTAAAATTGATGCACAGTTTTTAGATAGGTGGAGGGAAGAAAATTTTGTTTCGAAATTGTTCAAATATATTCCTAACATTAAATTATTAATTGATTTGAATAATGGAGATTATTTGATGGAATTTTTCTTTCCTTTAAAAAGTTGTGGACGGTTTTAAGAGGAGGAAAATTTCAAATATTCCATTTATTTAAATTAATAAATATGGTTGATGTTTGAGGAAAATATTTAATTCAAATAAGTGAATCTTATTTAAATTCAAAAAGGTTTAAAAGGAATTTGAATCTAGATAGGACTAGGATCTTTTGACTAGTCTAGATTCTTGATTTAAAATTTGAACCATCAATCTAGCTTGAATTTCAAGCGTTGCCGAATTTTTTGTGGGAAGATTTCCTCTTGGAAAAACGTTTTTAGGTTCAATGAATCTAGACTTAAAGTTGTATGATATTTTGATTCAAAATTTATCCACAAAAATAATTATTAATTATTTTTAAGGAGATGAATTTTAAAAAAGGATTGGACTTCTATATAAAGGCAAGGGATTCTTGAAAAACAAATTTTTGGTATTTTTTTTCAAGAGGGAAAACGTTTTTTTGGAGTGAGAGGAAAAACAATTTAGGTTTCTTCCACATCAAAATTCGGCTATCTTGTGAGAAAGAAAAAGAGAGAAAATTCCATTGAATCAAAACTGTGAGGAAGGTTAAACCGAGTGATAATTTTCATAGGAGGTTAACCAGTTCCTGTTTTGTAGTTTTGAAGAAAGAAGTTGGATCATATTCTCAACGAGGAACATCGGAATTGAGAAAGAAGGATTTAGACTTCGGAAAGCATTACCGGTCGCTTGGATTCATAGAACGTGTGCCCACACACACTCTGAGACGTGGAACTCGAGAATAGTAGAGAAGACACGTTGGTCAAACGCTCTAGTGATTCCGGAATCCAAGAATTAAGGTACGCTTGATCATTAATTTAATTTATTGTTATATGCATCATGAGACTCTTTTCCGGAAACGGCATAAAAATTTTAAAACTTCCGCTGCGCCATAACTCTGATATCGGATCCGATTTTTCCAACACCCTGTGAGGTGGCCGGCTTTGGTGGAGCCACTTAGCTTCCAATGCATGCATAATTATCCACTTAATTCCAAAAATCCCTTAATATAATTATGCAATACATTTCCTTACTAACTTAGATAATATCAATACCGTTTTTTACTAAAAATAGTACTGTCAGATTGGACTGCAATCCAGAATTCATCTGCGTAAAATTGGACTGCGTATAGGATTTTCTTAGGATTTGAAACTATTTAGTCCATATTGCTCTAAATATTGTGCTTGATTTTTCTAGGGTGGTCTCATAACTTATTCTTGCTCATTTGTCTGTAATGACGGTTTCCCGCAATATAATTTCCATACTGTTGATTATACAGCAATATCATCTCAATCAAACTTAAAGTCAACCTGGTAAAACTTTGACCGGAATAAAAATCATAAATTCCTATTCTGTCCTTTTTTTATAAGGACCTGTACAAAGCGTGGGCCCGGAATATAAGAACCTGAAATTGTGATGAACCTATGATTCATATTCTGTACAGGTTGATCAAAATATTTGCTCAAATTCATATTCTGCGCTGCCAATCGGATGAACTACACACGCATAGCATGCATAGAGATTATCTTTTGTGTAGTAATTCGAGCAATAATTGTATGGATTAAATCATCGGTGGTTATAGACAACCATTGCATTAGGGTAAGGAATTTGATCGACCTGAAATCATCTGCAGGTACAGGTCCTTTCGCTCATATCAACAATCCATATTTGGGCAGCATTGTTGGTGACAGCGTACTCAAGTTGATCAGCTGGCTGCGGCTGTAATAAAAGGAATTTTAAGACATTAGTTTATTCAATCTCATTTAGTTTAAGAAAAAAATTTGCATATATCGTATGTCATGATGTGGTCCTTATCACATACCGTAACTGTTAGTCCTAATGAGAAGTTTGTGCGAATCAATTTCTCTGCCTTTGGGGCCAGTTTCGATGTTATTTTTAGGGCCTCTTCACGTCTCTCGACAAACCATCTTTGTAGTAGTTCCCTCAACCATTCCACCAAGAATCCAACTGGTATTAACCTGGCTTTCCGATCCACACTGTTCAATGACTCTGCAATGTTGGTTGTCATGATTGCATACATCCGTCCGTTAAAGTATGCTCGCGACCATTTTGTAGAATCGGCCTGCACAAGGTATCGGTGCATGTCGGGGTTACGACTACGGATGGATTCCATATGATGATGGTGCTCACTTAAAAGATACGACATTAATGCACCGTCAAAATAGGTCTTCAAAGGGCCTTTAAAATCTTTGTACCTAGTCTTCAAGTTTGCAGCCAAGTGTTGGACGCATATCCCGAAGGCAGCATCTGGATACACGAGGTTGGCTGCATATTCGATAACCTTATGCCTATCAGCCACAATAGCAAGAGACTCTCGCGTGCCGATTGAATCCCTTAGCTTCTCGAAGAACCATTTTCATGATTTATTGCTTTCCGACGGAACGATACCAAATGCAAGTGGAGATATGGAGCCATTTGCGTCGTGACCGCATGCTGCAAGCAGCATTCCTCCAAACCTGGCCTTTAGTGCTGATCCATCAACCACAATTACTGGACAACAATAAGGCCAACCATGCTTCGAAGCAGCTAAGCACATGTAGAAGTATTTTAAATAATTTTCTGAGTCTGTCTCAATGTGAATGTCGGATGCAGAATTTTTCCTCTTAACCATTTCAGCCCACGCGGGTAAAACAGTAATTATTAAATAATCATTATTATGTCGTAAATATATAATTTATAATGCCAATCATGAACATATAACCAGATAAGGGAAAATACAATTGTATGACTCTGCATCATCGCCCTCAGGATGGTTAGTGCAGCTTCCTTCCCTCGACATCCTCTAAGATAATTAAAAGACACTCCAAATTTGGCATGCATGTCTCGCATTATTTCTCGTGGTCTATATGAGGTATTAGTCGGATCCAAGTATTTTGCCTTAACACACTCCTCAATCATCCAACTCTTGGCTTGACGATGATACCCTTGAACGATTTCGATTGAACAAGTATGGACGTCGTCGTACCTCTTCACAACAAACAGTTCACTACCTCTCATCCTAGTCTCACGCAATTGCCATGGATATCCCTCGTTATCTATACATATTATGTGTAATAGAGTAGAGTTCGACCTCTTCACCTTGAATTGATAGTGTTTACTCATGGCATCATGATGAAGATGGTATTGCAGTAACTTTTTGTTCTCAAAAATACAATTTATGTGCATTGTGACAGGTGTATAATCAGCAACAACTATTGAGCCGGATACACTGTCACTACTTGGTACATTAACAGATTGAGATGTAGTATTATTGACAATAGAATGGGTTCCAATGCTTGTTGCGATACTCTTCTCATTTGATTGACGAGCATCATCCGCAGCATTCAATTCCCTGGCATTACAATCATCATGGGCCGTGCATAAGTCATTGTCCAATACTTGATGTTGCTTTTCAATTCCATATTCAGTGTGCAAATCCAGACCTACTGTGGGAGAAGGGATATGAGGAGGAGGAGGAAGGATGATCAGATCACTGTCATTTACATGTTGCATGGCTTCATCACTCTGTCCACCCTCTCTAGAATGTTGAACATCTATGTGGTTGCTTTCCCCTACCTCCGGTGGCATCGCTTCCGCCGCAGACTCATCCAATACATCGATGGTAATTGAAAATTTGCTAAGCACATGAACATCCTTCTTCTTCAACTGTATGTAGAATTTAACGTCAGCATCACACTGTATCCTCACAAGAAGCATTCCAGGTTCAACACCGTATC
This sequence comes from Ficus carica, assembly GCA_009761775.1. Lineage (NCBI taxonomy): Eukaryota > Viridiplantae > Streptophyta > Magnoliopsida > Rosales > Moraceae > Ficus > Ficus carica. The sequence continues at coordinate 3,538,032 of CM019747.1, read as the reverse complement.
TCATGACTATAGTCTTGTCTAGGCCCCTAATTCCAATTACACTTCTGACCAACTCAATAGGACCAACATATGTTGCGGTCTTGGGCACCAATATTCCCTTTATTTCACCACCAACATATCTCAATGTGCCGTCCCATTGACCATTATATTTGACGAAAACACAAACCTCATCCATTCTTGAATAAAACAGCAACAAGTTATTCAATAATATATATATATATATTTTTTTTTTGCGTAACAAAGAAAGGAAAAATGATGACATATATAGAGAGTTGACTTATATTTCAAATCTGGTCACAATAATAATTACCGGATGGTCAATATGAAAATGACCAGTTTTTTTATATATAGAGAGTTGACTTATATCTCAAAACTGGTCACAATGATAATGACCGGATGGTCAATATGAAAATGACTAGTGATGACATATAGAGAGAGTTGACTTATATTTCAAAACTGGTCACAATAATAATGACTAGATGGTCATTATGAAAATGATCAGTTTTTATATCTCAAAACTGATCACAATGATAATGACCGAATGATCAATATGAAAATGACTAGTTATATATATATATATATATAGAGTTGACTTATATCTCAAAACTGATCACAATGATAATTACCGGATGTCAATATGAAAATGATCAGTTTTTTTATATATAGATAGTTGACTTATATCTCAAAACTGATCGCAATGATAATGACCGGATGATTAATATTAAAATGACCAGTTTTTTTATATATAGAGAGTTGACTTATATCTCAAAACTGATCACAATGATAATGACCGAATAGTCGATATGAAAATGACTAGTGATGACATATATAGAGAGTTGACTTATATCTCAAAACTGGTCACAATGATAATGACCGGATGGTCAATATGAAAGTGACCAGTTTTTATATATATATATAGAGTTGACTTATATCTCAAAACTGGTCACAATGATAATGACCGGATGGTCAATATGTAAATGACTAGTTTTTTTTATATATATTAAGAGTTGACTTTATATATCAAAACATGTCACAATGATAATGACCGGATGGTCAATATGAAAATGACCAGTTTTTTTATACACTGGTCACAATGATAATGACCGGAAGTGTAACGACCCGCCTAGCGCAGGTTGCTACCGTACATAACATATCGTTCATACTTACTTACGTGGCGTAATTAGCGGAAAATTTTTTTATACAGCGCGAACTTACACGAAAGCGTACGTACGTATAAACGTTCACTGAATAAAACGTTCGTACATAAAATAATACACATAAAATAACAAAACGCGTAACGGCCACCATCCCACATTTCACAGCTTGCAGTGCCATGCTCTACCATCTTGCCACAGATTGCCGCTAGGTTGCTTACCTACAGCATAGACGTAAGACGTGAGCTTTCACTCAGCAAGTACAACTACTACATCCGCTACACAAAACAAAACATAACATAACATAACATATCATAACCATGCATGAACCGTTTATACTTCATTATGCTTTCTTAACTTAACATACTATGGGCCTCTTAACATAAGTGTCCGTACCATGACGCGTAGCTATAAAGTGGTTGGGGTGGGCAGTCCATTTCCAACTCAAACCATAGACCAAACCCGACCTAAGAGCGGGTCGATATGACACAGGCAAGCTTGCTTGCTATCATACTTAATTTTCATCATCTCATTCTTTGAGCTTATTCTTATCATATGATTTGGTGAACATGCTTCATGATGTCACACATACATAAATCATAAGTCATATCATGACATTTCATAAATTTAACACATCATACATCATATCATAGCATCACATAAACTTTAACATATCATTCATCATGTCATATCATGACATAAAACACATCAGGTAAGTAACACAACAAAAAGCCTATGCTGTAGGCGGAGTTGTACTTACCTCGTAGGCTATGTCCTATGCTGTGTTGCTCCAAATCAGGTTGCAACAACATGCTACCTCCTGTTATTACAAAGGACTGTTACCACCGATGAAGTTCCAGCTTCAACGTCTCCTTGGGTGTAGGCATAAATTCGAGCTTGTGATTCAGGAGCTTCCAGTCTTCCTTGAGCTAGGGACGGACCTTCAATCTTAACTTGGGCCATATGCAGCTGCCTGCTAGGATTCCTATTCTTAAACTGAGGGTTCAAGTTCTGGTTGCTCAGGGTACAGTTCCTCGCATAGTGGCCTTCTTTGCCACAAATGTAGCAGGCGTTTGACCCTGATCTACATACCCCAGCATGCTTCTTCCCACATTGGGCACACACAGGATGACTATCACTGTTATTATTATTACCCCCGTTACCTCGGTTGACCTTTTTTTGAGGGTAACTCCTCTGTTGGCCCTGACTCATAACATTTCCCTTTCTCTTATTCTTCCCGAATTATCTTGTATTCTAACCAACATTACTAGACTGACCCTTCGAATAAAACTCTGGGTTCTGTCGGGGTTGTGGTATGCCTTACTATGGCCTTCTCTTCCTTCTTAGCCTTAAAAATTTGAGCCCTTGCCTCCTTATCTTGATTGATCCAATACTCAGCTCTTATTGCCCGACTGATACAATCGGACACCAAAGTAGGAGGGTTACTGCCAGCACTAACTTGCTTGGCAATATCAGTCCGAAACATCTTCATGAATGATCCTTCTCACTTTCTCGGTCTCATTTGGTACAAGTTCCGGACGTAAACGGGCTAACTGTTCAAACTTCTTGACAGCCTCCATTACTGTCATCGACCCTTGTCTAAAACTGTTGAATTCATCTTGCTGAGCTGCAAGAGTTTCCCGGTTGTAGTACATCGCTCTAAACTCGGTTACGAAATCTTGCCAGCTCATGGTTGTCACGTTCCTACGCATTTGCACAGTCATCCACCAATGCCAAGCATCCTTCTTAAGCGCAAAAGATGCACAAAGAACTTTCTTCTGTTCTGATAGTCCCATAAAATCCAAAATTACTTGGATATCTATCAACCAGTTGTTGGCCTCTATTGGGTCCGCGGGTCCTTCAAACTCAAGCGCCTTCATCCGCCTGAAGCACTCGTACAATAAATCCTCCCTAATCAAGGGTGGGTTTGCTTGTACCCTAGTGGGTGCTAACGGAACTCCAGCATTCCGTGGAATCTCTTGATGGACCTTCGGTACTTGAGGAACTACTGGAGGTACAGGGTTTTCCTGGGGTGGAACCACATTAGCTCGTGGTATCTGATTCAACTGGGCTATTTGTTCTCGTAGCCGATTCGTCTCTTGTTGCTGTTCCAGCAACTACTGTTGTAGCATCGCTACTACGTTCGCAAGATCAGGCTCTTGCGAATTAGGGTTAGCTCGTGTGCGAGGTCGAACCATCTTCTAGTTCCTATTGAATCACAAGAAAAGATATTATCATTCTTTTAATATCCTTTCTTTCATGCATTTCGTATCTCATTATACCTTAAAACATCATATCATAAAGTCATCACGACTTAACATATCATAAGACATCGTGTCATAACTTATCATATCTTATCTTACATCATCATGTCATATCATAAGAACATCATATTAGAGATCCATCTTGATCTCGTCATATTGGATCATGACTTCATCATGAGTTCATCACATACTTTCTTGACTGATACTTAATCATAGTATCGTAGCATCATGTGTTCATTTCATATCTAAACTTTATCTTTTTGTACATTATACAAAAAGAGTATAACCTTCTGGCAGTGTCTAACACTTGATCGGTACATGTCATACCTACTATACGTACTATACACACAAGGTCAAAATATGATGGAAGTGTCTACCGCTTCACCATCATGCCTATCCTATGTATAACCCTAAGGTCAAAAAGAGTAAAATAATAAAAGTTAGGCTTAGATCTAACGGTCTACTCGGTCGTCATGTCGGAGAATACGACCCACTCCTCGTCTTCAATAGGATTTCCATCGGGTCGTCCTCCTAGTCTTCTTGTTCTTCGGCTTCTATTATCTCGTGTTCTTCTCATACTTCTTAAATCTCTTCTTCTTCCTCAACCTCTTTTTCTTCATTATTACTAACGATGATGAAAATCAGAGGATCCTCGGGGTGTTCTTCAGGATTAGCCCTGAATTCCGTAGAGTCCACTTCGTTATCGTTGGCGTCGACAGGTTCAACCATATAGTTGTCTACTAGAGCAATTGCTCGAGCTTGTACCATATATGCTATTACTTCAGCTTCCATAATAGCATCAATCATGTCGTTCAAACTATTCCCCTTATCGGGGCTGGTACAAACTGCTTCACTTCCGACGGTAGCCCGTCTCTAATGATATGCAATACTCACCACTCCGGGTCATCCAACGCTCGAGGAATATAAGGCAACATTGCCTGTCAGAATCTTTGGCAGTAGTAACCCATGGACTCATTTGGGTATGCTTGTCATTCTGCAACGTAGTTAAGGTATCGCCTTATATATATATCGTTGTATATCCTTGGGTCGCGGTACGGCATATTGGCCTCCTTATCAGGTAAAGGCCCAAAACGTGCCAAAATAAAGGCACGGAAATCTGCCCATGCTAGTCCTTGGACATCTGGTAGCCTTAAAGTTAGCCACCACATTCTAGCATTTCCAGCTAGACACCTACTAGCTAGCACTACCTGAAAGTGCGCTTCTATATGGCATACCCGAAAGATGGTCTCCATATCAATGAGCCACCCTGCTAGCGACACAGTCCTGCGAGTCCTAACAATAACAATGGGCTCATCCCTTAAAAGATCCAAGCAGCGTATCGATCCTCGTCCACACGTCTAGGATCCATAATGTTAACTTTATCGTATTATATTTACATAGTAGGTACACAAAACACGTAAGTAAATTTTACTTACAATGACAGTGGCGCTGGCAGGCAGACCGTGAAAGTGGATGGAAGGAAACCCGCTCTGATTCCAACTCTGTAACGACCCGCTTAACGTAGGCCGTCACCTTACTTATAATTACATAACTTATTTAACTTGGCGAAAATACGAATTTTTTTTTAACCACTTAAAACTGAAATCTAACTCATCACATATTTACATATATATATATATATATACATAAATGTACGTTTTCTTACTTAAGTACTTGAGTATCATTCGTACTTCGATATACATATTTACAGCATAACAAAGATAAGTATTATAATTCAATACGAGTAGCAGTCCACATCCCACGTTTCACATCTAGCCGTGCCCAGCCTCACCGTCTTGTATCAAGTATTACCGATTGGTTGCTTACCTACAGCATAAACGTAAGTTGTGAGCTTTCGCTCAGCAAGTACAACTTTGATCCGCAAAACATTTTATAATGGAACAATGCATGAACCAATTATGCTTTCATTATGCTGTCTTAGGTTAGCATATTTTTGGGCCCCTTACTTAACATGAGTGTACGTACCGTGGCGCGCGGCCATGGAGTGGTTGGGGCGGCCAGTCCAATCCAACTCAAACCATGGACCAAACTCGCTCTCATGGCAGGTCGGTACGACATGAGGCAACCTGCTAGCCATCTTACTTGAAAACTTTTCCTTAACTTGTTCTTGAACATGATTTCTTAAAAACATAGTTTTCTTTTTGAAAACAATTCCTTGAAAGTAGTTTTCTTCTCGAAAACAGTCTTTTAAGACAGTTTCTTACTTGAAACTGAGTTTTCATCCTTACCAAGTGATTTATTATTAGTGAGCATACTTCATGATGCCACAATAATAAAACATAAATCATTTGCATCACATCATCAAGGCATAAATCATATGCATCTCAACATGTATGCATGAGCTTGAAAACATACAAGCAGTAAAAACATTTTCCATCTATGCTGTAGGCGGAGTTGTACTTACCTGTTACGTATGTCCTGAGTTTGTTGCTCCTACCGGTCGCAACAACAGGTTAACTTCCTGTTTTCAAAATGGACGTAAGATAAGAATCATCCTATCTTACTCTCAACCATAATATTAAATGTTGGTATTTTAACCAACATCCATGAGTAATTCCTAGTTATATGTCCCCCTTACATCATCTTATGATAACTTGTTTGGTTACTTACTGTAACCCTAGGGCCCATGGCCAATTATGCTTAAACAATATTTTGTTAGGTTACTAAGAGTAACCTTGGCTACCAAGCCCAATCATACTTGAATAGTATTAGGTTACTATTTGTAACTTCGGGCCTAAGCCTGATTACTTTTAATCCATATCTCATTAGGTTACTATGGGTAACCCTGGGTTTTAGGCCCAATTAATTTTAAATAAATACCCTATTAGGTTACTATTGGTAACCTCGAGTATGAGGCCCAACCCAATAACTTGGGTATCCTATCTGTTTACTATTGATTATCTTTTTGTTACCATGCTTTCCAAAACATATTTTTTTTGGCTTATTTACTTTTCTCTTTTCTTGACAAAGCTTTGTCAAGTTTTCTCTTAAAAAATCTTTTGTAAAAACTTTAATTTCCTTATAACCGTATTTTTGTAAAACTGTTGCTTTTAAGTAAAAACAATTAAAAATCGTCAAATTCTGAAATCATTCTTTGAAAACAGTTCATAACTCCGGTTATCAGTGCATGTGCAGGAATTCTTGTTTATGCACTGTTTTCTGAAAATCCTGCGCAGGAATTTCCTGTTTCCTGCACAGTTTTTAAGATCCATTTTTATTTCAAAATGTTTTTGGAATTTGAAAAACTTTTCTTTATGAAAGTTGTGGACCTTGAATAATTCTACAACTTTCATGTTTTTCTTAAAACCTAATTATGCTTTTAACTTATTCATATTTCTGATTGAAACCGGCTGGCCGTGCCTAGGGTCTGGGCAGACCAGGGCTCGGGTTTTCACAAAAACGAAAGCCTTTGGAGCTTCTTTTTTAAAATCTTTCTATGTTAGCCCCTAGTATTCTTAATTTTCTACAACTTTTTAGTTTTAAGTTTTTTCAAATTCGGCCTCTAAGAGTCTTAAAATTGTATTTCCAGAGAACTGCCCAGTTTCACCCGAAAACTAGCAGTTTTGCATGTGGTCCATTTTTACGTAAAATTACGCGCACACTACCTCAAACAGTCGCAACCGTGAGCCTATGAAAAACATACAACGCTTTAATGTGAGTTTTCATCAACATGCATTGATTCATACCCATGCAACCCATGTGGTGTTCTTGCACCAAACTAGGGTTTTAGGGTTGGTTTGCTTACTTAAGTGATCATACAAGTTTATTACCAAACTTATTTCATCATCCATGCATAACCTACATCTTCTTCAACATATGGGGACATATAACAAACACCTTAAGGGCATGCATGCAAACCATAATATCACACAAGTATACCATCAAAAATATGCATCAAAACATAAATCAAAACCAACAAACCCTAATCAAGCACATAATCAAGCATCTAAACCCATTTCATGAAAATAAATGAATGAGCTTATGCTCTTACTTACCCACATGAAAAATACACATAAACTTGAATCAAAACTTAATTGAAAGGTTTAGGGGATTTATGAGGATTACCTGAACACCTTGAAGTTGGATCTAAACTTTGAATCCAAAATTTTTCCTCCTTGGTTCACTCCACAAAATCCAACCACTACTTTTTTTTTTTTTTTTTTCTCTCTTCTCTTTGGGGTTCAGCTGCTAAGGGAAGAGGAGTTGAGAGATAATTTTGCCATAGTTTTGGTAAGGTCTCATAAAAATGACTCAAAACCACCCCCCATCACCGATTTATAGGTGAAAAATAATTTCTTTTTGGAATTATTTTTATTCCTAAAATTGCTTATCTACCCCTAAAAATAAAATATTTGCTAAAGAACCCTCTTAGGTGGCTGGCCATGTGTCCCCATTCTAGCTCCCAAAAATTTCATAATTATCCACTTAATTTTAATTTCCAAAATTCACTTAATTATCCTAGATGAGGTGTCACCTCATTAGGCCTTGTTTGGTCTTCCCCTCATATGCAGTCAATATTCTTACTAACTTAAATAATTCCAATGCTATTTTCACTAATTAACAGTATTGTCATACTGGACTGCAGTCCAAAATTTATCAGTGTAAAATTTTTTCATATGACTTCGAGCTACTTAGCCCTTATTGTCCTAAATAATGTGCTTGATTTTTCTATGGTGGTCTTGAACCTTATTCTCACTCTTCTATCTGTGATAACGGTTTTTCACAGTATAATTATTATACTGCTTGCTATAATGCAGTACCTTCAAATTCATACCTTTGACTTTTCTGGTCAAACTTTGACCGGGCAAGATCATAAATTATAATTCTATCTATTTCCTCAAAAGACATCATGCTTAACTCAACAAGCTGTTTTTGAGTCTTATTATGCTATAAGAACTTAAAAATATTTGATAAAATCATATCAGACATTTCACATAAATATTCATTTGATACGAACCACGCCAACTTGTGACGAAACCCGTAATCAAATTAGTCTCCAAGATCGAATTCTAAACGGATTTGAATGGAACCGCGACCCGATGCCTAACAAGAAGCACGAACCTTGGTATGTGAGGATGCCACAATCAGTTATGGAAGGACTGATTGATAAGTCGTATGAACGCCACGGATTTCTCCGACAAGTTCAAAAAGTTCGTCTAAGAACTAGAGAGAATTAAGTCTCAAAATTTTTTTCATAAAACTGATCTGCCTCCTAAGAAATCCGTACGGTACATATATATAGGAGGGTTTTCCATCCCTAATTGCCCTAGACAGTAACCCCAAAAAGGAAATAACCAATTCTGAAGCAATAAAAACAAAGCAAATATGGCATGTTCCCTAAATGGCTGAAAAGCCTTACAATATTTCTAAATAAAAGGAATCTGAATAATAAATCCGTAGATGATTTGCTGTCACCAATTATGCTTGAGGATGGAAGAGTTCTCAAAACGGAAACAAAGTGACAGCTATTGATCTTGCAAGCGTAATTACTGGGTCTCTTCGATTACTTGGATTACGCATTTGTTGTGCTGGTTGTCGCTTGTAATTCCCTCGATGGGCCTCCATGCAATAGCTTGAGACCAACTTGCTCGAATCAGCCCCATAAGTGCGTCTTTGAATTTCTTCGCGCGAGCCCTCGTAACCGAACCAAGGGGAACTAGAATAGGATCTGAATATGTCTCATCCCACATGCTCTTGCCTGTGACGATGTTCTCATCATTCCCCTCCTCTTGAGAAGGATTTGTCCTCAAATCGTCACCTGCATCAAAACGACTCAGATCAGAAACGTTAAATGTAGCACTTACACCATACTCACCTGGTAGGTCTAACTTGTACGCATTATCATTGATCCTTTCAAGAATTTGAAAAGGACCGTCCCCTCTTGGCAACAGCTTCGACTTTCTCTGTTCCGGAAACCGTTCTTTGCGTAAGTGCAACCATACCCAATCGCCGGGCTCGAAGATGAGCTTGTGACGCCCTTTGTTGGCTTGTTTGGCATACTGCTTGGTCCTTCGCTCGATGTTGAGTCGTGCCTTCTCGTGTATCTGCTTAACAAGTTTAGCTTTTCTTTTGCCATCTAAATTCACACGTGCAGACAAAGGTAATGGCATTAAATCCAAAGGGGTTAAAGGATTAAAACCATAAACAATTTCAAATGGTGAAAATTGAGTAGCAGAATGTACAGATCGATTATAAGCAAACTCAACATGTGGTAAACATTCCTCCCAAGTTTTAATGTTCTTTTTAATGATAGCTCGCAACAAGGTAGACAATGTCCTATTCACAACTTCTGTTTGACCATCGGTTTGAGGGTGACAAGTAGTCGAAAACAACAACTTAGTCCCTAACTTAGCCCACAAAGTCTTCCAAAAGTAGCTTAAGAACTTGGCGTCCCTATCAGAAACAATTTTCCTAGGCATACCATGAAGTCTCACAATTTCCCTAAAGAACAAATCAGCAACATTGGAGGCGTCATCTGTCTTGTGGCATGGGATAAAATGTGCCATCTTGGAAAACCTATCCACGACCACAAACACCGAATCCCTTCCCCGTTTAGACCTAGGCAAACCTAACACAAAGTCCATGGAGATATCAGTCCAAGGTTCACTAGGTATTGGTAAAGGGGTGTACAAACCGTGGGGCTGCACTCTTGATTTAGCCTGCCTACAAGTTACACATCTTTCACAAAGCCTTTCAACATCTCGTCTCATATGCGGCCAATAGAAATGTTCTTGTAAAACAGCTAGGGTCTTAGCAATTCCAAAATGTCCCATTAACCCTCCCCCATGGGATTCTCTCACTAACAAATCTCGTATGGAGCCATTAGGCACACACAATTTATTCTCCCGAAACAAGTATCCCTCATGCCTAAAGTACTTACCACTAGCGAATTTCTCACAAGCTTGATACTCAGCACTAAAGTCTCGTTCATCTGCATATAACTCCTTAATATGTTCAAAACCCAGTAGTTTAGCATCAAGAGTTGAGATTAATGCGTACCTGCGAGAGAGTGCATCCGCAACGACATTTTCCTTACCTTGCTTGTAGAGAATGACATACGGAAACGTCTCTATGAATTCCACCCATCGAGCATGCCTCTTATTCAGCTTGTGTTGGCCCTTCAAATGTTTCAAGGACTCGTGGTCGGTTTGAATCACGAACTCCTTAGGCCATAGGTAGTGCTGCCACGTCTCTAATGCCCGAACCAACGCATACAACTCTTTATCATACGTTGGGTAATTAAGAGCTGCTCCGTTCAGCTTCTCACTGAAATATGCTATTGGTCGTCTATCCTGCATCAAAACGGCATCAATTCCAACTCCTGAAGCATCACATTCAATTTCAAAAGTTTTGGAAAAATTAGGTAAAGATAATAATGGAGCATTGGTCAACTTATCTTTGATCAATTGGAATGCCCTTTCTTGCTCCTCTCCCCATCTAAACCCAACGTCCTTCTTGATTACTTCAGTCAGTGGTGCGGCTAAAGTACTGAAATCTTTCACAAACCGCCGGTAAAAACTAGCAAGTCCATGAAAACTCCGTACGTTACCCACACTAGTAGGGCTCGGCCACTCCCGGATGGCTCGCACCTTCTCTTCATCGACCTGTATACCTTCAGCATTAACAACAAAGCCAAGAAATACAAGCTTATCTGTACAAAAAGTACACTTCTTAAGGTTAGCATACAATTTTTCCGTTCTAAGCACATCCAAAACAGATTTCAAATGCGCTACATGTTGGGTCAAATCCTTGCTATAAATTAGTATATCATCAAAATACACAACAACAAACCTGCCAATAAATGCTCGCAAAACATGGTTCATTAAACGCATAAATGTGCTAGGTGCATTGGTTAAGCCAAAAGGCATTACCAACCACTCATATAAACCTTGTTTCGTTTTAAAGGCTGTCTTCCACTCGTCTCCAGGTTTCATGCGAATTTGATGATACCCACTTTTCAGATCAATTTTTGAGAACACTGAAGCTCCATGTAATTCATCCAACATATCATCTAATCGAGGTATAGGATGGCGATACTTTACCGTGATATTATTAATGGCTCTGCAATCCACTCACATCCTCCATGTCCCATCCTTCTTGGGCACAAGTAAAACCGGAACGGCGCACGGGATCATACTTTCTCTCACATGCCCCTTTTTCATCAACTCACTAACCTGCCTTTGAAGCTCCTTTGTCTCCTCGGGATTGCTTCTATAAGCCGGTCGGTTTGGAATTGAAGCGCCTGGCACGAAATCTATCTGATGTTCTATTCCCCGAATTGGTGGTAAACCATCAGGCACCTCGTCCGGAAATACATCCTCGAATTCCTGCAATAGAGAAACAACAGAACTAGGCAATGCAGGGTCAAGATCATTAGTGTTTAAAAGTGCCTCTTTGTACAAAAGTACAATCATTGGCTGATTTAAGAACATCGCCCTTCTGATCTCACCGTCCCTCGCATAAAAGTTTGTTTTTCTCTCTGCTTTTCTCTCAATGGCTTGTTGTGTATTCTTTTCAGTCCTCTGGATTTTTTCTCCCTTTCTCTCTTTGCTTTCCTTTTTCTCGGCCACCTCTTCTTTTTTTCTCTCACTGGCCGAACTCTCTCTCTGCACTCCCACTCTTGATTTTTCCTCACTCATTTTCTTTTTCTCACTTTCTCGCTGTAAGCTCACTTGGTCTTCATAGACCTGTTTTGGTGTTAACGGCACAAGAGTGACCGTTCTTTGGTTGTGAACAAACGAGTATTTGTTTGTGAAGCCATCGTGTTTAACTCGTCGATCAAATTGCCATGGTCGACCTAGTAACAAGTGTCCAGCTTGCATCGGAACTACATCGCACAAAACTTCATCTTCATATCTTCCAATGCGGAAATAAACTAACACTTGTTTACACACCCTTACCTCCCCACTATCATTCAACCACTGCAATTTATAAGGTCGAGGATGCTTGATTGTCGGCAGCCCTAACTTTTCTACCATGGTTGCGCTAGCAACGTTAGTACAACTTCCACCATCAATAATCACACTACATACCTTGTTTTGGACATGGCACCTAGTATGAAAGATGTTTTCCCGCTGCTCCTCTTCATCTTCTCTGGCTTGCACACTTAGAGCTCTTCTTGCAATCAACAAATCACCTTGGACGGCGTACTCCTCATCGTCGACATCCTCTAATGAAGGCATAGAATCATTGTCCAATTCCTCGTCGGTTTCAATCTCTCCATTGTCTCGCATCACCATAGCTCGTTTGTTCGGACATTGGCTAGCTATGTGACCCCTGCCTTGACATTTAAAGCACTTAATATCACGATTCCGAGTAGTGGAAGAATCGGATTTACCTAGGGTTCTAATCAGGTTTTGCTTATCCTATCTTTTAATTTTCATTTATGTTCAAATAATCTTGAGTCTTGATTCACAGTATTGATTCGGTATACAAAAAAAAAAAAAAAAAAAAAAAAAAAAAAACGTAAAAAAAAAAAAAAAATTGGCCGAAAGTCTTCAAGAACTTAGGGTTAATTAGGTTTTCTTGTTATTGTTGGGATTGGAATTTCGTGGGGATTAATAGTCCTTTTTGTTTGCTCTCAGTCGAAACTGTGTAGGAGACGATTTAAAAAAAAAAAAATCAAATCTAGATTATCAAAAGAAAAAGTAAAAAAAAAAAAAAAAGTCTGGAAACCTTTCTTAAATTTTTAGGCTGTTTCTTGTTATTCAGGGTTAGGGAAGTCCAAAATTACGTTTCTTTTGGGGTGTTAATTCTGAGCCTATTTTCTGTCCGCGTTTGTTATCATTCTATATTTAATCTAAGCTTTCTTGGTAAATTGGTTTGTGAATTGCCACGGGAGATTCGATATTGATTTGATTAGTTCTATAAGAACTGAGTGAGGATTAACGAGTGGAAAAAGGCAAGAGAGGCGAGAGCATTACAGAGAACAAAAGCCCAAAAGTATTGAGTGTAAACACGAGAGAAATTGTGTGAAAACCAGTTCAAGAGAGAAACACGTAAGGGAGTGTGGTAAGGTGGTTATTTCCTTTTTGGGGTTACTGTCTTGGGCAATTAGGGATGGAAAACCCTAATTGCGTAGATGATTTGCTGTCACCAATTGTGCTTGAGGATGGAAGAGTTCTCAAAACGGAAACAAAGTGACAGCTATTGATCTTGCAAGCGTAATTACTGGGTCTCTTCGATTACTTGGATTACGCATTTGTTGTGCTGGTTGTCGCTTGTAATTCCCTCGATGGGCCTCCATGCAATAGCTTGAGACCAACTTGCTCGAATCAGCCCCATAAGTGCGTCTTTGAATTTCTTCGCGCGAGCCCTCGTAACCAGACCAAGGGGAACTAGAATATGATCTGAATATGTCTCATCCCACATGCTTTTGCCTGTGACGACGTTCTCATCATCATTTTTCCTCTTCGAGGAAATCATGAATTAATCAAAAAGGGCGGTTATTACACTTGGTGACCTTGAGGTCGTTCCTGGTATGGATAAAGCTATGGTGCTCTACTGTGACAACAGTGCAGCAGTAGCTAATACCAAGGATCCTAGGCATCATAAGAGGAGTAAGCACATTGACAGAAAATATCACATCATCAGAAGCTTTGTTGAGAGTGAAAATGTGACGGTTTGCAAAATCGCATCAGAGGACAATCTTGCTGACCTGTTCACGAAGACTTTGGTGGCTAGAAGATTCGAAGATCACGCTGAAGGCATGGGGATGCGTAATATGTCACATTTACTCGCTTAGGGCAAGTGGGAGATTGTTGGGATCTAAATGTGCCCTAAGGATAGAAAATCAATATTAGGGATTTTCTGTAAATATGACATTTGATATTAATAAGAGGAGGTTATTCATATTTAATAAGTTATGTCCTATTTACTTTCATTTGTTGATTGTATGGTTATTTTGAGCAAACATAAAATACTCATTGGCTATTGGTAATATATCGGATTACATATGTATACGGGGTATACATAAAAGACATGGTCATTTGATAACAGTCTAAATAAATAGTCCGCAATCGATGGAATAAGATTTGGGGATCTTATTCATGATAAGATTGTAAAAGTTGTCTACTTCCTTGGAGGGATGGTTTGTCTTAACCATCGGATAGGTTCCGAGTAGAAACTTTAATGCATACCAGTATTGAGGTATGACATTGGACTGAACCTAAAGTGTTAATTGATTCGGTTTAATAATTCTGTTTATAAGAATCAATGACGCTTTGATAATCATCATGTATTAATCTTAATCCTGAAATGATTACTTGAGTTTGTATCCATGACTTATGTACTTTAATGCACTATAGGTGAGACACTGTTAATTCATGGTCAATATACTTGTGTTTTGGGTGCATGACTTATGGATGGAGAAATGAAGATTCATAGATATGAAATCCATAGTTATTTTAATTATAGTACATGTTATCTACTTAAAGGCATTATTCGGGGATTGAAATATAGTATAACAAGTTCTTGGCCATTGGTTTACTTCGTGTTCTCTGATGGTTTAATAATTGTATTGTTTTACAATTGGTGGTTCTTTCAATGGAGAATAATGGAACTTTAAGTTAAAATGATTGAAAAGGTTAAACGGAAAAAATCCTTAATTCAATCATGGGTAACATATAGGGATTAAGCAAGCGATGAATAAATCATGCAAGAAGCACTACGTGAGAGAGCTTTCGTAATACGGTATGTAAACGGGAGTTCAACTTCAAATTTTTAGTGGAATAGTTTTGAAGTTGATAATTGGTGAATAATTAATCTGAGATTAATTTTTCACAATTATAGGAACCTCTTTACATATTTCCATCGGGTCCCTCTATTAGCTCGTATAGTTCCATATAGCGTCTCGGAATTTGTTCCTAATGAGATCGGTAAATTTAAATAGAATTTAGTAATATCTATTAAGACATAGTACTCTCTAACATGCAATCCAAAAAGGATTGGACATGTGAAGTGTATAGACAAATAATATGTTTTGTCAACATATGATTGGTTAATTGAATTTTGGAAATAAGATTGTGTTTGAATTATTTAATTTTGGAAAACAAAATTTTTCTCTCCTAATTATAAGAGGTGCACATTTTTTAATTGAGTGGATGGAAGAAAATTTTATTTCAAAATTGTTCAAATATATTCGTAACATTAAATTATTAATTAATTAAAATAATGGAGATTATTTATTGGATTTTTCTTTCCTTAAAAGAGGTGCACGGTTTTTGTGAGGAAAAAAATTTGAATTATTCCATTGATTTAAATTAATTAATATGGTTGATGTTTGTGGAAAATATTTATTCAAATAAATGAATCTTATTTAAATTCAAAAAGGTTTAAAAGAAATTTGAATCTAGATAGGATTATGATCTTTTGACTATTCTAGATTCTCGTTTTAAGATTTGAACCACCAATCAACCTTTGAATTTCAAAGGTGGCCGAAAATTTGGAGGAGAGATATGCCCTTGGAAAAACGTTTTAGGTTCAAAGACTCTAGCCCTAATTTGTATGATCCTTTGGTTCAAAATATTATCCGGAAAAATAATTATTTTTCAAGTAGGAGATAAATTTTGAAAAAGGATTGGAATACTATATAAAGGCTAGGGATTCTTGAAAAACTAATTTGGTGATTCACACTAAAAGGGAAAACATTTTTTTGGGAATGAGAGGAAAAACAATATTGGTTTCTTCCACGTCAAAAATTCGGCTATCTTGTGAGAGAGAAAAAGAGAGAAAATTCCATTGAATCAAAACTGTGAGTAAGGTTAAACCGAGTGATAATTTTCATAGGAGGTTAACCGGTTTCTGTTTTGTAGTTTTGAATAAAAAAGCTGGATCATATTCTCAACGAGGAACATCGGAATTGAGAAGGAAGGATCTAGACTTCAAAAAGCATTACCGGTCGCTTGGATTCATAGAACGTGTGCCCACACACACTCTGAGACGTGGAACTCGAGAATAGTAGAGAAGACATGTTGGTCAAACGCTCTAGTAATTCCGGAATCCAAGAAATAAGGTACGATTGATCATGAATTTAATTTATTGTAATATACATCATGAGCTTCTTTTTCAAATCGGCATAAAAATTTTAAAACTTCCATTGCGCCGTAACTCTGATATCGTATCCATTTTTTCCAACAGCTTCGGGCTTATATCAAGCGTTTCAGCAAAGCGATCTCTGAAATTTCTGGACTTGATGATGGAACAGTGAGGGAAGCATTGAAAAAAGGGCTTAGACACAAATCCCTATTGCACGATCAATGCACAATTCATCATACAACATTCGACATTTCACATCATCATTACATAAAAATAGATGTGGATAAAAATTCTATCGAAGTTTTTGATTAATCAATAAATCATCAATGTCTACAATTTGATGTTCAAATAAAAATAAAAATAAAAACACTACAACTACTGCATCATATAATCTACTATCGTGTCTCGCGGTCTTCTAAAGGATCAGCATTGATAGGGGGCTCGACGTCAGTGGGTTCTAGCTCACTCGACGTTGGCATGGCTACATCAGCAGGGGCAGACGATGAACCTCCGGCTTCAGAGAGGGAATCCTCATACAGCTCTATCTCTTCTTCGATGTCAGCATCGACGAGAAGGCCTTGTTTATACTCCTTGAGGAGATCGTATCGAGCCTTGAGAGTAACTCTTTCATATGCGTCAACAATCCGAGTGAAGAGCATAGAGTTGTCAGCTTCTTTATCTTTCAGCGACTCTTCAAAAGTCTTGATTTTGGCCTGCGCCTCGTCGAACCTGTCGACCATGACTTTCATCATATCCGTCCCCTCTTTCCCTGATTGAGTTACCGTTTGAAGTTCTGTTATCAACTCAATAGCGCTCGCCTTGACGTCTTTGAACTTTCGTTTGATGTCGAGCAGCTTCTCACCACGCTCCCTATCAACCTCCTGCAGCTCCCTAACTAGTTTTTTCTGCTCGACGACTTTGTCAGCTGCACGGTAGACCAATTCTATGGCTCGCATATTACTCTATAGTGTAAAGTCGCAGTTAAACAACCATTTCGAATGATCATCATGCAGAGATTTGAATTCATAGGTTAAGAAGACATGCCTTCAAACCGTCCCATAAGAGTTCATCGAGATGGCTTTGAATTCGACCCTAGTTTATAGCCTCAGAATCAACGTCGGATAATAATTGTCACATTATCCCAGCACCAATGCTCCTGTTTTGAAGAAGGCACATCCCTGGTGGTAAATCCACCTCTATATTCTTAGCCCCTTGCTTGGAACTGCGAAGTTCAACGTCCGTCTCTGAGGTGGAGGCCTTTGACATCTTCTTCTTTTTCGTCGGAATTTTCCTCGTGGGTTTTTCGTCCGCCTTCCTTTTCTTGGCAGGGGACTGAGCAAACATAGTTGGAGGTTCTGGAGAAGATTCGATGACAGGCATAGGCAGAGGTTCAGTGGTTCGATTTGCTTGAGCCGGCTTTTCAGTTGCTGCCGCTTTTGCAGCTTCCTTTTGCGCCTTCGTCTTCACAAGAAGGTCTTTGAGATTTGGGAAATATATATTCATCGTGTCTAAAACAGATTCTGCGATTAAAGCTTCTTCGTCAGTAAGCGGCTCGATGAACAGCGGAGTGCCAAAGAGTCTCCTCGATGCTCATCTGATCACGAACGGCCAATCAACCCAGGTAGGAATTTGTTTAATTATACCTGTTTTGAGTTCGACAAAGTCCTTCCAGAGGCTCGATGCTCGAAGTCTTTCGGACACGTTTATTTCGTCCCACTCATGACAAGGCTGTGCTAGCAGCTGCTCGAGTTTCTGTTCAAACAAAAGCGCCTTCGATGGGGGCTTCTTTAACTCCTTACCTGCAATACACATTGAGCGATGATTAGCACCGGAGTTCTATAACAAGAGCCTAGTCTATCTCTCAATGATCTATGTTCGAGAATTACTAAGATAACCCCATAAGGGGAAGAAAGCGTTCGCTAGTGCACCCAACGATTTTTCATTCACTAGCATGAAAAAATAGCGATTTTGCCAATATCTATCGACATTTTTCATCTCACCCACCACCTGCTTTTTCCTTCTCGGATACATCGAGTATCGACCGCGTTCCTTCGAATTCTCCTGCGGGTAGTAGAGGGCGAGGATATCATCTACTGATAGCTCGACACCCGCCTCCTCCGCAATCACAATTAGACCAAGGAAAACTGTCATCCCATTCAGCATAAGTTAAGGAATTGCAAGTTGGTAGTGATGCATGCTTTGAGTGAAAAGAGAAGGAATTGGGAGCCGAAGTCCACACTCAAAATAAATTGTATAAATACATAGCCAGCCCTCCGATACGGTGTCCGCCCGTTCATTTGGGAATGGAAGGTGAACTTGGACTTCCTTCGGGAACTCATATCGACCCCTAATGGATGATAGGTCTTCTTCTGTCAAAACGGAAGGAGGGTTCGACATTCGAAGAAATGATTCCACACTAAGTCTTCATGGAGGCTTAGTCAGTTGAGCTATCGAAGGGATCGATAAAATTCCTTCTCCCAAAACTATTGCCGGCTGATTCCTCTCTGATGCCTCATTACTCGTTTCAGCACCCTTCCACATTTGAAAGGACTCGTATTCTTTTCTCGAGCGATGAAGGACCGATGCCCATTCTTCATCATCAGAATTACTCTCGTCTGAGTCGCTGCTCGTCCAATCTACGACTACGTTCTCAATGGGTTGTTTCCCTCTATCTCTATCCATGGGTGTATAAACAAAATTTGGAACAAAAGATGGAAGGATTTCGGATCTAAAGCCTCTAATCAGTTAGAATCCTATGAAGCTAATGATGAACACAAAGAACTACAAACCAAAAACTTAAAGAAAAACTCAGAAAAAAAAATTGACAAATCCCCTAGCCAAGTCTCTCACCCAAAAGAAATGCAGAAAAATAACCAGAGAGACTCGAAAACAGAACAGAAATGACCCTACCAAATCAAAATTACACAAAACGGAGGAAAAAAGAAGAAATCTTGCCTGAGATTTAAAGGTCTTGGGAAAACTCTCATACTTTGATTTTTCAAAGGCTTTAGGCGTAGAAAAAAAGGAAGAAGGGGAAGGCGAAACGTTATATAACCCCTGCGAAGATATCAACGGCCCTGATTTTTAGATTATGCCTGATCAAACGATACGAATCATGAAACTATTCATATTCCCGCTCAGAGATCTTACGTCACAATGGTTCAAATTTCAAAAAAGGAGAAGCCGTCGTTTCGGAATATCCAATCAGCGCATGCCACGTGTACAAAATGATTTCCTTCCCTGAGCTCGAGAGTTTCTGTAACGACCCGCCTTACGTAGGCCGTTACTGTACTTTCTTTACTTAAAAACTTACTCTTATCTTACGTAAAAAATGGAATTTTTTTTTTAAACTCATTTTAAAATCTAACTTGACTTCAAACTTATATATATGTACTTGATCAAGGCAAGTACTAAGTTTTTAAACTATCTTAACACATTTTTACGAATCATACTAATTACTAGATACCAATACCAATTTAATTTAAAATATCAAGTTTTCAAAACTCTTTAACACATCTTGCAAATCATGCTAGTTAATAAACCTATGAACCATCAACTTATCATAACATAATACAAACAAAATTTTCAAAACGAGTAGCGGTTTCCCACTCAAAGTATTCACAGTCTGCCGTGCCTTCACCACAGTCTTGTATCATGCATCACTGATAGGCTGCTAATATACAACATAAACATAAGTTATGAGCTTTCACCCAGCAAGTACAACTGTTATTCTACAAAACATTTCGTAATGAAACAATACATGAACCAATTATGCTTTCATTATGCTTTCTTAGGTTAGCATGTTTTTGGGCCCCTTACATAACATGAGTGTACGTACTGTGGCGCGCAGCCATGGAGTGATTGGGGCAGCCAGCCCAGTCCAACTCAAACCATGGACCAAACCCGCCCTCGTGGCAAGTCGGTACGACACGAGAAAACTTGCTTAACATCATACTTGAAAACAGTTTCTTTCTTAAAAACGTTTCTTACTTTAAAATAGTTTCTTAAAAACAGTTTCCTTAAAAACAGTTTCTTACTTGAAAACAATTTCTTTCTTGAAAACGGTTCTTACTTGAAAACAGTTTCTTAAAAATAGTTTCCTTAAAAACAGTTTCTTACTTGAAACTTGATGACATTCTTACCATGTGGTTTATCATTAGTGAGCATGCTTTCATGATGCCACAATAATATATTATACAACATATGCATTACAAATATTAATGCATGAGCTTTGAAAAACATACAAAGTAATAAAACAGTTTGCCTATGCTGTAGGCGGAGTTGTACTTACAAGTCGTCCTACGTTCTTGGTCTATTGCTCAACGAAGCACAACAACAGGTTATACTCCTGTTAACATAAACCATAACATATTTAATTGGTATCCAACCTGATTACTCTTGGTAATCATAGATACAAACTTTATTATAATAAGTTGGTATTCTACTAGGTTACCTTTAGTCATATATTTGTTTATCATAGTCTAAGTAAGTTGGCTTACTATTCATTTTTTTGGATTATAGTTTGGTCTCCAAACTGGTTACTATCTGTCATAAAATTGTTACTTATATTTTTAAGTAACTTTGGCCTATCTTATATTTTCTTTTTTTTTTTTTTTTTTTAATACCTTGTTTTCTTGGAAAAATATCTTGACTTCATTAATCAAGTATTATCTTGATTTATTTCTGAAAATTGTCTTTTAAAAGTTTCTTGTGATCTTTTCAATGGTTTAAAACCCCTTTATTACTGTTTTTCATAAAACCATAGTTTCTTTGTAAAAGAAGTTGTGAAACAGTAAAACCTTTAAAACTACTTTTTAATTGGGTTAATTTTATTTTTAGCACTTGTGGAATAAATTATATTAAAAACAGCACCCTTTTTTTTCCCTTCACTTCTAGCACCGCCACGTCATCACCCACTTTTTAGCTTGATGTAAAAAGACATATATGCCCTCAGCCTCAGCCAACCCTAATATGATGTTTGTCCTATTTTCCCGCCCCCCTCACCCCCTTCCCTCCACCTCCATCCCGACAATATATAACTCACAGTACCCAAAAATTTGAACTTTTTCTTTCCTCGTTTCCTCGATTTTCTCTCAGTGAAGACTCACGAATCCTCCCTACACCATTATTCACTGATCGAAACTCACTCTAAGTCCAACAAATCTCACCACATCGTCGTTCACTCTGTTAAAACTGACCCTCTCTATCCTCGTCAGTTTAGCCGAATCTGCCAGATCTGCTTCAACTCCATTTGAATATAGATCTTCCCACTTCCAATCAGCCAATCTGAGGTAATGGTCGTTGTTATTTGGTTTTATTTTGTTAATATATGTTTTAAATGGGGGTGTGTTAAACTTTTGAGAGTAAGTTATCGGTCTACTGTAGAATAAACCATTCGGTCATTCTCATTGTGACCAGATTTGAGATTTCAACCAGAAAGGTCATTTTCATAATGACAATCTGGTCATTATCATTGTGACCAGTATTAAAAAAACTGGTCATTTTCATATTGACCATCTGGTCATTATCATTATGATCAGTTATTGATATATAAAGTCAACTATCTATATATATATATAAAAATATAAAAAAACAGGTCATTTTCATATTGACCATCCTGTCATTATCATTGGGATTAGTTTTGAGATATAAGTCAACTCTCTCTATATAAAAAAAAATGTCATTTTCATATTGACAATCCAGTCATTATCATTGTGATCAGTTTTGAGATATAAGTCAACTCTCTCTCTCTATATATATATATAAACTGGTCATTTTCATATTGACCATCTGGTCATTATCATTGTGACCATCCGGTTATTATCATTGTGATCAGTTTTGAGATATAAGTCAACTCTCTCTATATAAAAAAACTGGTCATTCTCATATTGACCATCCAGTCATTATCATTGTGACCAGTTGTGAGATGTAAATCAACTCTCTATATGTATAAAAAAACTAGTCATTTTCATATTGACCATCCGGTCATTATCATTGTGACCAGTTTTGAGATGTAAGTCAACTCGCTATATATATAAAAAAAAAAAAAAAAAAAACTAGTCATTATCATTGTGACCATCCGATAATTATCATTGTGACCAGTTTTGAGATATAAGTCAACTCTCTCTATATAAAAAAATTGATCATTCTCATATTGACCATCCGGTCATTACCATTGTGACCAGTTGTGAGATGTAAATCATCTCTCTATATGTATAAAAAAATCGGTCATTTTCATATTGACCATCCGGTCATTATCATTGTGACCAGTTTTGAGATATAAGTCAACTCTCTATATATACAAAAAACTGATAATTTTCATATTGACCATCCAGGTCATTATCAATGTGATCAGTTTTGAGATATAAGTCAATTCTATATAAGTCATAATTTTTCCTTTCTTTGTAACGCCAAAAAAATTTAATTGACCGAATAACTTGTTGCTGTTTCATTCAGGAATGGATGAGGTTTGTGTTTTGGTCAAGTATAATGGTCAATGGGACGGCACATTGAAATGTGTTAGTGGCGAAATGAAGGGAATATTGGTGCCCGAGACCGCAACATATGTTGGTCTTATTGAGTTGGTCAGAAGTGCAATTGGAATTAGGGACCCAGCCATGACTATAGTCATGAGATATGGTGTTGAACCTGGAATGCCTTTTGTCAGGATACAGTGTGATGCTAACGTTAAATTCTACATACAATTGAAGAATAAGGATGTTCATGTACTTAGTAAATTTTCAATTACCATCGATGTATTTGATGAGTCTACGGCAAAAGTGATGCCACCGGAGGTAGGGAAAAGCAACCACATAGACGTTCAATGTTTTAGGGAGGGTGTACAGAGTGATGAAGCCATGCAACATGTAGATGACAGTAATATGATCATCCTTCCTCCTCCTCCTCATATCCATTCTCTCACAACAGGTCTGGATTTGCACACTGAATATGAAATTGAAAAGCAACATCAAGTCTTGAACAATGACTTATGCACGGCCCATGGTGATTGTAATGTTGGGGAATTGAATGTTGTGAATGATGCTCGTCAATCAAACAAGAATAGTATCGTAGCAAGCATTGGAGCCCATTCTATTGCCAATAATACTATTTCTCATTCCATTAATGTACCAAGCAGTGACAGTGTATTCGGCTCAGTAGTTGTTGCTGATTATACACCTGTCACAATGCGCATAAATTGTATTTTTTAAGACCAAAAGTTACTGCAATACCATCTTCATCACGATGCCATGAGTAAACACTACCAATTCAAGGTGAAGAGGTCGACCTCTACTCTATTACACGTGATATGTATAGATAACAAGGGATGTCTATGGCAATTGCGTGCGACTAGGATAAAAGGTAGTGAACTGTTTGTTGTGAAGAGGTACGACGACGTCTATACTTGTTCAATCGAAATCGTTCAAGGTAATCATCGTCAAGCCAAGAGTTGGATGATTGAGGAGTGTGTTAAGGCAAAATACTTGGATCCGACTAATATCTCATATAGACCTCGAGAAATAATGTGAGACATGCAGGCCAAATTTGGAGTGTCTTTCAATTATCTTAGAGCATGGCGAGGGAAGGAAGCTGCACTAACCAGCTTGAGGGGCGATGATGCAGAGTCATATAATGGTATTTTTACTTATCTTGTTATATGTTCATGACTGACATTATAACTTTTATATTTACGACCTGGTAATTATTATTTAATAATTACAGTTCTGCCCGCGTGGGCTGAAATGGTTAAGAGGAAAAATCCTGCATCCGACATTCACATTGATATAGACTCAGGAAATTGTTTACAATACTTCTACATGTGCTTAGCTGCTTCGAAGCACGGTTGGCCTTATTGTCGTCCAGTAATTGTGGTTGATGGATCAGCAATAAAGGCCAATTTTGGAGGAATGCTTCTTGTAGCATGCAGTCACGACGCAAACGGCTGCATATTTCCACTTGCATTTGATATCGTTTCGTCAGAAAGCAATGAATCATGGAAATGGTTCTTCGAGAAGCTAAGGGATTCAATCGGCACGCGATAGTCTCTTGCCATTGTGGTTGATAGGCATAAGGGTATCGAATATGCAGCCAACCTCGTGTATCCGGATGCTGCCTTCGGTATATGCATCCAACACTTGGCTGCAAACTTGAAGACCAGGTACAAAGATTTCGAAGGCCCTTTGAAGACCTATTTTGACGATGCATCGAGGTCGTATCTTTTAAGTGAGCACTATTATCATATGGAATCCATCCGTAGTCGTAACCCCGACATGCATCGATACCTTGTGCGGGCCGATCCTTCAAAGTGGTCGCGAGCATACTTCAACGGACGGAGGTATGCAATCATGACAACCAACATTACAGAGTCAACATTACAGAGTCATTGAACAGTGTGGATCAGAAAGCCAGGTTAATGCCAGTTGGATTCTTAGTGGAATGATTGAAGGAACTATTACAAAGATGGTTTGTCGAGAGACGTGAAGAGGCCTTGAAAATAACATCGAAACTGGCCCCAAAGACAGAGAAATTTATTCGCACAAACTTCTCCTTAGGACTAACAGTAACGGTATGTGATAACGATCACATCAAACATAAATACGGTATATGTCAATTTTTTTCTTAAACTAAATGAGATCGATGTCTTATAATTCCCTTTGTTACAGATGCGGCCAGCTGATCAGTTTGAGTACGCCGTCACCAGCAATGCTAGCCAAATATGGATTGTCGATATGAGCGAAAGGACCTGTACCTGCAGACGATTTCAGGTCGATCAAATTCCTTGTCCTCATGCAATGGCCGTCTGTAACCACCGACAAATTGACCCATACAATTATTGCTCAATTTACTACACAAAAGATTATCTCTATGCTTGTTATTCGTCTGTAGTCCATCCGATTGGCAGTGCAGAGGGTTGGGATGTTCCTGAAGAAGTCAGATCGCAAATTGTGAATCCTCCCAATACAAAGCGTGGGCCCGGTAGGCCACGGGTTCGTAGGATTTTGTCACAAGGTGAAGAACATGAGTCTATTTGGTGTGGTAGATGTAATGGTTATGGACACAACCGACAAACCTGTACTAACTCAGTACCCTTACGAGTACGTCCAACAACAAGGTCCCAGCAGTCGTTCACAAATCCAGTTCATAAATGTTATGATTTTTTCAGTCATTTACTTTTATGTGTATACCAATTTTAGCACAATTGACACTAAAATTGTGCTACTAATTTTAGCACAATTGACATTAACAATTTTAGCACAATTTAGCCATAATTTTAATGCTCTGGAGCGTGGGATTTCCAACAAAAACTTAAAAATAAATTTTAAACAGCATTTTAAAGTAACGGTCATAACTGTTATGACCACCCGGTCATAACAATTATGACCGTGGTCCCTTTTGTGAAACAAAGAGAATTTAAGACTCTTTTTCATGGCTCGTTTTGTGATTTATGACCACACAAGTAATATAACACGCTCTTATAAGTTGGATTTAACAGGAAAAACTACAAAATCAATTTAAAAACCAGTTCTAGTGTCACGGTCATAACAGTTATGACCACCCGATCATAACAGTTATGACCTTCTGGCCCTATTGTGAAACAAATGTTTTTTCCTTTTTTTTTCACTTATATTTTTCATTATTTTGCACAATGAATCTTAGTTTTACAAGAGTAACTAATTGGTAGTTACTCTTATCCAATGGAATGTTAGCACAAAAAATTTCGCTAACACAATGGCCACCCGGTCATAACAGTTATGACCGGGTGGTCATCACTGTTATGACCGTCTGGTCCTATTGTGAAACAAATGGTTGTTTTCTTCTTTTTTTTTTTTTCAATTTTTTGCACAATGAATCTTAGTTTTACAAGAGTAACTAATTGGTAGTTACTCTCATCACATGGAATGTTAGCATAAAAAATTTATTAACACAATGGCCACCCGGTCATAACAGTTATGACCAGGTGGTCATCACTGTTATGATCGTTTGGTCCTATTGTAAAACAAATGTTTAATTTTTTTTTTTCATTTTTTTGCACAATGAATCTTAGTTTTACAAGAGTAACTAATTGGTAGTTACTCTCATCACATAGAATGTTAGCGTAAAAAATTTCATTAACACAATGGCCACCCGGTCATAACAGTGTCATAACAGTTATGACCGGGTGGTCATCACTGTTATGACCATCTGTTCCTATTGTGAAACAAATGTTTGTTTTTTTTTTTTTTCATTTTTTTGCACAATGAATCTTAGTTTTACAAGAGTAACTAATTGGTAGTTACTCTCATCACATGGAATGTTAGTACAAAAAAAATCATTAACATAATGGCCACCCGGTCATAACAGTTATGACCGGGTGGTCATCACTGTTATGACCGTCTGGTCCTATTGTGAAACAAATGTTTATTTTATTTTTATTTTTATTTTTTTTTTTTTTGCACAATGAATCTTAGTTTTATAAGAGTAACTAATTGGTAGTTACTCTCATCACATGGAATGTTAGCATAAAAAATTTCATTAACACAATGGTCACCCGGTCATAACAGTTATGACCGGGTGATCATCACTGTTATGACCGTCTGGTCCTATTGTGAAACAAAGGTTTTTTCCTCTTTTTTTTTAATTTATTTTTTTTTTCCTTCACATCGAATTGCTTGCAGATGTTTGTTATTTGTATTTTTTTTTTCACCAACAACCAAACTTAATTTACATTTAGTCAAACAAACTTAAGAGGTGGCGTTCTAGGTTTAAGGTAATGCCTGATATTATTAAAAGAATATAGTCATATAAATTATGAGCCCTATCAGATTAAAATTTACATTTCGTAATTGAAAATTCACAACAACAATGTGTCAAGTACGTCAAAAAAAGATCGAATTATTAAAATATGGGGTTAGGCTGAAATAAGGGGAAATTTTTTAAAAAAAATGCTTAGGCAGAAAAGAGGGGAATTTTTTTAAAAAAAATGGGGTTAGGCATAATTACAAGGAAAAATATGAAATAATTAGAAGTCGATATCGACATCATCGTCGCTTTTGTACTGGCCTTCAAGCTTTCGCCTTGCATGGCCCCACAGGTAACAAGCCATCCACTCCCTGAATATTTGCATGCGTTCTTGGATTACCCAATACCGGACATCCCTCCCTTCGATCAAGCATTCAGCATTCTTGATAGTAAATATTTCACAGTCACCCATGTGCCACGAAATTAAAATAAGTTTAAAACAAACACATAACCATCAATATGAATGAACATTATTATTGCTTGTACTTATCCATTGCCTTGACGAGGGATATCTGTCATAATGGTGACCGGTATTGGGTAAGTTCCAGGTGGTTCTCTTGGTTTGAACTCGAAGAGACTTAGTCGATCTGCCAGCAATGGAATGAACTTTGATAAAGCTTCCACTCCATCTCGGACCTTTGAATTGTGAGGGCCTTCATACTACAGTGAGTCATACACCTCAATTGTCCAGTTTGTGAGTTCGAGCTTCACTAATGCCCAATGCTTCAAATCAGCAAAGTGTATAGGTATTAGCAAAGTGTTAAATTCAAACCAAGACGAAGCACTTTGTACCCGAACGCCAAGCATGAGCCTGAGTATAGAATCACAAGAGTCCCAGTCGAATGTTTCAGGTGATCTCTGGTACATACTCCACAATCCACGAACCTTCGCACTGAAAAAGTGTCCACCGTTGTCACCTGCCGCTGTTCCAATTCTGGGTACTGCCTGATCTTCTTCTTCAAATAGTAGAAAGCTACGTCAATGTGCTGCATACATGACACAAAAAGAGATGTATTGTGACAAAATAACAACTCGTCAAACAAAAATACTTTGTTTGGATATACAAAAATTATGCATCCTGGCTTGTAGAAGAACATTAAAGAGTACTGACCTCATCCCATAGCCAAACAGGCGAGGTTGCTAATTCATAGTACCAAGTTTTATTAGCCACCGCCATGAATCCGAGGTCATGGGGTTTGTCGAACGACTCATACTTGGCACCGTATCGGGGTGGCCGTTTATTAAAATTATAAAAGTTTTAATAAATGATGAGACTATTATTAAATTATAATTTTAAAAATCCAATTGACAACTATTGGTAAGAAACACATTACCCTGGGGGCGGTCTCTTCAACAGTCATTTCTTTATCCACTTCCTAAATTCCTCTAGCGTTTCTTGGGGAGGTTCATCTGCGAGACCCGGTGGGAGGGGATTAGGTTGCTTAGTCGGAGCGGTAGACGGAGACCCGACATCAGTCATACGTCTGGCCGGGAGTTGGCCTAGCCTTAACAGTCTAGTTCTCTTCACATGTGTGAGACGAGTTTAAACAAAATGATAACAATTATGAATATGTTAAATTAAAGGGTATTCGTAACAACCACGTCACCGCTCTCATCGTTGCCTAGCTCCGTAACCTTTATAAAGTCTTGTTCGAGGATTATTTCTTCCTCAACCTTCTCATCTTTGGTTTGAATACCCGGGTCGCGCATCTCCTCCCCCTCGGGAATCCTTTATCACTCATCAACTTGCTTTGGGGGAACAAACTCTGCCTGTGAGGTTTCTCAACATGCCCTAATGAATACATAGTTATTTACCTCTGGAAAATGAGAATGATTATCTACATAACTGGCAGACTCAATTTTAACATACAGGTTTACCTGGTTCATATTGTTCTCGGTATCTTCATGAGAAACGATCACCTTATCGGCAGTTAGGAACTCCATGGCTGCCTGAACACCAATATCCACCACCGAACCAATGTCAGGGGAGGTTGTCTTCATGGCGTCCAATTCAGCCCTCTCAGCATTAATCTCATGTATGCTGCTGACAGGCGGCGCCGGTTCTGCCCCCTTCTCTTCCCCCTTCTCAATAATGTTGGCGGACAACATTTTGAGAACCCTCCGCAATAGTTTGTTGGATGGATTCTGTTCCCTTTTCAGATCCTCAAATTTTTTATTCAGTGAGGCCATATCCTCTAATTTTTTATTCAGTGAGGCCACCTGTCCTCGGATCTCGGTTTGAAACTCTCGCCACACGGAGGCCAACATGGGGGGCTACCACAACGGTCTTTTGACCGTCGTGGTAGCTTTAAGCTACCACGACAATTTATTTAAAAAACCGTCGTGCTATAAATATACCACGATAGTCTTTTAGATAACCCGTCGTGGTATTTTGACAGCAAAAGTTTTGGAATAATTATTTTTCCAACTATATAATCCCAGCCACACCTGTGTGTTATGCATTAACTAGCAGCCCATACCAATTCTCTGCTTTTTGATCTTTTATTTAGTTACACAATGGCATATAATAAATATTATCATTTAAAGAGTGCATTTAACATATATATACAATTAATGGAAAAATAAACACCTTCAAGTCTTTCTTTTTTTTTTTTTGGACTTCTCAACACGTGTCCACTCGACATCTAAACGAAGCAAGTGTGAGGAATCATCATCCAAATTATCAATCTCCTCCACCGGTGGCAAACCGTTCGTGATAGATGGAATGTCCGTGCAATCTTCAACATCTTCTTGGCCATCCCGGATTAATTTTGGCTTCATTGGCACAACTAATGATAACTCTAAATTGTCGGGATCCGTTGTGTAAAAGACTTGTACTGCTTGCAACGCCATAATGAAATGATCATTTTTGTATCCCATACGCCTAAAGTCCACCACTGTGACGCCGTCCTTATCAAGCTTAACAAAATTATTGTCAGCCCAATTGTATTTAAAGAGTGCTATCCGCAAGCCGCAATAATCAAGTTCCCAAATATCTTCAATGAACCCAAAGTAGTTCATGGAACCGTATACCGGGTTCTTGTCCTTTGCGGATGAAATATGCATAGACTCGGCACGAAGGCTCACACCACTATTTTGGACTGGATGCTTCTCATCTCTTTCGCGAGTGTAAAATGTGTAGCCATTGACAAAGTATGATGTATATCTTGTGACTATCGATGACGGTCCTCTTGCTAGCTTCATTAAGTCTTGGGAAACGCTAGGCTTCATATGCAAATGTCGGCTTATCCACTCCCTGAATGTCCAATTGTGCTCATCTTGAATCCACCTCTCACATCTTGTTTTCCTTGGATTCGTGACTCTTAATTCCGTCATGTGAACCTCAACGAACGGCTCCACTTCCTTAGTATTGTGCAAAACATACAGACAAGCTTTTTTTCATTCATCTTGCCTTACTGGTGAATGAACGGCCACGGATAGTCCTTTCGACGTAAATAGCCCACTCGTTGGCAACCCTATTGGGTCCACGTTGGACATATACTCAAAGCAAAATTCAACTGATTCCTCGGCTATGTAGTTTTCCACTATACATCCCTCCGGCCTATTACGGTTCTTCACATAACCCTTCAAAACCTTCATGTACCTTTTGAAAGGATACATCCACCTCAAATGGACCGGTCCACATAGCTTAACTTCACGAACTAAGTACACCGTTAGGTGGATCATTATAATAAAAAAGGCTGGTGGGAAAAACTTCTCAAGCATGCACAAAGTCATCACCAATTCAGATTGTAGCGAATCTAGCATAAGAGGATTGATTACCTTAGAGCAAATTGAATTGAAAAATAAGCATAACTTCGTAATTGCATATCTCACATCTTCGTTAAAACTCCCCGCAATGCAAGAGGTAATAATTGTTGCATCAAGATATGACAATCGTGTGTTTTCATTCCAATGAGCCTCAAATCCTTCATCGACACCAACCTTTTGAAGTTAGAAGAGTACCCACTTGGCACTTTTACGGACGCAAGCCATTCACAAAGCTTTCTCTTTTCTTGTCTGGATAATGTGTGTTTTGCCGGAGGTAAGTATGTGCCATTCGATCTTTTATCGGGGAGCAAATTTGGTCTAATATTCATCTCTTTAAGATCCAACCGTGCATTTTCACCATCTTTAGTTTTGTTTCGAATGTCAAGCAACGTGCCCACTATCGATTCACAAACGTTTTTCTCAATATGCATAACATCCAGGCAATGACGAACGTAAAGTGACTTCCAATATGGAAGTTCATAGAAGATTGACTTCTTCTTCCAAGGTCCATCGACAACTGGAGCCTTACGTTTTCTCTTTCCCAAAACTACTTTCACATCTTTAACCATCTCAAATACAGCTTCGCCAGACAAAATCCGAGGAGCGGATCTTTCTTCGGTATTACCATTAAAAGCCTTTTTTTGTTTGCGGTATCGATGATTCGTTGGCAAGAATCTCCTGTGACCAAGGTAAACGCTTTTCTTACCATTCTTCAACCGGATAGAGGTTGTTTCCTTCATACAAACTGGACATCCTATAAAACTCTTCACGGGATAACCAGATAAGTTGCCAAGTGCAGGAAATACATTAATTGACCAAATCAACATTGCACGTAGATTTAACGTATCTTGACAGTAAGAATCTCTAACTTGTAAACCATCTTCCCACAAGCTTTTTAGATCATCTTTTAATGGTGCCAAGTACACGTCAATATCATTCCCCAATTGTTGAGGGCTTGAGATTAATAATGTCAACATCAAGAACTTCTGCTTCATGCACAATTCTGGAGGGAGATTGTAGTTGACAACGATGACTGGCCAG
The DNA here is from genome assembly GCA_009761775.1 of Ficus carica. Classification (NCBI taxonomy): domain Eukaryota; kingdom Viridiplantae; phylum Streptophyta; class Magnoliopsida; order Rosales; family Moraceae; genus Ficus; species Ficus carica. Next base: position 3,505,970 of record CM019747.1, on the reverse strand, counting down.
GTACTATGCCGACTACTCATGTTACTATGTGGGTTCATTCCGTCCGTTGACAAACCGAGACGTAAATTCCTTGGTTCTGTACTAAAAGCTGGATGATTGTCATCAAAGGTCTTCCATTGTGGTGCGTCGGCCGGATGCCTAAGTTTGCCATCGTCAACGCGTTTATCATGGTGCCAGGTCAAATTCTTAGCATGCTCGGCATTACGGAATAAACGACGCAAACGTGGAGCCGGTGGAATGTACCATAACACCTTAACCGACACTCCTTTTCTATCATTCGATGGCATCTTGATTCATTACAAACCGGACATTCATCTAAATCTTCATATTCTTTCCGGTAAAGGACGCAATCATTTGGACAAGCATGTATCTTTTCATATTCCATTCCCAAAGTACTCAAAGTCTTCTTCGCCTCGTACATACTAGGTGGCACTTTGTTATCCTCCGGTAGAACATCTTTTAGAAATTCTAAAAGAGTCGTGAAACTAGAATTCGTCCACCCTCTCGACGCTTTCATATTCCATAATTTAACCAATGCCCATAATTTCGTATATTTTGTACACCCGACATACAAGGGCGTTTCAGCATCATTAATCATTTCCTCAAATAACTCCGGGCGGTGAACAAAGTTTTCTTCCAAATCATTGACCATATTGAACATATTATCACCAACGTTTTCCTCAACAATAGGCTATTTACCTTTAGTACTCGTCGATGAATAATTAATATCGAAAAAATCTTCGCCATGTAAATATCATGTTTGGTAAGAACAAATAATCCCATAAGCGCGCAAATGCCCTCTAACATTATCAATGGAATGAGATCTATGATTACCACAAATTTGACACGGACAATGATTCTTATCATCTTGTATGTGAGCTTTGGCAAATGACAAAAATTCTTCAACATCATCTTCATATGCTTTAGACAATCTATCAAACCACATCCATTTTCTATCCATGATTTGCAAATCCTAAATCCAGAAATCAAAGCTTTCGAAGTCAAAGTGTGCGTAATTTTTAATTGCATGCATTTAATTTTCATTTAGTTAATTAAACACTGCTACCGGTGCATTTAATAATTGAACAATTAACAAAAAAAAAGAGAATAAACATAAAAACTAAGGGCCGGGAAAAAATAACAATTTGATCATGATAAGTTCGTATATTAAACACCTGGCCCATTACAGTCTTTAACGTATCAAAAGCAATCCCAAAACATACAAAATTAATATAAAATCATAAATAAAAAATACAGAGGAAAATAATATAAAACTAAGTTTGTATGATCATGACTTACAAGAGGTTTTGATATGATCGATAGAAGATGGTGGCGTCACACAATGCCAAGTACCGATTGTTTTCAAAGCTTTCTAGAATGAATTTAGTTCACTGCAACTGCTGTATTGATGTGGAAATATCAGGGGCAACAATCGGTAAAGGGAAAATATATCACAAATTTTTGACGACGGTTTATAAAAAACGTTCGTGGAATCTGTGATTCCACGACGGTTAAATGGAAACCGTTGTGGAAGCCCCTGGCTTTCACGACGGTCTTTGAAGACCGTCGTGGAAGGACGGCACTTCCACGACGGTCTTGTAAGAACGTCGTGGAAGCACGGCTGCTTCCACAACGGTCTTCAAAGACCGTCGTGGAAGTACTTGGCTTCCACAACGGTTTTCGAAAACGCAGTTCCGCTCCGTGTTTTGACCCCATTTTCCACGACGGTTTTTTGAAAACCGTCGTGTATTTTCCGTCGTGTAATCTACATTTTGTAGTAGTGAGCTTACTGCGATTTTCTTTTATTTTTCCTCAATACCGTAAATAATCTAAAATTTCGGTACTATTATGTAGGTAGATAAACGTTACAAGCTTTTCCAATCCTATTAGATAATACTAAACCAAACATAGGATGGTATTAACTAAAATCGTTTCCAATACACTCCAATCCAATCTTTTAAAATTGTCTTATCCAATGTAATCTTATACAGCTTACCAAACCGGTCTGAAAGGAATTGGGATTAAGGAGTGTCAATTTTGTCTTAACAGTATATAAAGTAGTTTTTAAGTGATTTTGTCTCTATTAAATTTTGTTATAGTTTTTCCAATTGTAACAGAACTCAATCAAACCTCTATTTTTATGACATGTATTTTCTCTTTTAATTTTGTACCTAGCGGTTCATGGGACAATTATTGATCATCCAATGACTCTGTAGGGTAATTTTGAGAATGGCCGAAAAATAGTACACCTCTAGAATATTGTCACATTTATATTGGCTTGAGGATTTTTGCCCTCAAACAAGATAAGTCAGAGATGAATCTAATGTGTCTTTTTAAAAATATCCCCGATCAACCAAAAAGATATTATGATAGATACCAATCGTATTCTATTTGAATACCACATGTATTGTACAAGAATACCACCCTATTCTTCCATAATACCCTCTGATGATCAAAGTCAACAAGGACCACTAATAGTCCCCGGTTGCAGGCACTAGTCGCCAGAGAGTATTTTGATTAAATACAGTTTTGTTAGTTTGCCACAATACATTTAGTATTCAACATGATTTCCAATTGCCCAAGCTAGTCTCCGGTCACCAGAAAGTATATTATGGTAGAATTTTTATTTGTAGTATACCAATATGCTTTTTTGCCTATTCTATCAAAATTTTTATAGTATTCCATTATTATGTTTATACTACATAATTAATTTATTTATATTGGGTTTTATTTAAAAATCCCTAACCTCCAAGTTTGAAAACCCCCCTAATGTCTAATCTCCAATCCTCACCCACCTCATGAGCAGCAGGATAGAGAAGATTCAGCGGCGAAGATTTTATTTATTTTGTAAGAACACTGAGTTAATTGACTTTTAACTTATATTTTTATGCTACTAACTTTCAAATTTTGGTCGATGATGAATGAATTGTAGGATTAATTGGGTGTATATATGAGGAAAGCACCCTCAACGAAGATTTCCTTTCCTTATCCCCGCATGTTCTTAAGAGGGATGGAGGCCTGAATGAGATAATTATATTATTTCAAAGGGAGGGGATGGGGACGATGAACTATTCTCCAACTTCTCCCCACCCAATTGTCATCCCTAAATATTGAAGTTGTGTGTGTGTGTGTGTGTGTGTGTGTAATAGACTAATAGATTGACTATGTTCAAGTTCAAATGAACCCAGGAGATAGATAATGAGATTAAAATTAAAGGAATGAAGTATGTAGGAGTTGGAATATTATCGAGTTACATTAGCACTGGTTTCTGAATCTTGTCCAGGGCCGGACAAAGAGTTCACACATTAACCAGCAATGAGAGTTCACACGTTAACCAGCAATGAACGACATGGAATTAATAATTAAGTACAAATTGCCAAAAAGGTCAAAGGACATTACATACCGTTTTTTTTTTTTTTTTTCCCCCCTATGAAATGGACATCTCTTTTGATGAGTTACATGTAGTATATTTTCACGTAGCACAAATGAGTGAACAATTAGAACCTAGAGAGGAACTGCATTTGCCTGAGAAGGGGAGTTAGGGTTTCCATGAGCTTCTCACAAGGATGATTGTGAATTCCCTCGTACGTCGTCACAACAATGCTTGTGTCCTTTGATAGCCTCTGCACTTGTTTCTTCACATTGCACGTGTGATGCGTGCAGCGATAGTAGCTCCTTCGATTTTTTCAAATTTTGTTTAAGGTACGTACATGAAAAGCGGAAAAGCATGGTAAAAATTTACATTCAAAAATATGAACAGTTTTCTACTCACAATGAACATTTTATAAATATTTAATTTTACATACTAGGTATTTGGTTGAGGGATACTAGATTTAGCTCCTGTTCAACATCCTATTTTAAATCCAATTTTCAAACATTTTTTATAATGTTTTCTCTGATAAAAATTTGAATTTATTATTTCAATTGTGGTTTGAACCTATTATCCAAATAGATCCTTAATTAGATCAATTGTTATTCTTTGTGATTCTGAGAAGATAGGATGAATTGTCAATAATGAAATAGATCATAAGAAATTATGAGAAATTATGACAAGATCAGATGCACACAGTTAATTTGCATGGTTTTTACTCACGCGCGGATATATATAAATATGTGTCATATTTATTTATATAAAGTACTAGGAACAAGACCTTTCTTATAAAATATAGCATGTTATTGGAGAAAAGTATTGAACTTTTTCACATTATGTACATTATCTCTATGTACATTAATTTGGTTCATGTTTTATCTTATCTATATACGCAAAGACAGTTCTGAAAATCATTAATGTCCTTAATCTAACTGAAAAAAAGAGGTTAACGACCAATGACATTTTCAGAAGTCACCAACATATATGTAGTCTGATAATTATATCTCGGGATACTATAGTTGTTTCTGAGATGGACTTCATCAGATCTCGATCTTAACAGCTAAACTAATTTTCGTAAAAATCAAAAGTTAATTCTATCACCTAATTAATGTTTTGAAATACCATAGTTGTTTCTATGATGGTCTTCATCAGATCTCGATGTTAACAGCTAAACTTATTTTCTTAAAAATCAAAAGTTAATTCTATCACCTAATTAATGTTTCGAAATATAATAGTTGTTCCTCATTTGGTCTTCTTCAGATCTCGATCGTAACAGCTAAACTAATTTTCCTAAAAATCAAAAGTTATTTCTATCACCCTATCTGGTTGTCATTAATTCTATTTGTAGATTTCTAAAGGAATATATATTAATTCTATCATTCAAATATGAGGCCCCTAAATATGTATCAACTAGATAATATGGTCGCAAATTATTGGTTAACCTTTTCCCAATTAAATAAACTCCTTAAGCCGGATAATCTTATTCATCTTTCTCTCAGAAGCAACTTTAGTTTTATTTTTTTCATTATACATTCTATCTGAGTTGTTAGAATTTAACTTCTTATATACGACAATTTAGGTCAGCAAGCTATTAGCCACTTGATCCAAGAATTTACTGTATAAATTATTTATACTAATATTGCTAGGATTCTGATAATTTGACTTTTTTCTCCCCTTGTCATAGCAAACAATAATGGAAAAATTAAAGAATAAAAAACAATTGTGACCTTGTGAATATACTTATTAGCAAGTGATCAGGTGATGAATCACTTATAATATACCTGGGATATGCACTGTTCTTGACCGCTTTCTGTCCATATTTTCTCCAGCGATAGCCGTCGTCAAGAATATCATCGGCACTCTTTGTCTGAAAGGCAAACCTTGGCCGACTTGCTTTCCTCATCTTCCAACCGCTCTCCTCTTGTTACTTCCCAGCTTATTTTCTTCCTCACCATTTTTAGCCGAAACGACACTACTATTTTGCAATATCGTGTTTGGTTTAGTACTAATCATTGGCTGATCATGACCACCTGCTGGAGCTGAGAGAAGACTTATCCAATCGATGTCAGAATAATCAAGAGAATTATGGATAGGGTTAGGGTTAGAGTTAGGGTTAAGGTTAGGGTTATTAGTGTTCAGTATTGAGGAGGATGATAATGACGACGGAATCGAGGAAGGTGTGAAGAGGAAACTAGGGTTTTGGGGTGTTAATAATAATGGTGACGATATCAATGGAGGTAAAGGTTCTTGGCCTTCCATACTTTTGGTGGTGAGAGTTTTCTTTGATGAGAAAACGTGTGAAAGAAAGAGGAAATGAAAAATGTTCAAGTACGGAAGTTTATATAAGGGATGAATGAGAAGGTTTTAAAGGATGGTGGAAGTTAAGCGAAGAGGTTGGACTGACACACGAAGAGAGAGAGAGAGAGAGAGATATAGAGAGAGAAAGAGAGAGAGTATTTTATTTGACGTCGAAAGGAGATTAGCTAGCTGGGTATATATTCTTTTGTCTCTAACAAAAGTTGCCAATACTTGCAGGGTAGGGTAAAGCCAACTACATCTCAACTACTTTTGTTCAACTGCCCTTTTGTTCAAAATCAAAAGAAGACGTGCCTCAAAATACATATCGTTATCATCTATGCATGCATTTGCATGACATAATTTTCACATATATATATATATACACATATATACACACAACTATTTGTTATTTCTTAGTATCTCTTTTATCATCGAAACTCATCCTTTTGGACAGGTTTTTTAAGTTTAAAAATATTTTGTAAGATAGCTAGCAGTTTAATGACACACGCTTTAAGGTGCCAAGAAGGTTCAGTTCGAGAATAGGCTCTGTTTACCAACAAAAACTGGACATCACGAAACGGCTGGCTTTGACTTTTTTCATTATATGACGCAGAGAGAGACAGAGACAGAGAAATCCTTATTTCACGTTATTAATGAAATTAACCCTATTTGTTAATATCATTGACAAATCAAATAGCAAAGAAAAGAGAAAGATTGGAGCATATTTTGAGAACTTTGCTAACGTACTCTTGTCCTTATCCCTTCATGCTTTTAGTCCTTTCTCTTAAAGCAAATAATGCAGTTTTATATAGCAATCTTACCATGGAATAATTTGGTAACATTGCAGAAATATTGAGATCATTGAAATGATGGAGATTTAAGAGTATCATCAGCATTCCTATTATTTTATTTTTTATAATATAAATGAGGAGAGAAAGCGACTAACATGAAGAAAAATTAACACATCTTATTTAGATTAACACGTGAAAAATAGGGAAAAATATTTTCCCATTCACAGTTTGTGATGAAATTTTGTACGCAGGATTATATAGAGATGAAATACAAATATTAGAAAACCTTAAAATCCAGGCCTACAATTAAGCTAATTGATGTGTACAGTTTTGCATGATTTCTAAAACTGGAAAGAATCACAAAAAGGTAATTATAAGAATAATCAATCTCTACACTTCCCCTCAAGTTGATGCATACAAACTTGCCCAAAAATTCTGAGATTTCCCAATTTAATACCACCTTTTTGAAAATGTTGACTAACTTCAAATTGAACAACAATGAGAGTAGATTTTGTCTAGATAACTCAATATTTTTTTCACTCATTTTCTTTTCCACAACAAACAATCATCTTTTTCTTTATTTAAACAACATAAGAATTCTCTTTTTTTTTTCTTTTTGCTTTGTCTCTGTTGTTTTTTCCTTAGATTTTTCATTTTTCATTTTTATTATTTCTTGTTCGTTCTTGAATAATGTGCCAACAATAAACGAGAAACAAATGAATAAATAACAAGTAAAAAAAAAAAAAGGAGGCTTCGACTTTGAAGAAACGACGCTCGCATGGGTGAAAACTCTACAACAGAGACTCAAGAGTGGTTCGATGTTGGTCTGGGCTCCAATAATTGGGAACGACAGATTCACAACTCCATTCGTGGATATCAGTGCGGTAGCTTAGTGTTTCTTGAACAAATTCGTGGATATAAATATATTTGAAAACTTGAACAAATTTTGAATTACATACTTTTTTGTTCCATGTTTAACCTTATATTATATTTCTTATTTTTTAATTTAATATCTTTTTTAAGCTTATTTTTAATTTAATATCTAATTTGTCTTTTATGGAAAAAAAAAATATTTTCTCATACTTTTTTATACATCCGAGAATCCCATTTTTTTTAAATTTTTTATTTAAATATTAATTATAAATTGATTAGTTATTTAAAGCCTTCTCTTTTTTTTCCCTTTTTTTTTGCTTTTTTTTTTCTTAGGTAAAAATTCATTTAACTAAAAAGTTTTACAGACATCAAACATAATGCAGATGACCATGTGATACACAATACAAAATACTTGATAAAAACTGATTTCATTAGTAAAATCTAATTAAACACAAGGAAAACGATATAAGAAAAAACCTGATATTAGAAAAATTCCTCAACATGTCAATTTGAGCATCCATAAGACTCTTTTCGAAACCATTATAATCAATGAAAACTTTCGATCTATCAAAAACATGTAACATGTAGCTCAAAGTTCACAAACATCTCTGCTAAAACTTGGGATAATTAGGGGGATGTCACCAAAAAGAGGTGTGTATTGATTTTTTCCGCTACCTTCAAAACTCATGAAGATAATGTCATTGTGATGATGTCATTAATAAATATATTTTCACAAAAAAAATTAAATTGTTTTATTTTTTTTTTCCTCTCTCTCCTCTCTCTTCCCTCTCTCTCTCTCTCCTCTTCTTCTCTGTTTCTCTCTTCTCTCCTTCTCTTCGCAGGACCAAGCCGGACTCCACCTTGCCGGGAGGACGTCGCCGCCGTCACTGTCTCCGTTCAAAGACGGTTGCCACGCGACGACAGATCAGACGGGTCGAAGCTTCAACACAGCGAGGGACTGGACGGCGTTCGGGAGTTGCTCCGGCGGCGGGAACCCATGACTGCTCCTGTCTCTTCGTGATTCCGGCAAGATCTGCCGGATTCATGCGGATCTTGTGAAAGGCCTCTCAGCCTCGACGATTGAGCAATCTTGCCACCAAACAAGCCGTCCTCCACGCGTTGCTCCTCCGTCGCGATCGGCCTCGCGATTCCGACGATCACCATGGACCTCAGTCCGCGATCTCTACCGGGAAAAAGATCTGGTCGGCGTCGCGAACGAAGGAAGCTGCCGGAGCTGCGGTTCTCGCGATCGGACTCCGCCATCTAGCTCAAATTTCCGGCGCGATCCATCTGCGACAAGCCGCCGGTCTTGAAGCCGTTCCCGCCGTCGTTGAATGCCGATCTGAGCCGCCGCCGACCTGTGGTCCGGCTTCCGCACCGTCGTTCTTGAGGCATGATCTGATTAAGGCAGTAGACTTTTTTTTTCTTTCCTGATTATGTGAAATTTTGAGATTTTTTGTGAAAAATATTTTTTTAAATTGTGCTTGAGTTTTTGGTTGCATGATTTTTATGGAATTCAGAAATATTTGGTAAAATCTAGTGTGTGTTTAAATTTTTTTTGACGGAAACTCGACGGTTACCAACTGCTTAGTTACCATTTATTTAGGGTTCGTTTTGTAAATGAATTGAGTTAAGATTTTTAAGTTGAGTTGAAGATAAGTTAAGTTGAGAGTTTGAGTTGAGTGTTTGGTAAAAATTTTGAGTTGAAAAGTTTAACTTGAGTTGAGTGTTTGGATGTAAAAAGTTTGAGATAAAAAGTTTAACTTGAGTTGAGTGGGTAAAAGTTTGAGTTGAAAAGTTTAACATGAGTTAGGGCCTTATTTGGATGTCAAATTTTGATTTATAAGTTTACCTCCAAGTTACCATTTCATTGTAGGTGGAATGAATAAAAATTAAAATAATCTAAAATAACCACACACCCATTCATCAAACCTTTTCCCATCTTTTTTCCCTCTTCCATCACCTCCACCCCCACCCGCTACCCTCGTTGCTCCCTCACCACTGCTCCTCCAACTCCCCCACCATCCGTCCTTCCCCTCATAATCTGGTTTACATCGATCAACCTGGGGCTTGCTTTCAAGTGGCATTTGATACAATGCTTTCGTTTCTCCATGGTCCCACCATCTCATCGGCCCAACACACTCTCTCAGCTGATTCATTGCACCCCTTCCCGCTGCAATCTTGTTGGCTTTCTATACTTCGGCCTGTCTCCTCTACCCCCTCGCCCACAACCGTACTCCGCGTTAACCATACGATGTGCCCACCTACAGGCACACCATCTGTCGCATACGCTTCAAGAATAGGATCCCAACCTGTACCATCCTTATGAAATTATGCACAATGGCACACGCTACTAGGATCATTACTTGTTTGTCCATGGGATAATTATTGACGCCTTTAAGTATTTTTAAAATCGGGATTTTCAGACAGACACCAAAAGTTCGCTCAATATAATTCCACAGCGATGAATGTGTGTAGTTAAATACTTCCCTACGGTTGCCCAGTCCGCCGCGACATCTTCGATATTTGGGTAAATGATACGTCTCTCGTCGAAATGGACTAAGGAAACAATCTTTATTCACGTATCCCGAATCAGCAACGTAAAATTTTCCTACAAAATAAATATCGCATTATCAACACAAATCCAATTTTTGTAATTACTTGTTTTTTTTTTTAAATAGTCATATCAGGTGACAGATGATCTTACTAGGTGACGGTATTGGGAAACCATGAAATGTTATTGCCTCTTGCAACATTCTAGCATCATGACACGATCTCTCGTAGCCAGCCACATATATGTAAATTTCATATCGAATGAACATATGGCTAATACATTCTGCGAGTTGACACCTTTTCGATTTATCCAAGCTTCAGAATTTTCTGCTCGTGGCACACATGGTACGTGTGTTCCATTTATTACGCCAATACAATCCTGCAATAAGAAGTAAAATGTTGATTATGACTACCAGCATTAACAAGATGTGTTAAATACAAAATAGTGGACTTTCCATTTTTTGATCATTCGTTAAAACGATCATATGATGCGATCACATCGATAACTTACATCGAACCATGGCTTATATTTATAGGAGTGCCCCATAATCAAATGTTGAACATCTGTGTAGTTGGGCTGTCTGATGAATTCGTCCTTTAGAGCACAAATAGCCGTCAACACTTTAAAGAACCAACGTGAAGTTGTCTCTCTAGAATGCTGGAACAAATAAGAAATGTGTCTGTTCGTTGCGCCTTGTGCACAAATGAATAAGAAAATGAACAACTGCTCATTGACATTCATGTTACAAGTTGGCCTCAATAACTCCCTACTACCTAATAGATGACTAAGTTCTTTAAATGTATCTGCTTTTATACTGATCAAATCTTGAATTATTTCTTCATTTTTATTTAATATATCTTTCACAACGCATGCTACCAGTTAGTCTTGCATTATGCATTGGTTGTGGATTTATTCGTCTGTTACGCTTATGGGCAACCACGGCTACGACTATCACAGGAAGAAAACCATCATCGTCGTTTAGCTCGTGTTCTGAGGATCGGTCATCTTCTTCGTGTTCGGATGCGGAACTATACTCGTTCATCTTAAGAATGATGTGACCCGAGCTAAATTTGCTTATTTTCCTGGTATAGATACATTGTTCCAAAAACAAGTTTAATTAGTCTCAATACCATTATACTCCATTCAACTAATCGTTTCAAAGTTGTTATATATTAATTTTATTCCCCACAACCGCTACAAAACATACGATAACATAAATAGGAATATCACTGTCTATAATGTTAGCTAAATTGGCGTAACAAACAATATAAAGAAATGTTGAAACCTGAATAAAATAATAAATCAACGGGCAACCAAATAAAAATAATAATGTCAATGTTATGTCTAAAAAAAAACGAACATAAGAAAAAAAACATCGAGCATGAAAATCAATAGGCTGGTGGTGACTGGGACTGCACAACGAGGTCAATAATGCCTCGCCTATCGTCATCAGGAAGCTGGTAGAAGGTACACTGAAGCCGTGGATGAGCATCAAAGTAGTGCCACATAATTGTCCGCTGATATCGTGGAATACCCATCTCGGTCATGCAATTCATGCACATCAGCATGTGATCCGTTCGACTTGATTGGTCGTTGCTTGTACCCGATTGCGATCGACTACGTAAATGAGTGACTATTTCCTGCATTGCCACGTAATTCATCTAATCCGTTGCATCTCTTTGCTTTCTCTTACCAGCACTGCCCCTAGAACGTGACGGGCCAGCGTCGACGGTCGGTCGTCGATTGCCGGCATGTCGCCTACAGTTGGTCGGAGTTAGATCCTCACCTGACACCCGTTCAGTGCCAGAGTTGTCCATGGACAGTAATTCCTCCACGTATAGATTACTTCCATCCGGCATCGTAACTGATTCGTATCCCGATGTGCCTGCAGCATGATTTTTTTCATATACATTGTAATACAACTCCTTGTGCCGAAGTCCCTCGTGGCGAAGATGATTACACTCCTTGTTAACCTGCAAACAAAAACGTATCAGCATACTCGTATATTGGGGGTCGGCTTTAATTATTAATTAGATCGTCGAAGATAGATATTGCAATTACTTGGATAAAGTTCTACCAAGCATCATCCGAGCAAATGATTATATCGGTCGACGGATCATATCCAAGGCCAGTCCGTACTTACAACACCTTCCATCCACTATATATTCTCTTCATCCTCTTTTATATATATATATATATATATATATATATATAATGTTAATCCATATGCAGAAACTCCGCCAAATTCAGTATTAAATTCAGCGGCCCATTGATCAAGAATATGAATTGAGGGATGTTTACCGCCACTATAAGACAGAAACTCATCCAATTTCTCAAGTAGTTTTTTTTCCTTCACGTTATCCCAAAAGTACGTCTCACCCGATGCTTTGCGAGGTATTTCCTTAACAAATTCAATAACGAAAATGGACAAAATAATTTATAACTGTAACATAGCGAGGAAATTGTTTTTGGCTCAGTATAATTTCATTGGCATCTTTTATCTGGAGTATGTCAAACACCTGATACAAATGCAACTACCACGGCATACAAACCATAGGTTTTTTTTTAATAAAGTTCATGCCTAATAGAACCACCAACTCAGCCGCGTATCAACTAAAATGAGGTAATATACCGGTAACCCATAAATGCAAACATTCAGAATGCAAATCAGCAAGGAAATGCGACACCTAATTCATCCCATCCGCACATCATTAATCAGATTGATCTACGAAACCAACACCACAAAACCAAAAAAATAAAAATTACATATCCGGATTCAAATCCACAAACACACATGAGATTGTATCCAATTTATTTGGCTAATATGTAAAGAAGTTTTAAATATGGTAACCGAGTTCGAGCCGGAGGATGAGTATACAGTGGTTGACGGCGGATCAGGGCAGGAAGCAACGCCTCGTGCGGTTGATTTCTGAACTCGAAAATAGTGGGTATTGAGCCTTCTAGTTTGAGTTTGTTTCGCGGACCTCAGTCTCTGCCGCATGTGCCACAAACGAAACCGAATCCAACAGTCTGTCGAACAGACCCGATGGTGTCTTAACTTTCCCGTTTTCCTGACAAAACCTAAAGTTTATTCAATCTTTTGAGACCAGAAAAGGGAAAACAAAAAACAAAAAACAAAAAAATTTCAGATAAACTGAGTGCTAAAGAATTGAAAACAACACTGAACCATAAGACTGAAACTCCTCTTCTCTTTCGGATTCCAGAAACAAATTTTAGAAATAAAACAGAACCTAAAGTTAAAAAGAGAAAAATAAAAATAAATAGAAAAGAAAAGAGAAATTACTTGCTTACTTCTAAGAAGATCAGGAAGCCGAATAACAAATGAAGACATGAAATTTAAGCGAGAGAAAGAGATGGTAAGTAGAGATAAGAGTGTGAGTGAGAAAAAGCCGTAACAGAATTGTAATAACCCAAAATTTTGACGAACTTGTGATTTCCTTAGATACAAGAAAAATCTAAGTATATACGATGTATGACAATATGAAACTCATGATCTGATTTGATTATCAGAGTATGTGTGAGTTCTTATAACATTATAAGACTCAATATGGATTTATGATTTTATTTCAGTCAACGTTTGACCAGGATGTTTTAAGATATGATTAAGTCGGTACTGTAGTATAGTAAGCAGTATGAAAATTATACTGCGATAAACCATCATTACGGATGAAGAAGTAAGAATAAGGCACGGAACCACTCTAGAAAAATTAGGTATAATATTTAGAGCAATAAGGACCTAGTAGTTTCAAGTCCTAAGAAAAACCTATATGCGGTCCAGTTAAATGCAGAAAATTATGGACTGCAGTCTATCAATACTATACTGTTGATAGTTAAAACAGTATTGGTACTATCTGGATTATCAAGAATTTAGACTGCTTATTAAGGAGAGTGTCAAACATGGCCTTGCTTGGAGGCCAAGTAATTGTGGATAAATACACAATTTTTGATTTATTGTTTTTGAATTATTCTTCCACCTAAGCCACATGGCCGGTTGTCTTTGTGGCCTTGGGGAACAAGGAATCAAAAGTGTAGATAAGTATGGAAACATTTTTTTTTTGTAGATTCAAGCCAACACTTGGCCGGCCACCTAAGAGGACTAAAGGGCAAATATTTTGTTTTGAGGCCCAAATATACAATTTTAAGAATAAAAATAATTGTTGGAAATTTAAGAATTTTCACCTATAAATAGGTGATATGGGTTTGCATGTAGACCATTTAGTTGAGCCTCAAAAATTTTAGTTCTCTCCCAACCTTCCTCTAGCCCTTAGGAACCGAAAAAAAAAATAGAGAGTGAGAGAAAGGAGTGGCCGGTTGGTGCTGGGGGAGTGGGAAGGAAAATTTTTCTCAACCCAAAGCTTAGATCAATCATCCCAACTTAGAGGTATTTCTCTCAATCCCTTTAAGCACTTCCTTAAGTTCAATTAGAGATTTACATGTATTTCCAAGCTTGAGATGTAAGAGCATAAGCTCATAATTTTTATGTTGCTCTATGTTATGGTTTTATGTGCTTGGTATAGCCTAGATCTATGCTTAGGTGATTTGGTTGATAACCCTAAGCATTAATATGGTTATATGCTCTAGAATGGGTTTATGGTTATGATTGCTTACCAAGTGTTTGTGAATTTGTTTTCACATGCTTGAATATGGATGGTTTGTGAATGATGGTTATGTGAATGATCTAAGTATGAAGGGTTAAAAACTAACCTAAAACCCTAATTTGGTAAGACAAGTAAGGTCACCTAATTGGGTTTTGTAAATAAGATGAACAAGTGCATGAATGATGAATATGTACGTAACACGCTGCATGATTGATGTAGGCTCACGGTTGCGACCGTTTGAGGTAGGGTGTGAGAATTTTTACGTAAAAATCAATCAAAAACAAAATTGTCAACTTTCGGATCAAATGGGACTGTGATCTGGAAAAGTAATTTTAAGGCCCTTAGAGGCCGAATTTGGAAAAAGTCAACTGAAAAGTTGTAAAGAATTGAAAATCCTAGGGGACTTCGTGGACGGTTTTTGAAAATAAGACTCCAGAGGCCTCTGTTTTTATCAAAATCTGAGACTGGCCTGTACAGACAGTGTACACGGCCAGAATTTTCAAAAGAAGAAACGAGCAAGTTAAAGGCAGATTCAGGTTTTTGACAAAGAATTAAAAGTTGTAAGTTTCAATGAGATCTACAACTTTCATGAAGAAAACTTTTTCAAATTCTAAGCCGATTTAAAGATAAAACTGGATTTTCAAAACTATGCAGGAAATTCCTGCACATGCACCTTCAGTTAAACTACAAGGCTGTTTTCAAAAGCACTTTTCAAAGTTTTATGATTTTATAATCCCGTTTACAAAGAAATCACTGTTTTACAAAGAAAACAGTTTTAAAAGAGTTTAAAAATTTACAAGTAGTTTTAAAAGGTAATTTCAAGTATTAAATCAAGATAATACTTGAAATTATGAAAACAATGTATTTTTTTAGAAAATGAGAAAAAGATTTCTGAAATGGTAACAATTTTATGACGAATGGTAGTCGGGTTGGAGACCGACTAATTAATTGATGTGTACGTTAAGATTTGTTAAGGAATATGGTAACAAGTGTATGACCAATGATAATCGGATGGGATACTAATTTGTTATGTTAGGGCCTGTATCCATGATTACCATTGGTAATTGGATAGGATACCGGTTTACTATGTCAAGGTACCAATGGTAATCAGATAGGATACCAGTTTACTATGATAGGATTTGTATCCATGATTACCAAAGGTAATTGGATTGAATACCGATCTAGTATGTTATGGTTTATAGTAAGATAGAACGACTCTTATCTTATGCCTTATTTAAAACATGAATATGACCTGTTGTCGTGCCTTGATTGGAACGATAGACCAAGAGCGTAGGATGACTTGTAAGTACAACTCCGCCTACAGCATGAGTATAATGTTTTTGTTGCTTTGCATGATTTTCAAAAACTCATGCATTGATTTAAATGTTTTTACTGCTTTGCATATTTTTCAAAGCATCATGTGTTAATGTATGTGATACATATGATTTATATTTTATTATTGTGGCATCATGTAAGCATGCTCACTAATAATAAATCACATGACAAGGCTAAGACTAAACCAAGACAAGTAAAGTATCGTATCAACCTCTCATTGATGCGTGGGGGATTATGTATGTTTAAGAAAATTCTTAGACCTTCCGTTGATGCGTGAAGGGTTATGTATATGATTCCCATAATTGTTAGGGACCTTGCAAACCCTAACTTTCTGTGGATTGCGCGCATTTGGTACGTGCACAAATGACCCATATGTTAAGCAAGATAATAAGTTCATAATGGAAGCATAATCGATTCATAAGAAAACATAATTGGTTCATGCATTATCAATTCATACATTCTTTTACCAAAATGTTTTTGCAAAATAGAAAGTTGTACTTGCTGAGCATAAGCTCATAACTTACATTCATGTTGTAGGTAAGCAACCTACCGGCAATACTTGATGCAAGACTATGGAGAGATGGCACTGCAGATTGTGAAATTTGGGTTGGACACTGCCACGGATTTTGGAAATATGTTATGTAAAATGTTTTTGTATTATGTTATGATAAGTTGATGGTACTAGTATAAGTTAAGTTTTAAATTGAATTAAAAAAAACATTTTCGTATTTTTATATAAAGTAAAAGTAAGTTTTAAGATGAAGTATGTTTAAGTAAGCATGGTAAGGTAACGGTTCCAAGATATCGGGTCGTTGCAAAGTTAAGTATTTAAATTATGTAAGCACGGTAACGGCCCTACGTGGTCGGGGCGTTACAAGAATAGCTTCAACAACACAAAAAATCACAAAAATATATATATAAAAAAATTATTTAAAAGAAAAAACTTTAATGAGATTGAAACTAAATCCAAAATGCACCAGAGTGAAATGAAGTAAGACAAGCAAGAGTCTAAGAATGTTGAAATATTGGTAAATTACAAGTCACAACCACTGTAGAATTTTCACAAGCGTGAAAATTTATGTAGAAAAAGAATGGAGGAGGATGGAAATAAAATCAAGCATGATAAATTATTAGCTTCAGGAAAGAAAAAAAAAAGGGAAAAAAAGAGGAAAAAAATGACATGACATAGCCGGAGGCTAGAAACACTCGATTGGAAAGAAGTACGATAGAGTTTGGACACAAAAACGTCACCGATCATGAAAAAGTCACCAAATTAGGAATTCATAGATCAACATAAGCCTGTCTATTCTGGTATCCATAATCATATATATAAATAGAAGCTAAAAACTTTCGAATTCCCTCTCCTGCATTCTTGTTGACGATAATATGTCAAAACAAGGACAGGACATTACACTTAAAAAATGAGAAAATAAAGTTTGCAGAATTTGATCTTCCAATTCATTTGGTATAAAAGCGTGTGAAACAAATCTCAATCAGAAAATCCAAAATCACCAAAAATAATTATAAAATTTTTAAGGGAAAAAAGCAAGCGCTTTTGTCAGCGATCCAAGCAAAGAATAATCAGCCAAGTAAAGGAAGATCGCATCAAAGCAAAAACATGAGAGAGAAACAAACAAAGTAGGTTTATTAACTCACAGAGAGATTCGGTAGTAAAGGGAAACGTGGGAGGGAAGCTAAGGCAGATTCACATGGAGGTCGGTCGTTCGGTCGGTCAACGGGATCAGATGGCCGTGATTTGATCATAAGTCGCATTGGCTCGGAAGGGAGATCCGACGGCTCACAGTTGATGTACTCCAAAGAAGAAGAAAGACTGAAGAGCTAGAGCTTAAAATGGTAACAATGTCGGTTTTCAGTGACATAGTGAAGTAAGAGTGAGAGTAAAACACTGGGTTGGTTACAGGCACGGTGGGTGGGTGCACGGAGGGGATGGTTGCCGAAGGTAGGGAGATAGGAAGATCGTAACTGGGTTGGTGAGGGGGCACGGTGGGTGGGCCCACCAAAGGGGATGGTTGCTGGCGGTTGGGGAGAAGTCGTAGTCGTTGGGTGGGGGGCGAACTGGTTCACCGGAGGGGATGGTTGCCTCGGGGCTGGGGAGAAGTCGTAGTCGGTGGGTGGGGGGCGAGCTGGTTTACCGGTGGGGATGGTTGCCAAGGGGCTGGGAACCGTTGCAACACAAATGGGGAGAGAGGAGAAGACAACAGCATTTGTCAGGGGGGCGGGGGGGGGGGAGGCGTTTTCGAGGTTCGCGAATCAATTCACGTGGGTGGGCAAGGCAACAGTATACCCATTCCAATATACTGTGCAACGGTTTACAATAGAGTTGAAGATGAAAAGAAATGCCAAATGCATAAGTTGAGTTTGGACTCAAAAATTTGAGTCCGAACTTATTCTCGCGATCGGACTCCGCCATCTAGCTCAAATTTCTGGTGCAATCCATCTGCGACAAGCCACCGGTCTTGAAGCCGTTCCCGCAGTTGTTGAATGCCGATCTGAGCTGCCGTCGACCTGTGGTCCGGCTTCCGCATCGTCGTTCTTGAGGCATGATTTGATTAAGGCAGTGGACTTTTTTTTTCTTTCCTAATTATGTGAAATCACCGTCGTTCTTGAGGCATGATCTGATTAAGGCAGTGGACTTTTTTTTTCTTTCCTGATTATGTGAAATTTTGAGATTTTTTGTGAAAAATATTTTTTGAAATTGTGCTTGAGTTTTTGGTTACATGAATTTTATGGAATTCAGAAATATTTGGTAAAATCTAGTGTGTGTTTAAATTTTTTGTCGACGGAAACTCAAAGGTTACCAACTGCTTGGTTACCATTTATTTAGTTTATAGTGATAAAATATAATGCTTTTTTAGTACCCTGGTGACGGTACCAAAAAATCCGGTGAAATTGGAAATTTCAGGTCAGTAACCAAAAAGTTTCTAATTGGTAATCACTTAGTTACCAACTAGCTACAATTTGGTAATCAATTGATCGATAATCAATTGATTACTTATCGGCGGTCCTATTTGGAAATATTTGATAAACAACTAGGTAACCGGTGCCAGTGGTTACTAACCAGAAACCAGTCGGGGGTTGTTAACCAACTGGTTACTATTTTGTAATCAAATAGTTACTCATCGACAGTGGTGGTTACTGATCGGAAACCTGACGTTGGTCAGTAACCAACTAGTTACTATTTTGTAACCAACTGGTTACCCACCGACGGCAGCGATTACCAATAGGAAACATGCCGGCAGTCGGTAACCAACTGGTTACCAATTGGTTACCAGCCAGTAGCGGTGGTTGCCGATTGGAAACAGATCGACGGTCGGTAACCAATTGGTTATCATTTGGCAACTAAATGTACTTGCCGCAGGCGGTGGTTACCAATCTGAAACCCACCGGTAGTCGGTAACCAACTGGTTACAATTTGGTAGCCAACCAGTAACTTGTCGGAGCCAATTGGAACGGGTCAGTAACCAGCTTGTTACCATTTGGTAGCCAATCAGTAACTCACCGTCGATGGTTGTTACCGACCAGAAACCCGCCGGCAGTCAGTAACCAGCTGGTTACCATTTGGTAGCCAACTATTAACCTGCGGGCGGCAGTGGTTACCGATCGGAAACTCATGAATGGTCGGTAACCAACTAATTACCATTTGCTAATCTATGTGGTTATACCATGAATACTAATTAGTAATAATAATTGGTATTTTAAATAAATAAATAATTATAATGTAATCTATGGCATTTCTTGCAAGAGTTTTTTCATGTATGGCAAAAATCAATCCAAAACATGATTTTATGACATTTATCAAAAGTGCCCCTAAAACTCATAGTCAGTGAAACTTCTAACTCGTCAAGACCTAAATTTGATAGACCAAAAACAAACTCAAATAGTGGAAGAACTACCTCTATTATTACAGTAAAAATACGAAAACTATATGGCAGAAATATCGACGCCTTTATTAGACTAAAACATAAAAAACTAAAGACTAAAGCACGGCCGCCACAAGCCTTTAATAAAAGTGCAGTCGACAAAAGGACCATCAGAGTAGAAGGAACACTCTAGGGACAAGCGGCAAAGCAACGAGATGCCTTCAAACAGCAAAACGTAAAATACATGCGCTACCACAATCATCGTCCGGAGCTGGAACCACCACCTCCATAAGAAGGTCACCACAGTTTGGAGCAAAATCCCCGAAAGAGTACAACCACTGGACGAGAAAAGCATCACAAAACATCTCCACGCCATCTATAAACCATCTTCTAAATGACATCAGATACGCCCCAATGAAGCCAACCCACCAAACACAGCCACCACCATAAAAAAATCCCACGACGATACGAGTCTTGTGATCAATTTTCAAAGCCGGAGGTCCAACGATGCACCGGGGGTGGTCCCGAAACTACGATCGACTCACTGAGTCCTTTTCTCTCCTTCTCATTTCCTAAGGCCGACTAGATAGTTGTCTATCTCAGTAGATGGTTTTTTATTTTTATTTTTATTTTTATTTTTAAGGAAACAGTTGTTAATATTGTGATCCTTACAATAATGACCCTCTCATTATAAGATTTAATATTTGATACATTTTACTAATATTATCTTGTGTAGGTTGGATTAATCATATCACGGACATATCAGTCTGCGCATGATTCTTTATTTAACATAACAATTATATAATAGAACTGTCATAATGACATGATTGTTATCAGAGATCATTTAGCATTTATGTCAAGAAAAATGTTTGGGAAGTGGCATATGACATATGAGTTGTCATTCTTTCGTTGGGAATTGATTAAAGTATTACCACATCAATTTATTAGTTCTACTAATAAAAAAATGACACACGAGTTGGTACTTAAAAAGTTGAAATTATAGTTGGTATCCCTAACATTACTCTTATATCAACAATCCTAATGACATGATCATTATTTTAACTGATCTTTTTTTTTTTCACTTTTTTTTGTTTGAAAATAAGGTTTGACTAGCATGTATTGTATAGTAATTTTAGGAATTTTCAAATTTCTAATTTTGCATACATATAATGAGTATTTGAAATAGATTTGAGAGTTTTTTTCTTTTTTTCTTTTTTTCTTTTTTTTTTTTTTTTTTGCCAATCCAACATGATTAGTTTTCTTTTTTTGTTCAATTTTATAGGGAAGTTTGTTTTTGAATATTTTTTAGAAGCACGAATCTAATTTGACCTTCATGTAAATAGTCTAAAAAAAATCGATTTTCATCAAATCTGATTAGAATGTCACTTTTTCCTAACAAAATTGCGGGACAACCCAACTCCAATGAGTCGGTTTGTGAGAGAGGGCATGGCATGAGTTCTAAATTCTCTACTAACATACGGAACCGACCCTCCCCTTTTCCAAATATGATTTAGACGTTATCTAACAGATCAAAACTATTTTAAAACATTTTTTTTGTTTTTTTGTTATTTTGTTATTTTGTTTTTTGTTTTTTGTTTTTTTTTTTTTTTTTTTTGTTTTTTGTTTTTTTTCCATATATGATGGGATTCTACCAAAAAGAGAGAAGCAATTTCTAGAGCACAAAATTTCATCAAAGTCAGTAACTTATTGCGGGCTAAAGCAGCCCAAAAGTACAAAAAGATTGGATTGGTTGCACTAGTAAAAATCCAAGTGCTGAACACAGGTTGAATAACTGTTCCCCAGCGTATAGAAACTATAAAAACAGCAGGCCTAATATTCTCTTTCTCAGCTCGAACTTCTAGACTGAATTTTCAAAATTCATCTCACTGATTGGAAGTTGCATAAAACAGAACCATATGCGTTGAATCAGCCGATGATCAGCTTCTTAAAGAATTCAGCTTGCTCCGGAAAATACTCCAGAATTTCATCCTTGGTCACCCATACGAAATCCTTACACTTCCTAATGTTGTACTTGTTATTGGTTCCAACAACATTAGATTTGAAGAAGAATCGCTGAAAAAAAATAAAAATAAATAAATAAATAAAAAATAAAAAAGACGACATGAAACTATCATCTGTATCCATGGAACTTCTATAGTTAATCACAGCGTGATAACAGCGAGCATTAATACATATCAATTGACCCCATCATAACACGAAAGATGAAAAATGATTAGGGAAAGAATACCTTAAAATATTGAGAGTCCGGCTGATTTTGTACAGCCAGATGCCCTATAGGCGCATTTCCAGCAAAATACGTAGTGGATATGTCTCCTAGGACCTTTTCTAGTGCGGTTTCTGCACACTGTAAATTTACAAGATTCAGAAGAAAGAAGATTAGTAACTTCCAGAAAACAATGACGATAAACGAAACGAATGGAAATTATCACCTTCCGTAGCGTCTCCTCAGACTCGTAAACTTTTTCTGGAAAATGCCAGACAGGTTCACCAGTAGGAGCCCCATATGGGTTACCGTAGAGAAGAAGATAAAGCCTTCTGTCAAGTGCTCTCTGTAGCGACCTAGAAAAGGAAACAATTTACATGGTCAGACAAGTGACATCTCTGAAAAAAAGTCGGTTTTAGAAATGATTATGTAAGAAGAAAAGAATGAAAATATATGCACAACCAAAACCCTAAACAAGCAAGCAAGTAGAAAAGTAGAAACAAGCATCAGTAAAAATTGTATCAGGAAAAAAAAATGGTACAGTGGAAATTGCCACAGAATTTATCAATGACATGCCTACAATAATCATGAAGGCACATCGCAGGCCACACATCCTGCTCTTGATAAATTTATCTACACTCTACAACCATATCTCAATAATGTAAACTAGAGCATCAATTTGGGCTCTCGCATGCAACTTGGCCTTACTAGAGATTATCGCTTCTTTGTGCGTGTGTGTAGGTGTGTATGAGTGGTAATATATTATGGAAAAAGGAAAATAAGAAAGAAAGAAAGCCAAATTGAGAAGTGATCACTGAGAATAACAAACAAGGAACTCTTACCCAGATAATATATAACCAAAGAAACTTTGATGCGTATGCCAATTCACAAAAGGAAAAGAAGGAAAACGATGCATGTATAATTATTTGTACGCTTGCAAACTTTTTCAATAAATAAACTATTTATCTTTTTTACAGTAAAATAGAGAAGATAAAAACAGTGGCGCTCAGATTTACATCATAAGAATATACTCCCATACTTTTTATCATTCTGTTTGTCAGCTTCAGTGATTCGTGGAGCCGGTTCATAATCAATTTGATACTCCCCTTTCTCCCTGTGCACCGAAAGTAAGTGTTCTCAGAGAGTAGCAAAAGAAAAACAACAAAAATACATAGGCAATTAAATAAACTTCAATTTATGAATCACTAAATATACTTGTAAGAGCAAGAATAAAAAACGAAACACACAAATGCATGGTTGTGATTTACAAGATACAGTCTTCCCCCCCGGAATCAACCTCACAGTTTTAAAAAGGTTCCTTTAACAACATAAGCACATTATATTAGAAAATTTGAAGAATTAAAACTATGATTACCTAGACATGCCTATGCTGCTCTTAGCATAAATGTTACTTTTATACGCTCAGTTTTAGGTATTTTCAATCATACAAGCATAACTTACATTTGTCAGCAGCAATGACATAAATAGAAAAGAAACAGCAACTAGAAATTTGACATTTTGCAGTAGAGAAGTCAAAAGATGCATTATAAATTCCTTTAACAAGTATTTTCAAAAGGCCCTACTTAGTTTCGCAAGCCTTTGTCATTGTCAGTCAACTAAGTAGGGCCTGAGGCCCCCTGCGAATCCGTAAATCTGAGGAGCATGCCGCAACAAAAGGATGGTCCCCTATGTATTTCATTCTTTCCGGAAGGGAAAAAACTGAAGTACCCCCATCATGGTGAACCTCTCCTTGTGATCGGGATGAGGTAGATGCCTCCCAGCCGGGGGGGGGGCGGATCGAATCGGAGTTTCCTTAGGTAGCCACCGACCTAACTTACCTAATACAGTTGAAGAGATATCTCCTTCAGGAAGCAAGAACAACAGAGTCCGTATCCATGTAGTAACAGTCATGTCTTGAGATGTATGGATACATATGAATCCGAGCACAAGCTGTGACCGCTGCTGCCAATTGAACTGCTGATATCCTTGGAGGACTCCAGTCAGAGTTGGAGACCTCTCCTTTGCTTCCTGTGAGATTTCTTTTATAATTGGAAGAAAGTACACCTGAACCGAAGTAATAAAAAAAAAATGATGTGTCTTGTCTCATTTTTTGGGTAATTTTCTATCTAAGAATTCTTCCAGATAACTTTGAAAGTAACATATATTATTATATAGTTCCATTGTCTATTTTCTCTGACTTGACTCAGCTTGACCTACTTGACTCAGTGGTTAGAGTATCGCTGCCACCACGCCGCAGAACGGGAGCTCGTGTGGAACCTTTTATTTCTGGCGTAACAGCGGTGGAACGTAAAAAAATATTACGGTCGCGTAACATAAGGGCCGGAGGTATGGTAAACTCGGCCAAAATATGACACCCAAAGGGCCTGGCGCACACAATCCTATCCTATCCAAGTCCGAGTTTACCCCTTGCACTTCGGACAGCCGTCCGTAGAATCTGTACCCTCTCCGAGATCCATTGTTGGATTATATGTTGGATTATATGAAACAGGATATTCGTCTGTTAGATTTATTGGACTCAGTACAAAGTGGATATCGTGACTAAATTGACCTTTAAAGTGAAAAAACTGCATAGAAAAAGAAACAAGTCCACTGCATTGCTTGTCTTATTTAATATCAGATTATCATCACACTTCCCATATGAACTTTTTATAGCAGAAAATGCATGCATCTATTCCCCAAAAAGAAAAGAGTGAAATATACGAATGCATATATTTTACAAGTGAAAGTTAAGCCAAAATTTCTTATCACATGAAGGAATAAAAGACCTTACGTAGAACTTGACTTCTCCAAAAGTTCTTCAGGATATATCCTCCGGTACTGTTGTCGCCATCTAAATCTGAAAGCAAGGAAGAGAGAAAAAAAAATCAGAGAAACCACAAATCAAGTTTCAAATTAATAACTAGTCAAAAAACAAGGAAAAAAACAAAATGGCATAGCACACAGCAACCAATAAGCACCACCGAGCTTGTTTGGTCCTAGAACAGAATATATCACAAAGGATCCTGAAGTTTAAAGAGTCGGTCACCTTTCCATGTTTAATCATTTGTGAAATGTAAAGCTCAGTTCAGCAAGAGTTCCAACCTTTCGGATTGTGCCAAGGCAAAAAGAAAATCTTAAAAAAAAAAATTTAAAAATCTGAACCAGTTCCTACCTCTATTCTTTCTCCAACACCTTCTCTGTACAACAACAAGCAAAGAAGATCCCTAAATTTCAGTGGTTCCCATCGAAATAAGAAAAAAAGAGACAATAACATGAACCTCCCTTGTGTCTTATCGAAATTTTGCAACTTGCTTTTCACCCTACGTTTTCAGGAATGCAACATTTATTCCTTCCGTTTACAAATCCTGCTAAATCTATCCCCTACTTCTTCACGAATGCCACCCCCGAAAATTGTGCTCTAACTATCCACTTAACACGAATCATGTATACAAATAACTGAAACCTCTATTGTATTTTGACGAAATGCTGTGTTTCAACCTATGTTTTCAAGAATGTATCATTAATTCCTTTTGTTTACACATCGAACTAAAACTATCCCTACTTTTTCAAGAATCATGTTAAAAAACCTCACCAACCTTCACCGGAAAACATGCTCAAACTATCCACTTAACATGAATCGTGGTTATTGAAATGCCGCATTTCACCCCATATTTTCAGGAATAGACACTAATCCTTCCGTTTACAGATCGTGCTAAAAATATCCCCTACTTTTTCAAGAATTATGTTAAAAACCTCACCCAGCCTCCCCCGAAAATCATGCTCAAACTATCTACTTAACACGAATCATGTTTACAAATAACTGAAACCTCTATTGTATTTTATCGGAATGCTGCATTTCACCCTATGCTTTCAGGAATGCAACACTTATTCCTTTCGTTTACAAATAGTGCTAATAATTATCCCCTATTTTTTTCAAGAATTATGTTAACAACCTCACCCAGCCTCCCCACGGAAATGGTGCTCAATATATCCCCTTAACACGAATCATGTTTATTAAAATGCTGCATTTCACCCAATATTTTCATGAACACACACTTACTCCCTCCGTTTACAAATCGTGCAAAAACTATCCCTACTTTTCACTAATCATATTAAAAGCCTCGCCCAGCCTCCCCGGAAATCGTGTTCAAACTATCCACTTAGCACGATTTGTAAAACGTAGCCGAATAAGTTTAGCATTCCTGAAAATACATAGCATTTTCGATAAACAACCGGGAGGTTTTTGTAATTATCCCCAAACAAAACTTCAAAAAGTTCATATTTTTAACTAAAATTATGGCCGAACAAGGTGATGACTCCTAAAAAGGCTACAGCAACGCCGAATTGAAAGAGAAAAAAATGGAAATGATTTTAATTTGATTGTTAGACCATTGCCAATCCAAATTTGAGTGTTTTTCTCCCCCAAACTTTCTGAGCAACCAAACAGAGGCAAAAGCTGGAAATTGATGAGAGAGAGAACTTACGAGAACTCCTGGAAGGCGTAAACGACGGGGTCGATCTTGGGAATAATGACGGGAAGCCTCTCGAAGAGTACGGACGCCACGATTTTCTCGGAGATCGTGCTGAAACCCCTCTGGCTCCCGAGAGGTTGTCGGACGAGCGAGCTTAACGCCCTCTGCATGGTGAATCTCTCGGACGCAGAAATGGAATGTAGAGAGTGAAACTAGAGAGATAGAGCACTGGAATTTCTGTACGGACAACAAAGGAAGAAACTGAAAGGGTTTAAGCTCGATCGAGGTATTATTTTTATTTTTTTATTTTTTCAAGTCTTCCTCATCTGTTTGTTTGGAAGTTGGGCTTTGGGAAAAGTTGGGCCCGAGTCCGTAAAGATGGTGTACGACGTGATCTTTTCGTGATTAAACGACACCATGTCCTATCCTTTGCTTTTGACATTGCTAGAATACCAGAGGAGAAAATTAATGGGAAGGATGTAGAAGAGGTATTGAAAGGGCTTGATTTGGGAACGTAAAGTTGTCGATAAGGTAAGAAAAAAAATTAAGAATATAAGCAATGTTGTAAGGATGTGCACTGTTATATTTGCTGGTAGACAAGAGTATGAGGTCTATGATGATTAGTGACGGAGTCATGATTTTATTTCAGACACAAATTAAGAGTTAAAGTTTTACAATTAAAATCATTAACTCAATTTAGTACATCACAATTGTCCCTTACGAGTTTTCATGCATTGAAAATATAGTATAATAATCTCGTTGTCAATGGTATTAAAAATATCTTCCTCGATGTATGCAATCAAATTCTCATTCATCTTTTGATCACTTGATTACGTAAAGGAATCTTTACAATATTCACGGCAGAAAACACCCTCTCAACAGTAACTGTAGCAACCGAAAGAAGTATCCCAAGCTTATAAACTAATGGGTAAACCCCCTTTTTTTTTTTTTTTTTTTTTTTTTTTAGCAAGATCACCAATATCATCTAGTTCTGCAAACTCCTTGCTGGAGCAGACATCACAAATAAAAATTTCAAGCTCATCAAGTTCATGAGGTCTATTACAGAAAAATCTTCTGGATAGTACTTAGCAAGACATATTAATATTTTCTTGTCAAGCGAAGAGAATAAATCTTCTGGATTTTACTTCTTTGGGCACAAACAAGCTACACAAAGAAGCAACTACGTACTTATCTCTGTAAAATGGTCATTTAATTCTTGAAATTGCATATCAATGACAGCATAACATATATCAACTTTGAAATGATGCAAATTTGTAAGTTCTTCTGCGTTACATTGCGGTCGACCTCGAGTTATGAATCTATCATCCATGCTTGGAACGTTAATACTGTATTTTTCAAAAAAAGAAGAGACATGATCAAAAAATGATTCCCACTCACTATTTCTCATCCTCTGGAGTCATTCCTTGCATATCTGGACAAGATTCATGGCATTTATAATATCTTGATCTTTTCTCTGTAATACCTTCGACAATTCATTTGTAATGCCTAAGATGGTTCTCATCAAATGTACACTAAAGACAAATTCAAATGATTGCATTACCTCCAACAAGTTATTTGCTTCACATCTTTGTTCATAACTTGATTTGTCATCCACAATCTTTTCAAGGACGTCAATCACAGAGAGGACATGTGAATCAAGCTAATCAAAGTATCATAGTGTGAACCCTAATGTGTATCGCCAAATCACTTGAGAGTAGTGGATTGATTCAAACCTCGTCCACTAGATATCTCATGGACTTTTAGTACTTCAAAAGTCATAGCAGCTTGTTTCTCCTGAAGTATTTCACAGCTCTAAGATGAAGCTCTAACAAACATTTAACAAATTAGCAACTGTGTAAAAAGTGATGTAATTTATATTTGCTTCTTTGCCACCGCAACAAGAGCTAACTGAAGTTGACGAGCAAAACATTTGAATATAGAAAGCACACGGATTTTGCTTCAAGATAGGCGTTTTGAGACCATTAAATTCACATCGCATATTGCTAGCCCCATCACAACCTTGCCTCCGGAATCTTGATATGCTTAGCCTATGTCTAAAAAATAATATGTCAATTGCAACCTTTAATGAGAGAGCCGTCGTAGTGGGGACATATTTTAAACCTATGAACCGTTCAATTTCATGTCCATTATTGTCTACATATCAAAACAATAGTCATTTGCTCTTTCATAACAATGTCACGAGACTCATCTACCAAAATAGCAAATAATGCATCACCAATGTCTTTGATGATAACATCAAATGTAATAGTATTAGTAGCAAATACAATATCTTTTTAAATATCAGGTGACATTACTTTGAGATTTTTTTTCAATTTAACATTCTTTATGTCATCATTATGAGAAGCTAAAAATTTCAACAACTCAAGAAAGTTTCCTTGGTTGACTGAATTCTCATATTCATCGTGCACACGAAATGCAAGTCCTTGTCGTAGAAGAAATCAGACACAATCAACAGATACATTTAGACGAGTTCGATATTCACTTCGAGATTTCTTTGTCTTCTTAGCAAAAGCTGATTGAATATGATGATCTTGATTTTTCAAGGCTTCAAAATTGTTCCAAGCTTTGTTGTGAGCACTATTAAAGCCTCCAACATGCTTTTGAATGTTTTCTTTTTTTCTTGGAGTTTGAATAGTCATTGCCAACAAAACAATTGCCCCCTGATTGTTCTCTCCAGTTTGGCCTAAAAAGATAACAACATAAGCAAAATAAAGCATTTTTTCTACGCTATTTTCCAACCAATTACCATACTCCTGAAACCAATATCTATTAATCGTCTCGATGTTGCTCCAAACTTTTTGTAAGGAAAAGAATGATCTTTAGGCTGACATGGACCTCTAAGTATATAAGCCCGTCGAAGGATATTGGGATTGTACTCCATGATTGGAATTCTGACCCCAGCATCGTCGGAAGGTTTCCGCTATTGAATTCCACACTAATCAACTTTGCACTTTTATCAGTTTCTTCTTGATCATGAAATGGGGACTCAGACTTTCTTTTGAAGTATCTTTGCAAGTCCATACCTATTACAAAATAATAAAGTGTTATTTTAACGCAATCATCTCTATTTTATTGCATCAAGAGGGAAAAAAAAAACTTGAAATAGAAATTAAATCAGAATTAAAATAGAGAAAGAGAGAGAAACTCAAATTTTTTATAATGAGTATTAATTGCTAGTTAACAAAAAAAAAAAAAAAAAAAAATCATTGAATAAAAATTATTAAAGGACCAAAGAGAATGGAAGGTAACATAAGATTCAACAAATGGTTTTTTAATCATTAAAAGGAAAAAAAAAAAAAAAGAATGTAATATTCAATAAAAAATATATTTATATATAAAGAGCTTGTAAATTTAATAGTAAAATTCGAATTCTATGTTTTAAACAATATATATATATATCTTGAGAATAAGAAAGAAAATTGTTGAAGTTTGAAACTTCTCCTCTCCTTGAGTTTTCAAGCGTTCAACAATTTGTTTATTTTGTTTAGATTTTTTTTTTTTTTTTTTGGGGGGGGGGGGGGGTTGTTTACGGAGGTTGAAGTCGAAGAGCTTTCTTGCCCTCCACGATAAAGAATGTGCATAAGCTATTTAGTTTTTAGGAAAAATTTCACTTTTAGCACCGTGGGGAAAAGATTATTAAAATCAGCATCACTTTTTCATCCCTTCAGTTCTAGCACCGCCACGTCATCAAAACCCATGATCTGTGGGGCCAAGCCGCAATTAATGTATGTCAAATTACGGGTTTGTCCCCGTCTCCCTCGCATGCCCCAGAAAACCAGATCTACAGTATTTTAGAGAGAGAAAATGAAATCTAGAGAGAGAATTTGATGCAGTTGCGCGGAACCGCACGGAAACCGTCCGTAACCACCACGAAAGGCCACCAACTTAGGATAGTTTAAAAAACCGGAACCAGAGATCGAGAGAATGAGGGTTGAGGGGAAATCGAAGTTAAGGAATCAAAGATGACGAAAATAAAAAAAAAAAATTGATTTTTCGTTTAAATGTTTAAAAAATTTTCCTCAGTTGAATAGTTATTATTGAACAGTATCTCTCCTTACGGGTTCGGTCATTTTCATAATGACCGCCTGGTAATTATGAAAATGACCCCCGTAACTGTTATAACTCTCGCATATAATTTTGGTCATAACGGTTATGACCATGTGGTCATTATAAAAATGACCCGCTTTTTGGAACTCAACAATCCTAATACCGAATCGGTCATTTTCATAATGACCCCATGGTCAATATCTTTGTGACCCCTGAAATTGTCAATACGGTGACGTATTGGTCAAAGTGTTAGGCCATCGGTCATAACAGTTATGACCGTCCGGTCATAACAATTATGACCACCGTGTTAAGCCATCGGTCATAACTGTTATGACCAACGTGTTAGGCTATCGGTCATAACTGTTATGACCACACGGTCATAACTGTTATGACCTACAGTGTTAAACCATTGGTCATAACTGTTATGACCACACGGTCATAACCGTTATGACCTCTGTGTTACATCATCGGTCATAACAGTTATGAGTATGGTCATAACCGTTATGACCCCGTTGTATGTAGTATTTCGTTCATTTTCGTATTGACCGCCTAGTCATAACTGTTATGACCCGTTTAAATGACGATTTTTAGCATTTAACCTTGGTCAAAAATATATTGACCGGATGGTCATTATGAAAAAAATGACCAGTGGCTTTTGGAATGCCAGCAGTCATTGATATTCGGGCCACCCTTCATTTATTTCTAAATACCATATTTGCCCTCATCCCCCCTCCGTCTAAACTCATTCTCCCTCTAATTGCCCTAACAAAAATTTCAAAAACAAGCTTCTACAGTATTTTTGAGAGAGAAACTCCGGTTCTAGAGAGAGAAAGTGTTATAATCAGCAGCCACCGACCCATAACCGCTCGATAACCGTCCGAAACCGCAACGAAATTATTGTGTAAACTGCTTAGACGACTGTTAACGTCGTGTAATCCTTAAAAATATACCGGTACGAAATTATTTGGACACACACAAAAATGTCTGCAAAAAACACTTCTCTCTTGAGGAGGTCAGCCCGACTTTCGTCTCAGCCAACGACGTCGTCATCGGCTGACAAAAAACCGGTACCAGAGATGGAGACAATGGTGTCCGATGCTGGTTTGAAGATAAAGCAGGGGGAAATGGGTGTAAATGATGCGGAGGAGTTGATCAGTTCCTTAGAAGCTAAGTTATCGAAAGCCGAAGAGGTAAAAATTTTGTTGTTTTTCTGCTTATAAAGTATATATTTTTATTTTTATTTTTATATTACTCTATTTCATCAAGAATGTGCATTTTTTATCGACTATATAATAATAAGTTTCCCTTTTTACTATTGTTAAAAAGTTTCCATTGTTAACAACCAGTTGGTTTTGGCATAATGTACCATAACCAACATTTTTAAAATTTTTCATAAATAATGTGCAGTGTTGATTGATTATTTTTGTAAAGGTTTAATTTTTATATGTGTTATCGTTTAGCCATTTTAAGATTTTTAAGATATGTTGAAAAATTTCACTTTAACATTATTAAAGTTCGTATTTTTATCTGATTTTCTACCATTATCCAACCGATTGTATAATTTTGTTTGACGGTTAATATATATATAAAATGTAACTATCGGTCATAACTGTTATGACCAGGTGGTCATAACTGTTATGACCACCGTGTTAGACTATCGGTCATAACTGTTGTGACCAGGTGGTCAAAACTGATATGACCGTGGCCTGTCACGGTGGTCATAACAGTTATTACCACCTGGTCATTACTGTTATGACTGAGAGTCTAATTTTTATTTAGTTGGGGATAAATGGTATGAAAGTATCCCTTTCCTGGTGATAAATGGTATGAAAGTTCTTAAAGTTAATAACTTTATTACTGTTACCATCAACGCAGGGTCAATACGTCCGCCTTGTACCGGACAGTCAAATTTGCAGGGCGAAGATAAATACTTTCGTAAACATAACGGAGACATTGAAAAAACTTCGTGGGTGGTTGTCTCCGCGACAGTACGAGTCCTTGAAGACTCAGCCATGTATTCAACAGTTCATGCATTTAGATACTCTTGGTTGGTCTGGGCAGGTATTCCACAACATCGTGATGCGCCTGACAACTCATTCAGCCATGGGTGACGCTCTATGGTTTGAGCTTGGTGAAGACTTGGTCAGATTTTCCATCAACGAGTTCTGCCTAATAACCGGCCTGAATTGTGTAGGGTCTACACATCTCCCCGTTGTGGAAAGCCGATTAATGTCAAAATATTTTTCGGATGTTAGGGGTGTTACGAGAGAATATTTGGAGCTGCAGATGTCGAATTCTAAGTTTGACAATGACGACGATGCGGTCAAGCTTAGCCTACTGTACATTGTGTTTAGCATCCCTTTATCGAATGCAAGCTCCATTAAGATAGACCCAAAGTATTTTGCCCTGGCGGATAACTTAGATGCTTTCAATGAATTTCCTTGGGGTGTGCTATCATGGGAGGCAACGCTGACTGCAATCTGCAGTACTGTGGAAAACAGGATTTCTTCGAAGAGAGGACCAAAAAAAAATATTGACAAATCTCGTTACAGTGTTGCGGGGTTCCCCCAGGCCTTGCTCGTTTGGGCATATGAGACCAGCCCAGTGATAGCTTCCAAGTTCACCACCAATTACGAGCATGCCCTTCCGCGTATGATGTCGTGGACCACCGCGGACAATGTGAGGTTTGATGATGTATTGGCTGCTTTTGCGACGGTTGGCGAATCCAAGGTATTTTAAAAAAAATTTACGTTTCATTTTTGTGCCCAGCCGCAATTACAATAGGTGGTCATCACCATAATTAGCAGGGGGGTCATAACTGTTATGACCACACGGTCATAACAGTAATGACCGTGTGCAGTCACAACTGTTATGACCACACGATCATAACAGTTATGACCGTGTGTCGTCATAGCTGTTATGACCACACGGTCATAACAGTTATGACCGCTTGGTTGGTGATTTATTTGAGAAATGACAATTAATTTTATGCAATTTATGATCTTTTGGGTCAGTCATTAACATGTTATGACCGATGTTTGTGTGCCATCTTAAGTGTGTTGATTTGACGCCAACCGAAGAGGAGTTAAAGAACCCATGCGTTGCGCGCCTATTTTTGAATCTTCCCCAGGCCCAGCATCAATTACCACCTTCCAAGTCTTCCTTCCCCCGACCGAGCACAGATACAAACTCCGAGTGGCGGGAGTTTCAAAAAGAGATCCGCACAGAGATTGCCTCACTGAAAAAGGAACAGAAGCACTCCAACAAACTCTTGAGGCGGGTTCTTAAAATGTTGTCCGCCAACAGTAATGTGAAGGGACAGGGTCAGCCACATACGGCTCATGAAGATGCCGAGAACGAGAATAATAAGGTAATCCTGTAATTTAATTTCAGTCTTCCACATTCAAGATCATGATAATTTTTTAACCACCATATATGCAATGAACCTATCGTTTATGTCACGTTGTGAAACCACACAGGTAAATATTGCGGAGGAGGAGGTTAATGAGGGAGAGGCGAATGCCAAATCTGAGCCATCTGTTGAAGAAATTGCGGAGGAGGCCATGCCTGATCAGGATCCATCAATTCTTGACGAGCCATCCAACGAGGATAGCATCGGGGCCCTGGTTGTTCCGCATATCTGAAACTGACAATTTACTCTTCAAAAGTTCCATCAGTAATATTAAATGTGTATTACATCTTTATTTGTAGATCCCTAAGAAGAAGAGGGCCAGACGATCAAGCCTTCGCCAACGGCCGTCCGGTCGTACGACCGATATTGGATCTCCGTCGAAGGCTCCAACTAACCTTATTTACGCCCTCCCACCGTGTCTCGCAGATCAACCTCCTGAACAAACACTAGAGGAGTTCAGGGAGTGGATCAAGGCGGGAGTATTGAAGAGGTCTCCTCCAGGGTAATTGAATTTTACACGAGTTATTGATAATTAATTTGTTGTAAACATTACAACTTTGTTTTTTGACTGTAACTAACCTTATTTATGTTTAGTACACGGCCTCCCCGATACATTGCCAAGCATGATACATTGAGTGAACCCCATGATCTCGGCCTCATGTTGGTAGAAAAAAAAAGCTGGTATTATGAATTAGCTACCTCCCCTGTTTGGTTATGGGACGAAGTAAGTATCTTTCTGTTGTATTTTTTTGATAAAACAACGGTACATTGTTTGATGCCCTGCCGAGTTTTACATTACATTTGTTAATGTTTATTTGTTAATGTTTTACTCTTGTAGCACATTGACGTTGCCTTCTACTACTTGAGGAAGAAGAGCAGGCAGATCACCGAATTGAAACAACGGATGGTGACAACAGTTGACACATTTTTTACATCAAAGATTCGTTCATTATGGCGTATACACCAGCGTTCACCAGCCAACTTCGATTGGGGCTCCTGTGAATCTATATTAAAAATCATGACAGGAGTTAAAGTACAGAGTGGGTCCTCCTGGTTTGATGTCAACACTTTGCTAATACCAGTTCACTTAGCTGATCTTAAATATTGGCTATTAGTAAAGCTCGAGCTGACAAGCTGGACCATTGAGGTCTATGACTCTCTGCAGCATGAAGGCCGTCACAATGCAAGTGTCAGAGAAGGACTTGAATGTTTAGCAATGTTCATTCCAATGCTGGCTGAAAGAATAAATTTGTTCGACGTCAAGAAAAGAGATCCCCCTGGAATTCACCCAATACCAGTCACCATAATGAAAGACATCCCTAAACAAGCCAATGGGTTAGTACAATCAAATTTATGTCAACACTTTGCTAATAGTGACTGTTATGATGACACGATTTTAATTTATCTTTATCATTCGTTCAACAGGGGTGACTGTGGCATGTTTACCATTAAATATGCTGAATGCTTGCTAGAAGGGAGGGATGTCCGTTATTGGGTCATTGCTGAACGCATGCAACTATTTCGGGAGTGGCTAGCATGTTTCTTCTGGCTCCATGCCAAACGAAAAATTGAACAAACTTACAAAAGTGATGATGATGTCAACATGGACATTGGCTAACAAATTGTAATTCTTCATTCTAACATTTGCAAACTGTTTATAGGGACATTGTTTAACAAATTTTTTTATTATATTCGTCAAACTTTACCATAGTGTATATAGGGACATTTTTTTCATAATATACCTTAAGAATTTTATGACCAGGTGGTGTATTGTTCTACGTATAGGCCGAGTAGAAGATGCCCAAAAAATGTGCCATTCATTACCAGTTTTTAAACAACAATTTCAGCAAAGGTCATAACAGCTGAAGCTCCCGGTCATAACGGTTATGACCACACTTCTGTATAATAATAAACAAAAACAAAAAAAAAACGAATATTTTTGGGCCTTTTCAGTGAAGGTCATAACTGTTATGACCACACGGTCATAACGGTTATGACCTTGGTCTGTATAATCATTAAAAAAAAAAACGAAGATTTTAAGTCTCTTTCTCAGTAAAGGTCATAACAATTATGACCATGTGGTCATAACGGTTATGACCTTGGTATATATAATATAAAAAAAAAAAAAAAAAAGTCATGTTCGACGCCTTTTCAGTAAAGGTCATAACTGTTATGACCACACGGTCAAAACGGTTATGACCGCTGGTTTGTAACAAATTTAAAAAAAAATTTTGGTCATAACAGTTATGACCTCTCGTCTAAAAAAAAAAATAAAAAATTAGAAAAGTCATGTTTCAGGCCATTTTCTACGAAAGGTCATTCCTGTTATGACCGTGTGGTCATAACGGTTGTGACCTCTCTTCCAAAAAAATAAAAAAAAAATAGAAAAGTCATGTTTAAGGCCATTTTCTAATTAAGGTCAATCCTGTTATGACCACATGGTCATAACGGTTATGACCTCTCGTCTAAAAAAAAAAAAAAAATTAGAAAAGTCATGTTGAAGGCCATTTTCTACGAAAGGTCATTCCTGTTATGACCACATGGTCATAACGGGAATGACCTCTCGTCTAAAAAAATAATAAAAAATTAGAAAATTCATGTTTAAGGCCATTTTCTACGAAAGGTCATTCCTGTTATGACCGTGTGGTCATAACGGTTGTGACCTCTCTTCCAAAAAAATAATAAAAAATTAGAAAAGTCATGTTTCAGGCCATTTTCTACGAAAGGTCATTCCTGTTATGACCGTGTGGTCATAACGGTTGTGACATCTCTTCCAAAAAAATAATAAAAAATTAGAAAAGTCATGTTTCAGGCCATTTTCTACGAAAGGTCATTCCTGTTATGACCGTGTGGTCATAACGGTTGTGACCTCTCTTCCAAAAAAATAATAAAAAAATAGAAAAGTCATGTTTAAGGCCATTTTCTAATTAAGGTCAATCCTGTTATGACCACATGGTCATAACGGTTATGACCTTTCGTCTAAAAAAAAAATAAAAAAATTAGAAAAGTCATGTTGAAGGCCATTTTCTACGAAAGGTCATTCCTGTTATGACCACATGGTCATAACGGGAATGACCTCTCGTCCAAAAAAATAATAAAAAATTAGAAAATTCATGTTTAAGGCCATTTTCTACGAAAGGTCATTCCTGTTATGACCGTGTGGTCATAACGGTTGTGACCTCTCTTCCAAAAAAATAATAAAATATTAGAAAAGTCATGTTTCAGGCCATTTTCTACGAAAGGTCATTCCTGTTATGACCGTGTGGTCATAACGGTTGTGACATCTCTTCCAAAAAAATAATAAAAAATTAGAAAAGTCATGTTTCAGGCCATTTTCTACGAATGGTCATTCCTGTTATGACCGTGTGGTCATAACGGTTGTGACCGACGCAAGTGGTCAAAACGGTGACGTATTGGTAAAACCCTAATAATTTGTTTTGCTACTCTCCCGCCCAAATCCCGACTAAACTAACAGTACGCAAAATATTGAAAAATTTTTCTATCCTCTTTTCGTCGTTTTTCTGTAAGTGAAGCCTCACCAATATTTTCTGCCCGATTACCCACTAATCGAAACTCACTGTAAGT
Source organism: Ficus carica (assembly GCA_009761775.1). Classification (NCBI taxonomy): domain Eukaryota; kingdom Viridiplantae; phylum Streptophyta; class Magnoliopsida; order Rosales; family Moraceae; genus Ficus; species Ficus carica. The sequence goes on along the minus strand of CM019747.1, from coordinate 3,468,488 downwards.
CAAACAAATCTGATCACATTTCTTCGGGCACTCTGTTAAAACTGCCCCTGATAATCCTCGTTACAGTTTAAGGCCGAATCTGCCAGATCTGCTTCTACTCCAGCTGAGTAGATATCTTCACACTTCCTATCAGCCAATCTGAGGTAATGGTTCATGTTATTTGGTTTTATTTGTTAATTTATTATTTAATGGGTGTGCTTTTTGAGAGATTAGTCAGCTCGCTATATATAAAAAACTGGTCATGTTGTAAATGACCATCGTGTCATTATCATCGTGACCTATTTTGAGGTTTGTAATGCAAAAAAACTTTGTAATTCAAATAAATTATTGGATATAACCAACTCGCTATATATAAAAATGGCCTTATAACACAATGTTTCCTTCCTTTGTAATGCAAATATGTTATTGGATAACTTGATAGTGTTTCATTCAGGAATGTATGCGGTTTGTGTTTTTGTCAATTATAATGGTCAATGGGACGGCACATCATCGTCATATGTTGGTGGCGAAATGAAGGGAATATTGGTGCCCGATAACTCAACATATGTTGGACTTGTTGAGTTGGTAAGAAGTGTGATTGGAATTAGAGGCCGAGACAAGAATATAGTCATGAGATACGGTGTTGAGCCTGGATTGCCTCTTGTGAGGATACAGTGTGATGCTGACGTTAAATTCTACATACAACTGAAGAAGAAGGATGTTCATGTGCTTAGCAAATTTCCAGTTACCATCGATGTATTGGATGAGTCTGCGGCTGAAGCAATGCCAGCAGAGGTTGGGGCAAGCAACCACATAGACGTTCAACGTTCTAGGGATGGGGGACAGAGTGATGAAGCCATGCAACATGTAAATGACAGTAATACGATCATCCCTCCTCCTCTTCAGTTCCCTTCTCCTACAGTAGGTCTAGATTTGCACAATGAATATGAAATTGAAAAACAAGATGAAGTTATGCACAATGATTTATGCACGGCCCATGATGATTGTAATGCCGGGGAAATGCATGATGCGGATGAATCGTATCGGTCAAACGAAAAGAGTATCGCAGCAAGTATTGGAGGCTATTCTATTGTCAATAACACTAGATCTGAAAATGACAAAGTTTCCAGTAGTGAAAGTCTATCCGACGGCGTCATTGTTGCTGATTATACACCTGTCACAATGCGCATAAACTGCATTTTTGAGAACAAAAAGTTACTGCAATACCACATTCATCACGATGCAATGAGTAAACACTACCAGTTCAAGGTGAAGAGGTCGAACTCTACTCTATTACACGTGATATGTATAGATAATGAGGGATGTCAATGGAAATTGCGTGCGACTAGGATGAGAGGTAGTGAAATGTTTGTTGTGAAGCGGTTCGACGACGTCCATACTTGTTCAATTGAAATCGTGCAAGGGCATCATCGTCAAGCGAAGAGTTGGATGATTGGGGAGTGTGTTAAGGCAAAATACTTGGATCCGACCAATACCTTATATAGACCAGCCGAAATAATGCGAGACATGCAGGACGAATTTGGAGTGTCTTTTAACTATCTTAGAGCATGGCGAGGAAAGGAAGCTGCACTGAACAGACTGAGGGGGGATGATGCTGAGTCATACAAAGGTACTTTCCTATATATGCTTATATGTTCTTGACTGGACTTAACACTGTTATACTTACGACATGGTATTGATAATTTAATAATTACAGTTCTGCCAGCGTGGGCTGAAATGGTTATGCGGAAAAATCCTGCATCCGACATTCAAATTGAGACAGACTCAGAAAATTGTTTCAAATACTTTTACATGTGCTTAGCTGCTTCGAAGCATGGTTGGCCTTATTGCCGTCCAGTCATTGTGGTCGATGGTTCAGCACTAAAGGCCAGGTTTGGAGGAATGTTGCTTGCAGCCTGCGGGCACGACGCAAATGGCTCCATATTTCCTCTTGCATTTGGTATCGTTCCATCGGAAAGCAATGAATCATGGAACTGGTTCTTCGAGAAGCTAAGGGATTCAATCGGCACAAGAGAGTCTCTTGCTATTGTGGCCGATAGGCATAAGGGTATCGAATATGCAGTCAACCATGTCTATCCAGATGCTGCATTCGGGATATGCGTCCAACACTTGGCTGCAAACTTGAAAACTAGGTACAAAGATTTCAAAGGCAATTTGAAGACCTATTTTGATGGTGCCTCGAGATCGTATCTTTTAAGTGAGTTCCATCGTCATATGGAATCCATCCGTGGTCTAAACCCCGACATGCATCGATACCTTGTTGAGGCCGATCCTACAAAGTGGTCGCGAGCACACTTCAACGGTCGGAGATATGCAATCATGACAACCAACATTGCTGAGTCATTTAATAATGTGGATCGGAAAGCCCGGTTAATGCCAGTTGGATTCTTGGTGGAATGGCTGAGGGCACTACTACAAAGATGGTTTGTCGAGAGGCGTGAAGAGGCCCTTAAAATGACATCTAAGCTGGCCCCAAAGGCTGAGAAATTGATTCGAACACATTTCTCGGTAGGCCTATCAGTAACGGTATGTGATAACGATCACATCATACACACACGCATAAAAAAATAAAATTTGTGTTATCCTTATTGCGAGCGATTAAACTAACATCTTCGTTGTTCTATTTGTTACAGCCTCGGCCAGCTGATCAGTTTGAGTATGCCGTCACCAGCAATGATGGGCAAATATGGATTGTCGATATGAGCGAAAGGACATGTACATGCAGACGATTTCAGGTCGATCAAATTCCTTGTCCTCATGCAATGGCCGTCTGTAACTACTGTCGAATTGATCCTTATAATTATTGCTCTAATTACTACACGAAAGACTATCTGTATTCTTGCTATGCAGATGTAGTCCATCCTATTGGCAGCGCCGAGGGCTGGGACGTATCTGAAGAAGTAAGCTTGCAAATTGTTAATCCTCCCACCACAAAGCGTGGGCCCGGAAGGCCACGGGTTCGTAGGATTCCGTCCCAAGGTGAAGAACATGAGCCTATTCGGTGTGGTAGATGTAATGGTTATGGGCACAACCGTCAAACATGTACCAACTCAGTACCCTTACGAAAACGTCCAACAACAAGGACAGATAAATAGTTGATAACAGCCAGTTTCAAAATTTTTTTAAAAATTATCATTCATTTTACTTTACTTTTAGAAGTATATTGTATAACATTTTAGCACAATAGTTTTAATTCAACATTAAACAATTACATTCTTTTATGATAACAGTTATGTATTTTATTGCAATAGACTGATATTTGTTAAGTGACCAATTTCGCTTATGTCTGAAAATTTTAAAAATAAAAATTACACGAACTTTTATACAAAAAATTTAAATAACTTGTTATTGTGGTTGGTGAAATGGAGGAGAAGATATAGGGGACAAGAAACAGTCGTAATGTTGCAGAAAATGTTGGTTGTTTATTTTTAAATTTGTTACAAACCAGCGGTCATAACCGTTATGACCTTTACTGAAAAAGGCGTCGAACATGATAATTTTTTTTTTTTTATTATAAATACCAAGGTCATAACCGTTATGACCACAAGGTCATAACAGTTATGACCTTTACTGAAAAGGCCCAAATATGTTCGTTTTTTTTTTTTTTTAAATATTATACAGACCAAGGTCATAACGGTTATGACCACAAGGTAATAAAAGTAATTAACTTCCCTTGAAATTGGCCTGAAACATGAATTTTCTAATTTTTTAATATTTTTTTGGACGAGAGGTCATAACCGTTATGACCACACGGTCATAACAGGAATGACCTTCTGTAGAAAATAGCCTGAAACATGACTTTTTTAGTTTTTTAATATTTTTTTGGACGAGAGGTCATAACCGTTATGACCACACGGTCATAACAGGAATGACCTTCTGTAGAAAATGGCCTGAAACATGATTTTTTTAGTTTTTTCATATTTTTTTGGACGAGAGGTCATTCTTGTTATGACCACACGGTCATAACAGGAATGACCTTCTGTAGAAAATAGCCTGAAACATGACTTTTTTAATTTTTTAATTTTTTTTTGGACGAGAGGTCATAACCGTTATGACCACACGGTCATAACAGGAATGACCTTCTGTAGAAAATAGCCTGAAACATGACTTTTTTAGTTTTTTAATATTTTTTTGGACGAGAGGTCATAACCGTTATGACCACAAGGTCATAACAGTTATGACCTTTACTGAAAAGGCCCAAATATGTTCGTTTTTTTCTGTTTAAATATTATACAGACCAAGGTCATAACGGTTATGACCACAAGGTAATTACAGGAATTACCTTCCCTTGAAATTGGCCTGAAACATGAATTTTTTAGTTTTTTATTATTTTTTTGAACGAGAGGTCATAACCGTTATGACCACACGGTCATAACAGGAATGACCTTTTCGTAGAAAATGGCCTGAAACATGACTTTTTTAGTTTTTTATTATTTTTTTGCAGTAAAGGTCATAATCGTTATGACCACACGGTCATAACAGGAATGACCTTTCGTAAAAAATGGCCTGAAACATGACTTTTCTAATTTTTTTTATTTTTTTATTTTGGACGAGAGGTCATAACTGTTATGACCACGCGGTCATAACAGGAATGACGAACGTTTTAATTGGTATAAGCTAACATTTTGCTGCTATATAAGGTACAAAGATAATATCATTGCTAATTCCTTTTATTCCCATCTGATCAATAAAATTATGACATCGGCCAACAAGATTAATGTGTAATGTTGAACTTCACAATCTACAACAATATACCATATAAAAAAAGAATTAATTGTTACCAAGAATCAAAGAATGACACTATTTACAGTGTGGTTAAGTTAGATAACAACATTTGCAATGGTTTGGGGAAAAAACTAATAAGCTGTCTCATCATCCTCATCACTCTTATAAGCTTGTTCGAGCTTACGTTTGGCATGGGCCCACAAGTAACATGCCATCCACTCCCTGAAGAGTTTCATGCGTGCATCAATTACCCAATAACGGACATCCCTACCTTCTATCAAGCATTCAGCATATTTTATTGTAAACATTCCACAGTCACCCCTGTTGCACGAAATATTGAAAAAAAAAACAAAATTATAAATAAGGATCACACAGTCCACAGTGAATTTAATGAAAACAGCAAGCAATGATAGTACTAACCCATTGGCTTGTTTAGGGATATCTTTCATTATGGTGACCGGTATTGGGTAATTTCCTGGAGGATCTCGCCGTTTGAACTCGAACAAACTATTTTGTTCCGCCACAAGTGGAATGAAATTTGACAGTCCTTCCATTCCTTCGAGGACCTTAGAGTTGTGAGGTCCTTCGTGCTCCAGAGAGTCATATACCTCAATGGTCCAGTTTGTCAGATCGAGCTTAACTAATGCCCAATGTTTTAGACGGTCGAAGTGAATTGGCATTAGAACTGTGTTAACGTCCCACCATGAGGTCCCATTCTGGACACGGACTCCCAGCATTATCATGAAGATAGAATCACAGTAGCCCCAATCGAACTTATCGGGAGCTGACTGGTAGACAGTCCATAACGAACGAACTTTTGAAGTAAAAACTGTGTCTACCGTTGTCACCTTCCGTTGATTCAGTTCGGGGAACTGCCTGATCTTGTTCCTCAGATAGTAGAATGCAACGTCAATGTGCTGCACAAACAAAAAAGATGCAAATTTATTGGAAAAAATTCATAGTCTGCACAGCCAATATGATTGACATTTGATTTTACCACACTTCTATAACATGGAGAATAAAAGATTGTTGAACGGTACTTACTTCATCCCATAGCCATACAGCTGAAGTAGCTAACTCATAATACCAAGTTTTTTTCTCCACCTGCATGCATCCGAGGTCATGTGGTTTGTCCAACGTATCATGCGTCTTAGAGTATCGGGGAGGCCGTTTACTAAACAAAATGTACCGTCTGGTTAATTGGTGATGACATTGTAAATATAATGTAATTTTCAAATCGAACGTATAAGTATTATAAAAATAATTACCCTGTAAGAATCTTCTTCAATAAACCTTTTGGGAACCACGCCCTGAACTCCTCAAGTATCTCTTTTGGGGGTTCATCTGCGAGACCCGGAGGGAGGGCATGTATCAGCGTATTCGGAGCCTTCGACGGCGAGCCAGCATGAGGCATGGAAGAAGAGGGCCGTTGTCCAAGCCTTGATAGTCTGACCCTCTTCTTCTTAGGGATCTATAAACGACAGATGTGAAACGAGTTAACATTGTACGATGACCATAATTGATATGTAAATAAGTTAAAGATGATGAATAACAACCATGTCACCGATGCTCTCCTCGGATGCTGGCTCTTCAGGCTGTTTGACATCCAGCTCTCTTTTTTTATTTTCTTTACCATCTTTATCCAATCCGGATAAATTCTCCGGGTCAGGCATCATTTCCTCCTTTCCAACAGATGGATCGGATTTTTCCTTAACTTCTCCCTCGCTTTCTTCTAGGCTGGCTGTAATATTTTCCTGCGTGTTATCATAACATGTCATAATAAATAAATAAAAAATTATTATTTGTGGAAGACAGTTAAGATCATCTACATATATGGTAGACGCGATCGGAAAATAATTGTTTACCTTATTGTTATCAGCCTTGACGTCTTCACGAGAAACAATCACCTTGTTGGCGGTAAGGAACTCCATGGCTGCTTGAACACCCATATCCGCAACGGGACCCAAGTCAGAGTCCAATATGACATCATATTGCGAGGCGGTGCCAATGTGAGGGGGGGTACTTTTCAAGGCATCCGATTCAGGCGTCTGAACTTTAGTCTCTGGGCTGCTGCTGAAATGGAACGAAGTGTGTGCATCTCCTTGTCCCTTCCCTTGTCCCTTCTCAGAAACGTTGGCGGCCAACATTTTTATCACCCTTCGCATGAGTTTGTTAGACTTCGTCTGACCCTTTTTAAGAGAAGCTAAATCTTTTTTAATGGAGACCACCTCTTTTTTAATGGAGACCACCTCTCCTCGAATCTCTTTTTGAAACTCGCGCCACTCGGAGTTTGTATCAGAGCTCGTTGGGGGGGCAGGAGTCTTGGGAGGTAATTTAGGCACAACACTTGGGTTCTTCAAATATAGCCGCGCAACCCATGGGTCCTTCAACTCTTCTTCAGTTGGCATCATCACAAAACCCTTAGGCTGAACACATTTAATATCATATCATTAATATTCATATTGATTAGATAATCAAATTAAATAACCACCCTTCCACTAAGTACAATGACCAACATCGATATTAAAAAAACAAACAATTAATATTAACTGTATAAGATTACAGTATGGGTCATAACAGAATGACCGGACGGTCATAACTGTTATGACCGATAGTATAACGGTATCGGTCATAACAGTAATGACCAATTACTGTTATGACCACTAGTTAAAACCAGGGGTCACAACAGTAATGATCAATTGGTCATTACTGTTATGACCGATAGAGTCATAACAGTTATTACCACCTGGTCATAACTGTTATGACCACTGGTATATACCAAGGTCATAACAGTAATGACCACCTGGTCATAACTGTTCTGAACGATAGCGTTATACTATCGGTCATAACAGTTATGACCAACTCGACATTACTGTTATGAACCCTGCTATATACTATAATATATAATTACTGTTATGAGGACAATGATGATTTACATATTTAAATTGACCACCAATTGTAATTGACACAGCATACATAATACTCTGGGATAATATGTAAAAGACGAGCAACAGTTTTTTGTACCTGCTTTTCGTCAACCTCGATAAAAGCAGACATAACATCATCGAACCTGACATTGTCCGCGGTGGTCCACGACAGCATACGCGGAATGGCATGCTCGTATTTGGAGCTGAATTTCGTTGCAATCGTTGGGAGGGTCTCATAGGCCCAAACAAGCAACGCATGGGGAAAGCCCGCAACACTGTAATGCACTTTGTCATTCTTTTTTAAGGGTATTCTCTTCGAAGCAACCCTGTTTTCAACTGAATTGCAGATTGCAGTCCGGGTTGCCTCCCATGAGAGCACGCCCCAAGGAAAATCATTGAACTCAGCAATGTTATCGGCAAGGGCAAAAAACTTCGGGTCTATCTTAACCGAGTTTGCATTTGACAAAGGAATGGAGAATGTCAAGTATAGTAGACTAAGCTTGACAGCGTCGTCGTCGTTGTCCAAATTGGCTGCATTGGACAGATGAAGCTCCAAATGTTCTCTCGACACACCTCTAACCGTCGAAAAATATCTTGTTATTAATCGGCTCTCGACCAATGGGAGATGGGTAGACCCTACGCATTTCATGCCGGTAATGAGACAGAACTCGTTGATAGAAAATCTGCCTAGGTCTTCACCCACCTCAAACCAAAGAGCATCACCCATCGATGAGTGATCCGTCAATCTCATAACAATGTTATGGAAGAGCTGCCCAGCCCAACCAAGATTACTTAATCCTAGAAACTGTTTAATGCATCGCTGATCGACGACGGCCGCGTATTGTTGTGGAGTCAACCACCGGTTCAATTTCGTACAAATATCTTTGATGTTAACAAAAGTATTTATTTTAGCCCTGGTAATTTCCGTATCCGGCAACCGTCGATTATATTGAACCTGCGGTCATGTTAATGGTAACATAACAGAATAAGTATACTGATGACAGTGAAGTAATCATACATATTACCAAGCACAAAATAACAGCAATATGAAAGGTAACGAATTGATCACCATCAATTCCAAAAAAATAGATGTTTATGGTCCTAAAATGAGAAAGTCATCATGAAAATGACCGTCCAGAACAAACAGACAACTGTGTAAATATTGTGAGCAACAAATCATTATGAACAAATGACATAATCACACACTTATAATATAATATAATGAAATGACCATCCTAAAATAAGTCAAAACTCATAGTAACTAATGTATGACCAACAAGCGTGGGCTGAAATGACCACACGAACATAACAAAAAAACAGAGGAATTATTATTTATTGTGACCAACAAGTCATAATGATAATGACCAGCAGTAAATAACTTAAGGCTGAGTAATTATTATTATGACCGGAGACTCATAACAAAAATGACCATTACACTTCTTTTTTTAAAAAAAAGCCCAGATATCATATACACTTAGACACCAACATCGACGAAACCCACATATATATTTTTTTTGTTATATATTATATAAACCAAACCACTAACTTTAACGAACGGATGCTTTATGGTTCAGAAACAGATAAAAATTCTAACTTTTTGTACATTATGATAAGAATTTTCAACAAACCAATTAGAAAGGTGGAATATCATCAAAAACACATATAAAAATGGAAACTTTGTTTTTACATGATCAATAAAAACTGCATATTCTTACTGAAAAATATTTAAAGTGTTAACTTTTTAAACACAAAAACCAAAACAACTTTTTCACCTATCCAGCCATGCATCGCTTATCTTCTACGGCACTTATATATAACAACCTCTGTAAATTTATTTTCAACATAAAAACAAAAATCAATATTTTTACCATTCCAGGGTCGGCTATATTCATTTCTGGTGAACTCATGAACTTCTTTGTATCACTTACTTCGATCTCCCCCTGCGTTCTCTTCGGCGAAATTTCGGGCGAACTGTTTCTCTCTGACATTTTCCTTGGCGTCGAAATGACTTATTTTTTTCCTTTTTTTAAAGATTGTTCGACGTTAAGGGACGTTCAAGCAGTAAATAACGGGTGCTCGCGGTGGTTTAGGACGGTTACTGAGCGGTTTCCGAGCGGTTGCAAAGCTTTCTCTCTCTAAAATCGGAGTTTCTCTCTCTAAAACACTGTAGAAGATGGTATGGGGTTTTGTTAGGGTATTCGAGCTAGAATGACTTTTGGGCAGGAGGGAAATGAAGGTAAATATTATTTTAAAATTGAAATGACTCTTGGTATTACCATGAGGAAGGTCATTGTGAAAATGACCAGGTGGTAAATATACGGTTATGACCTCTGTGCTACGGTCAATATTGGTCAAACACGGTCACAACGAAATTGACTACGTGGTCACTATGAAAATGACCGTTATGTAATAATACTAGAAGTCATTTTAAATGAAATGAATATGAGAGGACGGTCATTTTCATAATGACCGTACGGTCATAACAGTTATGACCGATGGCTTAACACAGAGGTCATAACAGTTATGACCACAAGGTCATAACAGTTATGACCGACAATCTAACACAGAGGTCATAACAGGAATGACCGTGTGGTCATAACTGTTATGACTGATGGTCATAACATGTTGACCAATACGTCACCGTATTGACAATTTACAGGGGTCACAAAGGTTATGACCGTTAGGTCATTTTAAAAATGACCTTTGTTGTAAAATGGCCAGAAATGTGAGTTTTTTAAATTTTTTTATTTTTTATGGCTGTAGGTCATAACAGTTATGACCGTGAGGTCATAACAGTTATGACCGATAGCCTAACACGTTGGTCATAACAGTTATGACCGATGGCTTAACACGGTGGTCATAATTGTTATGACCGGACGGTCATAACTGTTATGACCGATGGCCTAACACTTTGACCAATACGTCACCGTATTGACAATTTTAGGGGTCACAACGGTTATGACCATGGGGTCATTATGAAAATGACCGATTCGGTTATGACCGGACGGTCATAACTGTTATGACCGATGGCCTAACACTTTGACCAATACGTCACCGTATTGACAATTTCAGGGGTCACAAAGATATTGACCATGGGGTCATTATGAAAATGACCGATCCGGTATTAGGATTGTTGAGTTCCAAAAAGCGGGTCATTTTTATAATAACCACATGGTCATAACCGTTATGACCAAAATTATATGCGAGAGTTATAACAGTTACGGGGGTCATTTTCATAATTACCAGGCGGTCATTATGAAAATGACCGAACCCGTAAGAAGAGATACTGTTCAATAATAACTATTCAAATGAGGAAAATTTTTTAAACATTTAAACGAAAAATCAATTTTTTTTTTTTATTTTCGTCATCTTTGATTCATTAACTTCGATTTCCCCTCAACCCTCATTCTCTCGATCTCTGGTTCCGGTTTTTTAAACTATCCTAAGTTGGTGGCCTTTCGTGGTGGTTACGGACGGTTTCCGTGCGGTTCCTCGCAACTGCATCAAATTCTCTCCCTAGATTTCATTTTCTCTCTCTAGATTTCATTTTCTCTCTCTAAAATACTGTAGATCTGGTTTTCTGGGGCATGCGAGGGAGACGAGGACAAACCCGTAATTTGACATACATTAATTGCGGCTTGGCCCCACAGATCATGGGTTTTGATGACGTGGCGGTGCTAGAACTGAAGGGATGAAAAAGTGATGCTGATTTTAATAATCTTTTCCCCACAGGTGCTAAAAGTGAAATTTACTCTTATTAATTATTTATTTTTAATTTAGTTATTATGTCAAAGGCAAACAAGTAAGATGAACTTAAAGGGATATTGGACTCAGACTAGAAGCTCTTATAATTGGGTCTTTGCTTAATTGGACTTCAACAACAAATATGGGTTGGTGCTAGTATAGGAGATGTAAGGAGGGGCGGGCATTTCAGTGTGTTTTGAAGAGGGGCAATTGCAAACAACTTGGAATTTGTTCCAAAATTTTACATACAATATAGCAAAAAACAAAATATCCAGGGGGCCATATGATCCTCACCTCCCTCCGCCACTGATGATGATGGTATTCACTACGATGTAGACCTATGTAAGAAGACATGTGGATGTAGAACTTGGAAATTGACTGGTCTTCCATGTACGAATGTTATGGCCACCGTTCGAACTAAAAGAGCTAATCCAGAAGACTTTGTTGATTCTTATTTCTTAAAACAAACTTACTTGATGTGTGATGGAGAATTAATTTGCTAGTTTCATAAGTATGTTAATTTCCTTTTATTATTTTCATATTTTGCTTTGGATAAAAACATTTATTCTTTTTTCTTTTGAAAACAAACTTTTATTTTGGATATTCTTGTCTTAGTTTTGTATCTTATAGTACTACTATAGTTTTTAAATTTTAATTTGATTTTGATCGGTGCTCTCTAAAAAATCTCCATCGTACAAGAAAATTTACAAATAGGAAAATATTAAATAACTAGTTGGGAAAACAATGTAATTATAAACAGGCCCTTGAACAATTACAACCTATTGACAATAAACAACCAAGAATAAAATAGTATAAATTTATCCAAGAAATCATATAATTAACGATCAAATCCGTTATTCATACATTCATAACATAAATCATAATCATCCAAATAAAATAGAACATACATCATATGCATAATGCTTAACCAATATCATATGTAAATATGCATAAAATTATGATCATCATATAATTATAATATTAGATTATTATATGCTACGACTGACTCTGATGTCAATTTTTTGTTTCGAAAATCATAGAAGTGAAAGTTTTAGCGGAAGGATCGTAGACGATCAGATGTGCACAGTAAAAATTTTCATAAAATTTTTTAGATGAGTATAGACATATTAAATTAATACATAAATAATTCATATGGAAATGTATATTACCGTTGTCCAATTAGGTCGATAAGTTCTCGAACGATTCAATTCCAATATACTGATGGCACAAAAACCCTCTGCTAATGTGACCTACAAAAACCACTAACGCAAGTTCTCTGGGCATCAATAGGGAAATCAACAGTTCAGTAACAATCAGCAGTTCAATGGTAACAGGGGAATGGGTCGTGGTGGCCGAGGAAATGGTGGACGAACATGGAATGGAGGTGCAAGGCCTCAGTGTCAGCTTTGTGGCCGTTTTGGTCATACTGTCCAAAAGTGCTACCACAGATTCGACCCTAATTTCGTTCCCAACAACAACAACACGTCCAATTAAGCTAACAATCAAAGTGGTGGATATCAGAACAACATAATAGCAATGCTTGCTGCTCCTGACTCGATGATTGATGGTGGCTGGTTTTTTGACTCCAGAGCGATGAATCATATCACGAATGATCCGAGCAACCTGACCTTTGGTAATGAATATCTGGGAGGCAACAAGATAATGATGGGAAATGGTGCAAGTTTAGTGATTTCTCACACTGGTTCCTCTAAATTTCGTTATCCCCGTTCTTCTAAAATTTTAATCTAATCTATCACATGTTCCCTCAATAACAAAAAATATAGTTAGTGTTGGTCAGTTTGCAAAATAAAAGAATGTCTATTTTGAGTTTCACTCTCATATATGTCTTGTGAAAAATAATGTCTATCTTGAGTTTCACTCTCATATATGTCTTGTGAAAAATAATGTCTATTTTGAGTTTCACTCTCATATATGTCTTGTGAAGGATCGAGCAAACGGGGGAGGTGCTGCTCCAAGGGAAGCTCCATGATGGACTCTATCGGTTTAACCTGCTCAAGACATCACCATCTGATCTCAAGAGCATTAGTCCCACTCCATCTCTATCCAAGTCAAAGAATAGTCCAGTAGTTTATTCCACTTTTTTAAGAAATGCAGCCACTGCTGTTTCAAGTTCAGAGTCTGTTCAGTCGTTGAGTTTAGAGTCTAGTCAGTTTTCCTCTGCACCAAGTGTTAGAATTCTTGACCTATGGCATAGGAAGCTTGATCATCCAGCCTCTCCTATTGTAAAAAAGGTGCTAACAAATTGTAATATCAAATTTCAAAGTAATGAGAATTCTAATTTTTGTTCAGCTCGTCAAATGGGAAAAAGTCACCGCTTACCATTTCCAACTTCTAACACAATTTACTTTGAATCCCTACAGCTAATGTATTCAGATCTTTGGTGCCCTTCGTTTGAAACTTCAACCAGTGGTTTTAAATCTATGTTAGCTTTGTTGATGCCCACTCTCGTTACACCTGGATTTATTTCATAAAAGCAAAATTTGAAGCCACTCAAGTGTTCCTGAATTTCAAAACACAAGTTGAATTACTTTTTAACAAACGTATTAAAGTTCCTCAAACTGATTGGGGGGGTCAAATTCGATCTCTCACACCATTCCTCCTAACCAAAGGAGTCCCTCACCGTCTTTCTTGTCCTCATACTTCAGAGCAAAATGGTGTTGTCGAACGAAAGCACCATCATATTGTCGAGTCTGGTTTAACTCTCTTAGCTCAAGCTTCTTTTTCTTCAAATTTTGGGACGATGCTTTTGCGACCATGGTGTTTCTTATTGGGGTGTTTCCTCCATGAAAAAGCTCCTTCACTGTAAGTCCGATTATTCTTTCCTTAAGGTTTTTAGTTGTCTTTGCTTTCCTTATTTGAGGCCATATAATTCACACAAAATGCAATTTCGGTCCATTCCGTGCACGTTTCTTGGCTAATAGTACGTGTCCTAAAGGATACAAATGTCTTGCTCCAAATGGACAACTTTATATCTCTAGTCATGTTACCTTTGATGAAACCTCCTTCCCTTTTGCTTCAAAAACTTCAGCTACTTATTCTACACTAACGTCTCCTTCTAGCTTTTTCGTCTCCATGTCAAATTCAAAAGGAAAACACCGACTCTGTACCATTGACTATTCATGATAATGTTGCTGCCTCTGATGTTCCTAACAGCTCGGGGTTCACGTGATCTTGGGTTGCCTATTGTTAGCTCTTCTGATTTTGCAGATTGTTGTCCTAGTAGTACTGCTGAACTTAGTGTGCATGCTAATGTTGTTGAACAAGATGCTATTATGCCCATTGTGGATCAGCCTGTTGCAAGACGTGCAAGATGTGCTAGCACACGGTACCGAAAATGTCCATTCCATGATCAGTAGGTCCAAAGATGGTATTTTCAAACCTAAAGTCTTCACTGCAGTGGACTTGGAAAATTCGGAACCGTCTAGTGTTCATGGGGCTTTGCAAAGTGATGTGTGGAAACAAGCAATGTCAGCAGAATATGAGGCACTGATGAAGAATCAGACATGGTCACTTGTTCCTATTCCTAAAGATCACAAGATCGTCGGATGCAAATGGGTTTTCAATATCAAGAGAAACTCAGATGGCTCAATATCACAATATAAGACACGATTAATGACAAAGGGCAAAGGGCTATCGTCAAGCTGCCGGTTTCGATTTTACCGAAACCTTTTAGCCCTGTGGTTAAACCGGTGAGTACGAGGGCCGTCTTGACCGTGGCTTTAGCAAGAGGATGGCCGATTCGACAACTTGATGTAAACAATGCCTTTCTCTATTGCATACTTCAAGAAACTGTGTATATGGAGCAACCCATGGGTTTTGAAAAATCTAATGGAAATAACCAGCTTGTGTGCAAGCTAAACAAGGCCCTCTATGGATTGAAACAGGCACTGCATGCTTGGTTCGAGCGGCTAAGATCATCACTTCACTCATTGGGATTTGAGTCATCAAGAGCCCATAGCTCTCTGCTCACTCGATTTTCTAAAAAGTCAACCATTTATATACTAGTCTGTGTAGACGACATTATACTCACAGGGAGTGACCCAACAGAAATCGGAAGTCTCATTGCTCACCTAAACAAAGAGTTCTCACTCAAAGACTTGGGAACGTTGAACTATTCTTGGGAATAGAAGTCGAATACACTCAAGATGAAGGTATGCTACTTTCTCAAGAACAATACATTACTGATTTGCTCAAGAGAACAAAAATGCTCGAAGCTAAAGGAATCTCAACTCCAATGATCTCGGGTAGCCCCTTGTCAGCCAAATTTGGTGATCCTTTTGAAGATCCAACTCATTATAGAAGCACCGTCGGAGCATTACAGTATGTCACAGTGACAAGACCAGAGATTTCCTACAGTGTGAGTAAAGTTTGTCAATTTATGCATGATCCTCCTTAGCCACATTGGAAAGCAGTCCAGATGATACTTCGGTATCTAAAAGGTACAATGAGTCATGGCCTTCTTTTGAATAAACCAAAGGAACTCTATTTGCAAGGCTACTGTGACGCAGATTGGGAACCGATCCAGATGATAGGATGTCTGTAACAGGGTACTGCTTGATGCTTGGAAGTAACTTGATCACTTGGAGCTCGAAGAAATAACCTACTGTAGCTCGATCATCAATGGAAGCCAGGTATAGAAGCCGAGCAAATGCAACCTCTGAGTTAGTGTGGGTTCAATCCTTGTTGAAAGATCTTAGAATTCTTCGTGAGGGAAAAGGTTCTAAACAAATCTCTGTCAGTACAACATGTTCCCACACTTGACCAAGCAGCAGACTTATTCACCGAGGCAGTCCCATCAACACACTTCCATCGTTTAAAGACCAAGCTTCAAGTGGTTGCTCCTACCACCCTCAGCTTGAGGGGGAATGTTAAGAGATAATGAAAGCAGCTGGGAAGTTTTTACTGTCAATATATTTACTACATACAAGCTTATTTACCATCCCATGACTATATATTTCTCTGTAACTATTCTGGAGTA
Source organism: Ficus carica (assembly GCA_009761775.1). Taxonomy (NCBI): domain Eukaryota; kingdom Viridiplantae; phylum Streptophyta; class Magnoliopsida; order Rosales; family Moraceae; genus Ficus; species Ficus carica. The sequence goes on along the minus strand of CM019747.1, from coordinate 3,452,093 downwards.
TTCTAGGAATTGTTGGCTTTACACGTGTAAACGTACGATAAAAATGGTCTTGTAATTCCTTGTATCAAAGACCTTATCCTCACACTGTACATCATTTGGTGATTCAACAATCAATACGACATCAGAGAATATCCAAACTTTACTTTTCTTTGTAAATGTTAGTAGACTTCCACAAAATGTGATCTATCCTACCAAACTGTAGATACCAAAATTATCTTAACAGAAAGTAAAAGAAAAATATAAACTTGGAAGTAATGTTTTCGAACCGAGATGCAGATCAGAATAAAGGCCTCTTTCCTTGGAGCATTCCCATCAAATAATCAAAAACCCGGCTTCCGGAGTCGCGCAGACCAGAATGCATGTATTCGTTAGTAATCCACAACCGTATCCCTGCTATTTGAGAAGCTGTTTCCATGGCCAACTTAAAGTTGACGTATATATCTTCATAGTAAACAGCAGCTGCAACAGGAACCTGTCGACATTGAAACCAAACCACTAATTAAGTTTAAAATCCAAGACAGACTTCACCAGTGGGTTTTTTTTTTTTTTTTTTCCTCCTTCAGTGAGGCGTTCAGCGAGAAAGATCAAGCGTTCGGTGAGGTGTTTGAACTACTGGACTTAAAAAGTGAAAAAACTTAAAAATGTGTTTGGAAAACAAATATTAATATAGAGCTTGTTTCGTGTAATTTAAAAAAAAAATTATCTCATTTAGACTTATTCATGCAAAGTTATGGACTTTTAAAGTTTGAGTTACAAAACTGTGTAAATAGTAAAACCGATGTTGATTTTTCATAAAAAGAAAAAATTTGAATTGTAAATTGTGATCCAAACAAAGGCTTTAACATCGTAAATAACGCAGCATACCTTGTTGTTATTTAGCGCTTCGATGTTATATAGTGGAGGCCAATCCTTCTTCTCAGCCAAAATATGAGCAGCATCTTTGAATTTCTTTAAGCCATGAATTTCATCAAACATCCATGGAAAGATCATCTGCCAAAGCAAAAAATCAAGAACATGCATTATCAATAATAACTAAACGGCTTTCTCATTGGCCCAATGGGTCTTAACTGATAAACGATCAGCCATCACATTCACGGAAGTAAATATACAATTTATATTAGCTTATTTAGTTGATAAGTTCAATCTAAATGTATTCATATTGGGATAACCATATACAGTAAAACGTCTATGAATGAATATTGCTGGGACTAGGAAAAAAAATTATTTTAAAAAGGTTATTTATTTATCAATAAATGAATAATTTATTAATTTACGAAAAGTTTTATGTTTTAATTACTTTTGTACATGTACCTTTTCTTTTATCAAGATTCATGTTTGAGTTATAAATAAAAAAGATAATGGTATGTAGTCAAAAATTAATATTTTGACATAGAGTGCAAAAGTTATCATGTACATTATTTTTATTAAAAACAAATAATAATAATTATTGTTATGTACATGCATAGAAGCCCAAAATTGATGTATATGTACGTACATTTAACATGAAGGTAAATAAGTACTTAGATATACAATAAATGTATTTTTCAAATTTAATACCATAGAAGATAAAGTGTTTCAAGATGTTTCAAGTACATAGTAGAACATCAACTCTATAAATAGTCAATAATTTTTATTTTTTTATTTTAATTATTTTTTTTTTAGACTCCAAATCATTGATTATATATGTTTTTTTTTTTTTTTTTTTGTGTCAATTATTAATTTATAGTTTCTTTGGGCCCTAAAGGATTTGAAAAAAAAAATTATATCTTATGCATTTAGCGAGATTATTAATTCAGTATATTGGCCCGAGTCAGGACTGGAAGTTTATATTATTTAAGCGAGTTTATTAATTTATTGAACATTCGTTTATCGAGGTTTTACTGTATGAAGAAGACTTTAAAACATTCCATTAGGAATGTACATATCCAAAATTCTGTGTGTGTCAAGCAGACCATTTCTCTCCACAAAATATGTAAGAATTGAGGATTCATTTTTCATCTACCTAAGAGAGTCAAGTAAATGGAGGTAAATAATATGGCTGTTCCGTGACTTCTTGTTACTGTTTCTAAAGATTCTAAGCTTATACTAACCTCTCCGGTAAAAAGTACAGGGCGGCCTTCTTTTACAGCCAAGATTGCATCGAATTCACTCTCATATGCAGCCCTTATTCTGTGAGCTGACCACAGTGATGAAGCACCCTTAAAAAAAAGATTTAAATTAGCACAAATTAATATATAACAGATCAAAGTCTATATCATAAGTAGATAACTAGAATAACCATTGAAGGAACCAGAGAGTTTCCTTATAGTTCTTAATTTTCAAGAATTTTTATAATCCGAAATAAACAAATAAATAAATAAATAGAATTCTGTACCTGACAGTATATGGTTTCATGCATAAGAGCGTAGAGTGGATTTGTGCTGAATGATATGGACTTCTCAAACTGAAAATAGAAAAACAGATTTACGTTGATGTGAAGAATCACATTCAAACTTTGAGTCGAGATAAATGAGTAAGCAATGATTCATTTACAGCATCCAAGAAGTTATAACTAATTTGCTTTGGTGCTCCCGGAACTATTTGAGGATCCCAAACTGTCTCAAACCTACATTGTAGCAAAAATAAAAGAGTAAATAAAACTTGTCCACAGGACAGTAAAACTGTAAGTTCTGAAATGGACGAAACCTACATGTAGTGCAAGCGCTCAAAACCGGCACTAGATCCTAGAAAAGAAAGACCAAGAATTTGCAGGCCTTTAGGAGTTAAGATTCCGCCAGATGGAAGATCCACCTACAGAAGATGACAAATTCCATAATTGCAAATACGTTAAGCTAAATCATTAGTATTCGGAAAAGTAACAAGATCAAGTATGAAAGATCCTTACTCCTCCTTTTTCAGATTCCGCCAAATAGTTGACAACTTCTTGAACAATCTCGATATCCTGAGGATACCTCTTGTAATACTTCTCATTCTGAAGTTTAACTTGTCTGAAGCACGCTCTATACACAGTATCTGCAGTGCATCCATTTTCAAGTGGAGGGGTTCCTCCAGTTAGGAGGACTTGTTTCAATCCTTCTTGTGCAAAACTCAGATAGGTAACTGCACAAAAACCACCGTAGCTCTATACAGAAAAAGAACAAGTTGTCATTTCATTTACAATACAGTCTCTCTTCAGTGGACAACAAATATCACTGACACAGACGCATTTTCATGCAAATACAGGAAACATATATATATATATATATTTATTTATTTATTTATTTATCATGCACAATGTCTAAGAGGAAGAATCCATCTGTAGACATAAGGACTTGACAGGATCCTAATTTCTAAGCGATAAATCAAATAGGACCCACTTATTTCAAGGAAAGACTAAGGTCTCAACTCAGGGAAACACGAGGCAGAATAATCTTAATGGGTTGCCTCTCTGACTGCCTGGCCGAACAGAGGATGACCACTGATTGACAGGTGAGTCATAGAACCTAGAGAAACAGACATGACAAAGCTCTGCTGCCCAGCTCCTGCAGAAGATTTAGAACAACTATAGCAGTTTATTCTTCTAACCTGAACACAGCCAATGGTTAACATATTCTATACAAGAGAACTAAAAGTAAGATCACAAACTTATAGGGTTTTGACCGATCGGGTGATTAACATCAATTCTAGAACTCAAGGAAGATTCACGTTCTCTTCGAAATAAACACTAACAACTCCAACCTCAGACAAGCAATCTCAAGTACTAAAGAGGGGAAAACCTAAAGGAATTCTAGAGCTCTTGAAAACAAGGACATTAAGGAGCATTTCGCAAATCCTCCAGAATTTCAAGATGAGTAAGACATCAAAGGAAAATCCTCACATCCAAAACATGAAAGGAACTATTTGATGGAACTAAAAGATTTCGGATTTCAGTAAAATCTACCAAATGCATAGATAGGGATTAAAAAACAAACAAAAAAAAAAAGAGCCACTCAACCAAAGCTGAACTGGAATATAATGGAATTCATCAATTTCAAGGAAAAACCAAGAATTTACAACATGCAAAGGAAATATCAGAAAAAGACATCCAAATGGAGAAGAAACCCTACTCTGAAAATTTGGGTCTTTTAAATAAAAACTAAGAATTTCAAAAGGACAAGAACAATCCATCAAAAACTTCATGACCCAAAAACTTGGATGTCCTCAGTTTAGAAGGGAAAGAGAATCTCGAAAGAAATTTGGGTCCAACAAAACCCTACCTATTGAATAGAAGAATATCGCCATTAGAATCCATCTTAAAAATGATCTTTGACAGGAAGTTTTTATTTACTAGATGAATAAAACACCCACAGAGAGGATAGGACAATAATTCCATAAGCAAAAATGGATAATACAAAGCTGCAATGAAAATAGTAACATTAATACCTGACCCAAAACTGTCCAAGATCCAGCATCAGGAACAATGCGGACTCGGATAAACTCCGCATCATTTACTATATTGTCAGCTCGGAAGTGTTTCATGTACTCAGCTAAATCCTTTGCAGACTTCAGTTGCAACATTGATGAAGATGTCAAAGGAGTCGATAAACCTGTTCCCCGCTGCAATCAAAATACTCTAGTAAGACCAAAGATAACAAAAAACACTAGGACCAATAGCATAGTCCTAGAAAAGTTCTCAGAAAACAATACCTGATCCATCAAAATAACACGATATTCTTCATTTGCTCTTTGAATCCATCCACTGGCTTCAGTTGGTCGTGGACACTCGAATCCAGGTCCACCTTGTAGGTATAACAGATATGGTAGTGGTTGCTCCTCTTTTCCAACTGCAAGGTAGATTCAGCCATGTCAAGGATACGTCTTCATTTGAATACTGGTTTATACAAGTAACTAATGAATTGAAACTTGATAAGCGCTTAATTCTTCATTATTTTATATCAAATTTTCCTATATTTGTTTGTAGGTATTTTGAGGTTTTTGAGTATTTATTAGTGGTTTTATGTCTTGTAGTTATTTTAGATGCAAAGGAATGAAAAGGAGATGAAAACGCACTAAAACGGACAAATCGGGCCAAGTGGCTAACAGGCAAGCGCCGCAGCGCTACCCTTTGGGCACCGTGGTGCTAGGAGCATCAAAAAGGGAGCACCGCTGCACTGGCTGTGCTGGTTGTTCGTCACCAGATCCGTAGTGTCACGGCACTAGGGATGGGCGCCGTGGTGCTGCGAACCAATTTTTCTTGTTTTTAAATTTCAAAACACCTCCAAACTTTCCCCCTTTGAACCCAACTTTGGGAGCCTATAAATAGGTCCTTCTAGGGTTTATTTTGGAGTCTTTTGACCATTCTATAGCAGCTATTCATGGAGAAGAAAAAGAAGATTCGTTGGTGGCTCAAGAAGATTATCTGCATAGAGATTTTCAAGACCAAAATCATTCTTCCTCCATTATTCTCTTCTCTTCCATGTTCTTATTTTTTATTCTATTGTTCTTTTCAATTATGTTTAATTAGGTTTGTGTTTGGTTAAGGAGGATGTCAAAACCCTAGACATATGATTTATTAATTGAATTATTAGATTTTATTTTCCAATTTTCCAATTGAGATTGTTTATGTTCTTCCATATTTATTGTTGATGATTATTTTCTTGTTTTGTTTGGGTGCGCAACTAAATAGGACTTGGGAATTTTCTATTGCTAGATTAGGAATCTTGATCCAAAATTTTCTTGATTTCCTTATCATTAGTAGCGAATTGTCATATTTGATTATGGGATATTTTCTTATGATTGCAAATGGAACATAACCTAGGATAAATGAACCGAGCTTGAGTGTTTGTTTCTTAGATCAATCTATATTTCTTATCTTAATGCTTCCGTTGGATTAAATCTAGATAGCTTGTTCTAGGTTGTTTAATGGGAAGGGAATTAGGTGAAGAGCTTGTTTTGCCTAACGACGAACTAAGGAAAGATTGGGGTAGCAGAGCTTGTTGTTATCTACGGTTGGTAGTTTCAATAGAAAGTTGGAGATAATTCTTAATTCAATTATAATTCTATGCCTAATGGTGGAGAATGTTTCTTTAACCAATCTTTTATTATTCTTGAGTCTTTCTTTAATTTCTTTTACGATTTCTTTTATTTACTCTAAATATCAAAAACCCCTCTAAATTTAGTATCTAGTTTTAGTGTGTCTTGGGTTTTAGAGTCGATAACTAATTAATTAGAACCAATCCTTTGCGGGAACGATTCTTGCTCACTCTATACTTAATAACGACACAATTATAGCAAGGTTTTAATTTGGTAACCCATTTGGAACCTATCAAAACTCAAAAAGTCTATGAAAGATACTTTAATGGCTGATCATACATACCTGCCATCTCTTCTTAGACACATAGGTATCTTATAATTCTATTTATATTAATATTTTAAGCTCCTCCAACAGATATTCAACAAAATACTACAATGCATATTTGTACTAAATATTATAACCTCATCTACTTACACTATCCAGTAAAAGCAGTCAAACAACGTTGGAGCTTAAGCAACTGAGTCACCTACAAATATCAGTTGTGATTATCACCTAAAAATAGTGCGTGAGCACTCATAAAATGTTGTCAATTAGAAGAACTAGAAGAAATGCGACAAGCAGAAAATTTTGAGCAATGTTATTTATCACCATCAGTTATCATCGTTGCAGTTTTTCAGCAGCATTTCAACTAATCACATCTGGCATGCCTAAATATATGGGCTTCCGTTTTATCATTGTTAATCTCTAACTTGTTAAAAGATTAAAAGATAACCCCCATTACTCCTTTAGAGCATCTCCAACGGAATGTCAAATTCTATGCCAATGCCAAAATTTGGCATTTGGGTAACAAAATCATTCTCTAATATAATGCTATACTTGCTGTCAAACTTAGCATATGTTGGCACCAAGTATAGTATATGACAAATTTTGGAATTTCCATCTCCAAGTCCAATGCATCTCTGTCAATAGCTGCTTGACACAAAAAATTGTAAAAATGACATATGTAGCATTTTAGTTTATTTTGTCCTACAATGCATATATTTCAAATGTTATATCTAATTTTTATCATAGCTATTAAGCTTTTGGAACTTATAAAGATCATTACATCAACCGACAGAAAACAAATGCCAAAATTTGGTTTGTATGCCATACTCGGTGCCAAATTTGGCACCACATACAGATATTATAATTCAAGACAAAAAAATAGCAAGTGATTTTCCTACTCAGATGCTAAAATTTGGCACTGGCACACTAATTTGACACTACATCGGACATGCTCTTGTTAGTAGATGTGTTGAATCTTTCAATTAATAAGTACGACATTGCAATTTCTAATTTCTAATTTGTTTGAAAATTAAAAAATTTCGTTTTATAACTGCAAGGTTTATAAGTTACAAATTATGATAAAAATTGAATGTAGCATTAAAAATTTATTAAAACAAAAACAAGCATTAAGAATCGGAGCATAAAGTATAGGAGCTTTCTATGATAGGTAACCCCAATCACTAATCTATCCCCAATCATTGGCGCATGTTTCTAAATGTTAGATCTAATCAAAACCTCGGCAAAATGAGAAAGCATGAAAAACAGACAAAACCCTCATAGATCCTGCAGTTTAAAAGAGGCATACCTTATGCCTTTTTTTTTTTTCCTTTTCGTGCCAATTATAACATTTTGGAGACGGTATTATTCTCCATAAAATTTAATTGAGGAATTTGGAAAAATGACAAGAGTCAATTAGCAAAAATGACTCAAACACTTTTTAAGTAGTCTTCCAAAAATTTTTATTAGCAAAATAACTTCGGAACGACCGAAGACGACCAGGAATGACCAGATTTTTATTCAGTAGTTCCTATGTTAAAGGGAAAGAAGGTTATTTGGCTCATTTCAATTTTTGAGGTTGTCATTTTAGCAAATATTCTAAGTGGGGAACCTTAAAAATTGAAATTAGTAAAATAACATTCTTTCGTCTTTAATACTGTAATGATCAACTAAAAAATCAATGTTAAAGTGAAAGAAGGTTATTTGGCTAATTTCAATTTTTGAGGTTGTCATTTTAGCAAATATTCTAAGTGGGGACGTTAAAAATTGAAATTAGTAAAATAGCATTCTTTCGTCTTTAATACTGTAATGATATGGAGTCATTTTGCTAATAAAATTTTTTGGAAGATTATTTAACAAATATGATCGAGTCATTTTACTGCAATAAAGTTGGCTATTTTGACCTCCCAGCTACTTCGGAAAAATATAGAACTCAACACTCCCAATCAATTGCAATTGCAAAACACAAACTAAATGATTTATCAAAATGTACTCTCATTCATTTTCAAAAAAAAAAAGTACTCTTGTTCGTACGATTTATTAAAAGCCTGCTTTAATGATACCAAATAATTACGAATCAAAAATCTTGATTTGAATCAAAGCAAAGCAAAGCACCTGAAACCACTTCGCGAGCGAAGATGGAGATCTTAGGGGAATCGCGACAATCGGCGGAGTAATCGAGAGGCACGGAGAATCGGTGGTCGCGAAGTCGGAGATCCGGCACCGAGAACCACTCTCCGACGACATGGTCCGGCGAGTTCCCTGCGGCGATGGAGTTATTTTCGGCCATTGCAGTGACGTTTCGGAGTGCTGTCCGGCGAGAGTGGAGATAGAGAGTCTTGGTGAGTGGAATTAGTGGAACTGAAACTTGAGGAAGAGGAGGTGCGGAAGAAGGGCGAAGACGCCTGAGGAGTGGGTTTATCAATGAGTGTGGCGCTACTGTTTTTGCCAGCATTTTTATATTATTTGATTTTGGCAAAAACAGAATATAGAGAAGTTGACGGGTTTTGAGTAACTGTTGGCGAACTTTAAACGGAAAAATAACACGTGGCGAAGTAACCAATGAATTTATCATGAATGGATTGGATCCAATGGAGCAAATGTTCAATGTTCGAGTAGGATAACAACAGAACGGGACGACGGGAATCGCTTTCCGTCCCCATCCCCTCAAACAATCTCCATCCTTGTTTAATGAGAAGTGGGGCCAGAATCGAGAAATTCATGTTAGGGGTGGGACATTCCTCGTTTATTTATTAATTTTCATTAGTGTACTTGTTGCTCGAGAAAATTTCACTGAAATAGAAACAAAAAATAAGTGCATTCTAAATTAGATTCAAATTTAATGTTCTTCTTGTTAGAATAGAGTGCTTCCAAGCAAATATACTATGGTGTATTTAATCTATCTTTATATACAAACTGTTATTAAAGATACTAGAGTTATTTGCAATTCAATGTTAATTATGTAAAATAATAAGAATTTATAGCTAAATAGCTTTTTTTTTAAGAAGTTTTTTTTTTTTGATAAATGACCTAAATTTTTAAAAATTAATTAAAATATCATTTTCTTTCTAAATAGTTAATCAATTGTCTTAAATAATCAATCAGACCGCATGATAGTCAATTAGTGATTAACTTACGGTCAATCACTGATTAACTATAACGTAAATCACAAATCTCATAGTCTATCACTGATTGACTAAATCTGAAAAATGACAAACAATTATTTTTCTACATGAAAAAAAAATTGGGTCATCTATTAGATTAAGTAACTAAAAAATGTCACCCAACCTAATTTTCTAAAATTATATATATTTATTCAATATAATTGTGAGTAATACATAATTAGGTTCCAATATCAAACAACTGCTTTAAGTATATGTAGGTGAAAGAGGTCGCAAGTATAGAAGACATAATTAAAGGCTTGATATGAGACAAACACTTTGCAGTTGGTAAATAAAAGTTTTGGACATTTTTTTTATTTGCAAAGACTGTGAATCATAAAAATAAAAAATAAAATAAAATTACTGTAAATCATAAATCTTATTATAATAGATTATAACGCGTTTTTATACTTTAAAAGGGATATATAATATTTTTATGTTCAATACAATTGAAAATTTCTCTCTTAATATATACAATCAAACTATCATTCAACCATTATTATTCTTCCTTTAAGTTTTGTTCCTTTCTTTTTAGTATGGATAACGAGTTTTAGATTAAAAAAATAAAATTTTTAATAGAGAATATTATTGGATTAATCAATTTTTTTGAGAGAGGATTAATCAATTTTGAGTAAGTAAGAACACCATAAAATTATTAAAGGAAAATTTTATGGGAAAAAAAATTAATGGGATGGCCGTCCCCACTCGATCAAGGGTGACTCCATCCTTGTCAATAACTATGTCAACCTTGAACCAGTCTGGCCACATTCATGGAGGTGCCTATTCTCTAGACAACCAAACCCATAGACTGCAAGCCAGTCACCGTGCCGACAACATTTGAGGCTTGGTGTTCTCTGCTCCTTTAACAAGAAAACCATAGAAGAGAGAAAGACCAAGTTATTGTTTGATACATAGGTTCAATTATGTTCAAACTGGTTTTTAACATACAATATTTATTTTTCTCTTCCAAATATCTATTGCGTTCAAAATCTAAATTCGAATTTTTTTTTTTTTCCAATTTAAACCCATGTATCAAAAAGGCAATAAAGAAAAAAGAAAAATGACACGTGAAACCTAATTACACACACAAGATCGTGAGTCAAGTCCAAATAAGGTTAGAAATCATCTTAATCTTATCTTAACGTATATTAAAAAGTTAAATCCTTTATTTTTTATCACTCCTCCACCTTGAGCCACGTGTTGCTTCCTCATTTCTCTCCTTTTTTTTTTTCCCCCTTTGATATTTCCTTTATTCTTCTTTCCTTGCCTGATGGACATCTACTCTTCATTTTTTTCCTCAAGAAAATGAACGAATGCACTTTTTTTTTTTTTTTTTTTTAAACATTCTGATAACAATTCCTTTCTTTCTTTTTTTTTCTTTTTTTTTTCCCCCTCTAATCATTTCCTTTCATTCTATCCTTTCAGTTTTCACAATTTCTTATGTAATCTTTCAAAAGTTTTTGTTTTCCACTTTACTTACGATGACTCGTTTGATTATTTCTAATTTTTTTTAAGATTCTTTTCACATCATCAATATTATTTCTAAGGCACCATTCCTAATATTTATAATTAAAATATACTTTATATTTTCTAATAAATTTTTTTAGTGTTACCTATAAATTATTACCCTCACATTTTTTTTCAACTTAAATATAACATCTGTATTTAAAAAACTTATATATAAAAATTTTATTTTCTATTTCCTCACTTAATTTTATTAATCCAAAATCAAATTATCATATTACATCTTTAACAATTTAAAAAAATAATAATAACTTAAACTTTAGCACTCAAAGCCTATCTTTTTTCTCTCAAATAAAGTAATAATGACATTAAAATTAAGACATTCTTATTCACCCAAAAAAAAAAAAAAATTAAGACATTCATAAATACTATTTTTTTTTTTTTTAAGAAAAATGTTAGGAACACCAACTTTAATTCCAATGAATACCAACCTATGTAGCATATGAGTTGTTATTTTTTTTATTGATAAGTGTTTAAAATATTATCACATCAATTGATTAGATCTACTAATGAAAATATGATACATTAGTTGGTACTCAAAAAATTAGATTTAAAGTTGGTGTCTCTAACGCTACTCTCTTTTAATCCTCTAAAACAATTTCATTAATGTGACTTTATTTAAACTTTTTTCTCTTTATTTGTCCACATAAAGACATTTGGAAAAAAAAAAATATATATATATATATATATATATATATCTTAACAACATTATTATGCTGTCAGACTGAGACTCACACGTGTGGAGCACGTGTTTCCACTTGGTTTCCTTAAAAGAAAAGAAAAGAAGAAAAAAAAATTGTTACACTATTTTGTTTTTATTTAATTAATATACGTTATATTTTAAAATTTTACATTTTGATATCATTAGATTACATTTTATTTACAAATTTATATTTTTTCTCAGTCAACACTTAATTTCAACTTAAAAAATACTCAAAGTAACCTTAAAAAGAAAAAACTAAAATTCAACTATTCACTTTTATATCATGTATTTTGTTTTTACTTAGAAAGTATAACTTACATTTTAAAATTATATATTTTAATATTATTCTATTATATTTAATACAAATCTATATATTTTCTCAGTCAATTCTTATTTGGATCTCTTTTAACATAGATAAAGAATATGAACTAAAACCTCCACCCAAATTCATTAAAAAAAAGAAAAAAAAAAAACAAAATAAGAAAAAAAAAAACAGCATTTAGCCTCAATGGCAGATCAAACAAAAAATAAAATAAAATAAGAAACAACCCTACATAGAAGGCAAACAAACCCAAACTAAAGTTTAATTCATCATTACATCTTGAAACCCTTTCTCTTTTGAACTCTTTCAAATGTAATGGTTTGGTCCCTGTTCTATTTTTTTTTACCAAAATGACCCTAAATTTTTTTTTTGGCCGTTATGGTTATTTCCGTCCAAATCCATCACATTTTTAATGGAATCTTATTAAAATTATTAATTTTTATACTAAAATGACTAAAATACCCTCCCCCTCACTCTCTTTCTGTTTTCGCCCACCCCCTTCCCTCCCTCTCTTTTTATTGCTCCCTTTCTCTCTCAGTCTGGCCCCCCCAACCCCAATTGGGTTGCCCACACTACTCCCTCTCTCGGTTTCACCGCCCCCTTCCCGCCGCCGTTTGCCCTCCTTCTGTTGTCATTTGGCCCCAACCCCACGACTGGGTCCCTTCCCCTCCCGCCTCCATTCGCCCCTCACCCCTGTGATCTGGGTCCACCACCCCCCAATTCGTGATTTGGGTTTTTGGGCCCTTCCCCCTACCGCGATGCCAATGCTGATGCCGATGCCTACCCCACCCCACCCCACCGCAACGGCGATGCCCCCCCGCCCCCTCTCCTTCTAATCTGGTTCACACCCACCCCAACGTGACGCCAATGCCCCCCGCCCCTCTCTCCTTCCAACATGGTTTACCCCCAACCCTTTCGCGAATCTGGGTTGGCTCCCCCCCCACCCCCCCCCCCCCTTCTCCTTCCCCCCGAACTAGGTTTTGAGAAAATAAGAGAGAGAAAGAGAGGAGAGGAAACTTTTGTGTGTGTGTGTGTTTGTTTTTTTTATTTATTTCTTTTTTTAATTTTTGTTAAATTAATTATTATTAGATTACTAAAATACCCGCACAAGTTAACGTATATGGACGGAAATGACCATAATGGCAAAAAAATAAGAGTTTAGGATCATCTCAGTTAAAAAAAAAAAGAACAGGGACCAAACCGTCGCATTTGAAAGAGATCATGGACAATTTAGGTCAATTACTCTTCTAAAAATTCGAAATATGGCAATATCAAGCATATGATATTGTCGGCAAACGGTGGTGATGACCTTCCCACAATCACCTCACTATTCCTTATGTTTAGGGTTTGGTTTCCACGATCCCTTTTTGATTTTCTCATCTTTTTGTTTTTTGTTTTTTGTTTTTACTCGTCTTTGCCAAGGCACAAAATCCATAAATAAAAGTATTAAACAAAAAATAGATACTTTTTTTAATTCCCATATGTTAGCCATGATTGAATTAAGGATTTTTTCCGTTTTACCTTTTCAATCATTTTAACTTAAAGTTCCATTATTCTCCATTGAAAGAACTAACAATTGTAAAGCCATACAATCGGTAAACCATCAGAGCACACAAAGTAAACCGATGGCCAAGATATTGTTATATTATCTTTCAATTCCCGAATAATGCCTTTAAGTATATAACATGTATTAGCGTTAAAATAGCTATGGATTCCGTATCTATAAATCTTGATTTCTCCATCCATAAGTCATACACTCAAAACACAAGTATATTGACCATCAATTATCAGTATCTCACCTATAGTGGATCAAACTGCATAAGTCATGGATGCAAACTCAAGTATTCATTTCAGGATTAAGATTAATGCAAGATGATAATCAAAGCGTCATTGATTCTTATAAACAGAATTATTAAACCGAATCAATTAACACCTTAGGTCTAGTCTAATGTCATACCTCAATACTGGTATACATTAAAGTTTCCACTCGGAACCTATCCGATGGTCAAGACAAACCATCCCTCCAAGGAAGTAGATAACATTTACAATCTTATCATGAATAAGATCCCCAAATCTTATTCCATCGATTGCGGACTATTTATTTAGACTGTTATCAAATTATCACATCTTCTATGTATACCCCGTATACATATGGTAATCCGATATATTACCAACAGCCTAGGAGTATTTTATATTTGCTCAAAATAATCATACAATCAACAAATGAAAGTAAATAGGACACAACTTATTAAACATGAATAACCTCTTTTTATTAAGATCAAAATGTCATATTTACAGAAAATTCGTAGAATTGATTTTCTATCCTTAGGCCACATATTGGTAGCATTACCTATGGCCTAAAGAGTTCGTGATTCACACCGATCATGAGTCCCTGAAACACTTGAAAGGCCAACACAAGCTGAACAAGAGGCATGCTCGTTGGGTGGAATTCATAGAGACATTTTCGTATGTCATTCGCTATAAGCAAGGTAAGGAAAATGTCGTTGCATACGCGCTTTCTCGTAGGTATGCCTTAATCTCAACTCTTGATGCTAAACTGCTGGGTTTTGAACATATTAAGGAGTTATATGCTGATGATCGTGACTTTAATATAGAGTATCAAGCTTGTAAGAGATTAGCTAGTGGTAAGTACTTTAGGCATGAGGGATACTTGTTTCGGGAGAATAAATTGTGTGTCTAATTGTTCATTAAGAGATTTGCTAGTGAGAGAATCCCATAGAAGAGGAATGATGGGACATTTTGGAGTGGTGAAGACTTTGGCGGTGCTGCAAGAACATTTCTATTGGCCACATATGAAACGAGATGTTGAGAGGCTTTGTGGTAGATGTGTAACTTGTAGGCAGGCTAAATCAAGAGTGCATCCTCGTAGTTTATACACTCCTTTGCCAATACCTAGTGAACCTTGGACTAATATCTCAATGGAATTTGTGTTAGGTTTGCCTTGGTCTAAACGGGGAAGGGATTCAGTATTTGTGGTCATGGATATGTTTTCCAAGATGGCATATTTTATTCCATGCCACAAGATAGATGATGCTTCCAATGTTGCTGATTTGTTCTTTAGGGAAATTGTGAGACTTCATGGTATGACTAGGACAATTGTTTCTTATAGGGACGCCAAGTTCTTAAGCTACTTTTGGAAGACTTTGTGAGCTAAGTTAGGAACTAAGTTGTTGTTTTGACTACTTGTCACCCTTAAATCGATGGTCAAACAGAAGTTGTGAATATGACCTTGTCTACCTTGTTACGGGCTATCATTAAAAAGAACATCAAAACTTGGAAGGAATGTTTACCACATGTTGAGTTTGCTTATAATCGATATGTGCATTCTACTACTCAATTTTCACCGTTTGAAATTATTTATGGTTTTAATCCTTTAACTCCTTTGAATTTGATATCATTACCTTCGTCTGCGCGTGTGAATTTAGATGGAAAAAGAAAAGCTAAACTTGTTAAGCAGATACATGAGAAGGCAAGACTCAACATCGAGCGAAGGACCAAGCAATATGCTAAACAAGCCAACAAAGGGCGTCACAAGCTCGTCTTCGAGCCCGGCGATTGGGTGTGGTTGCACTTACGCAAGGAACGGTTTCCGGAATAAAGGAAATCCAAGCTGTTGCCTAGAGGGGACGGTCTTTTTCAAATTCTTGAAATGATCAATGATAATGCGTACAAGTTAGACTTGCCAAGTGAGTATGGTGTAAGTGCAACCTTTAATGTTTCTGATCTAAGTCATTTTGATGCAGGCGACGATTTAAGGACAAATCCTTCTCAAGAGTAGGGGAATGATGAGGACTTCGGTAGCATAAGCAAGAGCACGTGGGATGAGACATATTCAGATCCAATTCAAGTTCTCATTGGTCCGGTTACGAGAGCTCGCGCGAAGAAATTTAAAGATGCACTTATTGGGCTAATTCAGACAACTTGGTCTCAAGCTATTGCATGGCGGCCCATTGAGGGAATTGCATGTGACAATCAGACCAACAAATGCGTGATTCAAGTTCTAGAAGAATCCGGCCAAGACTAAGCTTAATTTTAGCAAGTTAAATTGGGATGTTTAGGAATATTCTATGGCTTGATTGTATATTTACTTTCCTTTTATTAGTTTAGTCCTTTGACTTTGACTTTACTTTTCTTAGGTGTATGTGTAATCGGTCAAATAAGGGGGCTGATTATTTCCTTTTTTTTTTAGTCCATATTTTTTGCCTTCTATTGTAATGACCAAAATTTTTACGGACTCGTGATTTTCTTGTACATAAGAAATCTAAGTTCGTACCATGTGTTTATGTGATATTTTATGAAAATTATGAATATCAATACAAAATTCATAATTTTATCAGTATAGGGTTGAGTTCTCGATAAATTAGCCACGAGACTCCATAATATGCCTTTTAAGGAAAAAGGCATGACGAAATTTCATGAATTCATGTTAGTCAAAGTTTGACCAAAAAAGTCAAAGGTTGACCAAAGAGGTCAAATATAAGACGGTACTGTGATATGATAAGCAGTATGGGAAATATACTGCGAAAACCGTCTTTACGGACAAGATAGCATAATTAAGATTTAAAACCACCATAGAAAAATCAAGCACCTAAATTAGGGTATTAAGGGCCAAATGGCTTTGAGTAAAAAGAAAAAAAATTTATACAGTCCGACTATACACAGATAAATTTTGGACTGCAGTTCAGTATAACGGTACTGAACTATACTGTGTATTAGTAAGCACAGTATTGAAAATATCTGTGTTAGCTTAAAAGTGGACTGCATATTAAGGAACAAGCCAAACGAGACCTTATGATGACATCACCCAAGCTTGGAATTATGACATCATTTTTGAAATAAAGAAAAAAATTTTGTGGAAAGAAATTAAATCCTTGCCACCTAGCATCAAAATGGCCGGCCACTTGGAGGGCTTTTTAGCAAATTTTTGTGCAATTATTTTTGCTTCAAGGGTTTTTAAGCAAATTTTGGATTAAAAATAAATCCAAAATTAATTTAATTTTCACCTATAAATACCCAAAGGGGGGGGGGGGGGGGCGGATTTTTAGTCAAAAATAATTGGAAAAATCTAGCCAAACTCTTGCAAATTTTCCTCTCACACTCTCCCTCTCAAAACCGAACTAAAAAAAAAAAATAGAACCCTAGAGCCAGCCAGTAGGGTGGTCGGATTTTGTAGAACCACAAGCCAAAGGTTGAAAATTTTTAGCACCCCAATAGGGCTAGGAGGCCAGTTGTGGGGGAGGAGAAAAGGAAAAAAAAAAGTGAGGAAGGGAAGGTCCAAGGGTGACTGGATTTTTGGTGAAAAACAAGCAAAGGGTGGCTGAATTTTTGGAACCCTATTGAAGGGAAAAACCGGTTGTGGTGGCAGCCAAGGAAAAGGGAAAAAAATTTGGATCCAAGCTTGAGAACCAAATTTCAAACCCTAGAGGTAAATCCTTTGACCCTAAGCTTTTAAATTGAGCTTTAATTTGGGAAAATTTAAGTGTATTTCAAGCATTAGATGTAAGAGCATAAGCTTAATTTAATTTTCATGCCTTAATTTTGAATTTTTAGGTTGGTGCTTGAATTTATGGTTTAGGTGGTTTTATTTACTAAGTTATGCATGATTTTATGCTTTGGTTGCATGAAATTAAGGTTTATATGTTTGATGCATGTTATGATTATACGTCCCCAAGTATGGTTAAGAATGTGGTAGAATATGCATGCTAGGTGTTTGATGTGATGAATAGTGATGCAAACTTAAATTCATGAAAACCCTAATTTGGTGCATTTACACCCAATGGTTTGCATGAGAATGCATGAATGATTTATGAATTTGTGATGATGGAATGAAATATTAGACACCGCTGCATGCTTGATGTAGGCTCCCGGCTGCGACCGGTTGAGGTAGTGTGCACGTATTATGACGTAAAACCAACTTAAGAACAAAACTGCCAGTTTTCGGGTAAAACTGGCCAGTTTTCTGGAAAGGCAATTTTAAGGCCCTTAGAGGCCGAATTAGGCAAAACGTTAAACATGAAAGTCGTAGAGAAGGGTTTTTCCTAGGGGAAATCGTGAAAATTTTTCAAAAATAAGGTTCTAAAGGCCTCTGTTTTTATTAAAATCCGAGACTGAGAATTCCTGGGTAGGTCAGACCTGTGCTCATGGCCTGGGGACTTAAACAAGGAAAACGAATTAATTAAAGGCAGAACCGAGTTTTCAGTTAAAAACAAAAGTTGTAGTATTTTTCAAGATCTAAAACTTTCATGAAGAAATATTTTTCAAATTCTAAACAGATTTTAAAGTTAAAACCTGATTTCCAAAACAGTGCAGGAAAAGGGCATTCCTGCACATACACAGATAATTGGCAGTATGGAACTGTTCCAAAGGCAGTTTCCAATAGTTAAAAATTTTTACAAACCTTTCTAAAAAAATTACAATTTTTCAAAATTGAACAAGAGTTTTTTATAAAAATAAAAAATTAAAAAAAAAAAAAGAAATGAACAAATTAAGTCATGCCATGTCGAGTAATGATATGCCAAGTTATGCCATGATTTATGGTTATGCCATGTCCATGTCACATGTGCACCATGACTAATAAGATCACAACTAAAGATTTTTAGTCTTGGAATATACAAGACTAAGACTAAACCAAGTCAAGCAAGGTGTCGTACCAACCTCCCGTGATCGAGGAGGATACATGTTCAAGTCAAGTTATGATTATTAACCTCTCGTTGATGCGTGAAGGTCAAGTTTATGATTCCCAGAACTGTTAGGACCTTGCAAACTCTAACTTTGTCTGGAGGCTGCGCGCTTTTGGTACGTACACTATGGGCCCACATGTTAAGACAAGATAATAAGTTCAAGATTAAGTCCATAATGAAGCATAAGACATTTAAATCGATCATAAATGGTTCATGCATAAATTACATGATGATTGGCAAGTTTTTAAGAGGTTTGAAATGTTTTGTGAGATATGTTTGTACTTGCTGGGCGAAAGTTCATTTGTATATTTCATACTGTAGGTAAAAAGCCTGCAGCCTAGCTGATGGGTCACGCGGACGATGCGGCGAATGAAGGGCGGTGTGAAATACCACTACGTAAAATTTTACGCAACCTCTTTGGAGTTGATATGTAAATATCTCAAAAAGAAATTATGTCATAAAGTATGTATGAAGTTTGAAGACTTTAGAATGTCTTTTCATTATGATATATATGCATGACAAGTTTTCTGCACAAGACAGCCTATGTATATGTATATGTTTAAAAATGTTATAAAAAAAAAAAATTTAGTCTCAAATTTTCAAGTAAGTTAAGTACAAGTATGTATGGTGTCAACCCGACTTGGGAAGTCGGGGTGTCACAGAGTTGGTATCAGAGCGGTATCCTGCCAGCTTACTTCACATCGCTTCACATCGTTTCTACAACGGCCTAAGTAAGTTAAGTTATTCTTCTTACGATTAGAATTAGTTAAAACCTTATATGTGTAATGAGCACTCTTCTTCAATGGCCATGACGGGAAATTATACTCCTGATGCTTTCAAGGGACTACTACACCCTGGTATGGTGATAGTTGAGAATTTCTCGTACTAAGGATCAACATTATGAAAGTTATATGTGGTAATTGTGGAACTTTTGCCACATAAGGAATATGTTGGACACGGGGATGGCGTTGGGTGGTGCCTTAGCTTGGTGGTGGCAACTAGGTGACGTACGGAAATGATGAGAAAGTTTTATACCTTCCCAGATGTTATGATTATGTACTCCTGTTGTGAAGGAGATATGAACAAGGTCATGATGAATTCATATATGTTCCATGTTATGCTATAATATGGAATGAAGATTATGGTTCTATATAAAAGATATGATTTTTTAAATTTTGTAACACAAGAAAATAAGCTTATTTCATTGTTTTCCGTATAGAGCCATGCCACCAAAACGTAGAAAGGCATAGACCCAAGACGTTGATCTTGCGGCCCAGATGAATGAACTGAGGCAAATGATGTTAGCCCAACAACAAGAGATAGGAGGGCTTAGGGCTCAGTTAGCTCTACAGAATCAGGGACTTCTTGATGCTGGGGTGCCACCAGCACCTGTGAATCAGCCTGCTGCACCGGAAATTCCTGATGTTGACCCGGTGAATCCAGAGAACCCTATAGCCCCTGAAGTACCTGTTGCGCCTGTAGCTGTTCCACTAGCACCCCTGGCTCGAACTCCGGAAGAACTATATGACAAATTTCGGCGCATGAAGGCACCGGAATTTGAGGGGTCAACAAACCCGATTGAGGTCAATAATTGGTTAATCGACCTCCAGGTTGTCCTAAACTTCCTCAGGCTCAATGATCAAGAAAAAGTCCTCTGTGTATCCTTTATGCTACGGAAAGATGCTCGCCTCTAGTGGGAAACAATTCAGATCCAGCGAGATGTTACTCAGATGACTTGGGAGGACTTTATGGAGGAATTTTAGGAGAAGTACTTCAACACGGAGGTCATGGAAGCTCAACAAGACGAGTTCGATAAGTTCCGCCAAGGAAATCTGTCTGTAGCTGAAGCTGTCAAAAAGTTTGAGCAGCTAGCACGTCTCTGTCCTCACCTTTTTAGTTCCGAGAGGGACAAAGTAAGAAGGATGATGAGAATGTTCCGCTCAGATTTGGCAGTAGTAATTAGCAGTGGCCCCCATCCACCACTCACTGTTGCCGAATGTGTCAGTCGGGCAATTCGAGCTGAGTATTGGGTAGGACAAAATAAGGAACAATGGGCTAAGTTCTTCAAGGAAAAGAGGGAAGAAAAGACCCAAGCCAAGCAGAATCAGGCCATGCTAGGCCAAACTCCACAATAGAGAGGTCAAGGAGGATCTTTGGGTCAAAACAACAATAACAAGCAGTACGGCAACAACCAACAGAAGAGGAAATGGAATGCAGGAGGATAGGGGAATCAACAGAATTTTCCCCAAAAGAAGAATGCTCCTGATAGCAACAGTTATCCCACTTGTCAGAAATGTGGGAGGAGGCACCCGGGAGATTGCCGTGCTGAAACCAGTCGCTGCTTTCTATGTGGCAAGGAAGGCTACTATGCTAGAACTTTCTATCTCAATCCTCAGAATCAGCAGAACCAACAGAGAAGACAGGGATCTCAACTTCATGCAGCACAGATGAAGCTCGAAGGACCTGTAATCTCTCAAGGCAGACTGGAAGCTCCAGAACCTCAAGGATGTATTTATGCCTACACTAAGGAGGATGCTCAAGCTGGACCTTCCACTGTGGTGACATGTCAGCTTCCTTTTGCCCAACAAGATGCCTACGTGTTAATTGATTCTGGAGCTACGCATTCATTTATATCACCTAGGTTCGCTAAGAAACTAGGTAGAGGAAGTGATAGGATCGAAAGAACATTTAGGACTACATTACCCTCCGGGGAGATTCTGTTGTCTGATTATTGAATACGTCACGTTCCAATAATTATATGTGGTAGGGAAATGTATGTCAACTTGATCATCATTGACCTATACGACTACGATGTCATCTTGGGTATGGATTTCCTGGGGAAGTACAACGCAGTTATCGACTGTCCACGACACACTGTCACGTTCAAGCCAATTGGAGGCGAGGAGTTTATTTTTAGAGGATCGACTCCAAAACAGCCGAAAATGTTTATTTCTGCGCTAAATGCCAGAAAGTTGTTGGCAGAAGGATGTATTGAATTTTTAGCCAACATGGTGGATAAGATGCAAGAAACCAAGAGTAGGCCGGAAGAAGTACCGATAGTCAAGGAGTTTATAGAGGTTTTTCCTGAAGAGTTGTCAGGATTGCCACCAGAACGAGAGATCTCTTTTGAGATTGAATTACTTCCTGGATCGGCACCAGTATCCAAGGCACCTTAAAGGATGGCACCTGTCGAACTTAAGGAACTGCAGATTCAGTTAC
This sequence comes from Ficus carica, assembly GCA_009761775.1. Taxonomy (NCBI): domain Eukaryota; kingdom Viridiplantae; phylum Streptophyta; class Magnoliopsida; order Rosales; family Moraceae; genus Ficus; species Ficus carica. Next base: position 3,430,150 of record CM019747.1, on the reverse strand, counting down.
AGGAGCTTCTGGATCGAGGATTCATTCGTCAAAACTACTCACCATAGGGAGCCCCAGTTTTGTTTGTTAAAAAGAAGGACGGTACTCTTAGGATGTGCATTGACTATCGGGAATTGAATAAGATTACCATCAAGAACAAGTATCCCTTGCCTAGGATCGACAATTTGTTTGATCAATTGAGAGGAGTTTCAATTTTTTCGAAAATTGACCTACGATCAGGATATCATCAGCTCCGAATTAGGGAAGGAGATATTCCCAAGACGGCCTTTCGTACGCGATATGGACACTACGAGTTCCTCGTTATGCCATTTGGATTGACAAATGCTCCAGCAGCCTTTATGGACCTGATGAATCGAGCGTTCAAGGATTACTTGGACAAGTTCGTTATTGTTTTTATAGATGATATCTTGATTTATGCAAGATCAAAAGAAGAGCATGAGGAGCACCTAAGGATTGCTTTACGGATTCTAAAGCAGAATCAGTTTTATGCTAAATTCACCAAGTGTGAATTTTGGTTGGAGAAGGTCCATTTCTTAGGACATGTGGTCTCTAAGGAAGGCATATCTGTAGATCCGGCCAAAATTGAAGCTGTAAGTCAATGGCCAGCTCCGAAGAATGTCACCGAAGTACGTAGTTTCCTCGGCTTAGCAGGCTACTACCGACGTTTCGTCGAGGGATTTGCTAAGATCGCAGCGCCGCTCACTGCACTTACAAGGAAGGGAAAGAAGTACGAATGGACTGCAAAGTGTGAAGAACACTTTCAAGAGCTAAAAAGTAAGCTGACTAGTGCTCCAATCCTTACAATCCCGGTTGTAGAGGAAGGGAACTCTGTGATATATAGCGATGCTTCCAAGATAGGATTGGGAGCCGTTCTCATGCAGAACGGAAAAGTGATCGCTTATGCTTCACGACAGCTTAAGGATCATGAAAAGAACTATCCGACGCATGATTTGGAACTTGCGGCGGTGGTATTTGCGCTCAAAATCTGGAGACACTATCTTTACGGTACTAAGTGTGAAGTTTATACGGATCATCAGAGTTTGAAGTATATCTTCACACAAAAGGAGCTTAACATGAGACAAAGAAGATGGCTTGAATTGGTGAAAGATTATGACATAGACATCCTTTACCATCCTGGGAAGGCTAACAAAGTAACCGATGCCCTTAGTCGAAAGTCGTCTTCCTCGTTGATGTCAATTCAGTCGTTGATCGAGCCTCTTCAGAAGGAGCTTGTGGAAGCTGTAATAGAGCTTATCACGGGAAGTTTAGCTGCCCTAACCTTCTAACCTACCATTTTGGATAACATGAAGGAGCGACAAGAAGGAGGTGACTCGCTGCTTAGGACAAGAAACGAGATCTTGGAAGAATAGGAGTCGGACTTCAACATATCGGATGAGGGCATACTCTATCAGAAAAATAGATTATGCATTCCTAAGGAGGACGAGTTGAATGAGCAAATCATGAAAGAGGCTCATGTGACTCCATATTCTGTTCATCCTGGAGCCACAAAGATGTACAAAGACTTGAAGGAAAGTTTTTGGTGGCCCAGAATGAAGAATGACATTGCTACATTTGTCAGTAAATGCCTTACGTGTCAAAAGGTGAAGGCAGAACACCAACGTCCAAGGGGAGAATTGCAGAAAATTTCCATCCCAGAATGGAAATGGGACCAAGTGACCATGGATTTTGTGGTTGGTCTACCCCGAACTCCCAGTGACAACGATGCTATTTGGGTGATTATTGATCATTTGACGAAGTCTGCGCACTTTATTGCTATTAAGCTTAGCTTTACAGTGGACCAGCTAGCGGAATTATATGTTGCGCAGATCGTTCGCTACCATGGGATTCCAAAGGCGATCATCTCCGATCGTGATGGTCGTTTCACTTCTAAGTTTTGGAGAAGTGTACATCAAGCAACGGGTACAAAGTTTACTTTTAGTACGGCTTTTCACCCTCAAACGGATGGATAATCAGAGAGGACCATTCGGACCCTAGAAGATATGTTACGAGCATGTGTGATGGACTTCAAAGGAACTTGGGATAAGAAGCTTCCTTTGATTGAATTTTCGTACAAAAATAGTTTCCAAGCTTTAATTGGAATGGCTCCTTATGAAGCCCTGTACGGGAGAAGGTGTAGATCTCCAGTCTATTGGTACGAGACAAGAAAGAAGGAACTTGTGTCCACAGATTTTATTCGGAGAAGCACTGAGGCCGTGAAACTTATACGTCAACGGATGGAAACTGCACTTAGTCGACAAAAGAGCTATGCCGACAAAGGCAGAAGGCCTCTAGAATTCCAAGTAGGAGACTTGGTTTTCCTCAAAGTTGCTCCATTCAAAGGAGTTATGAGATTCGGAAAGAAGGGGAAATTAAGACCAAGATACATAGGGCCATTCAAAATAATGGAAAGAGTTGGTAATGTGACCTATAAATTGGCTTTGCCCCAAGAATTAGCATATGTACACAATGTAATTCATGTGTTGATGCTAAAGAAGTACATCTCGGATCCATCACATGTATTGGACCATGAACCAATTGAGGTTCACGAGGATCTGACGTATGAGGAGAAACCGGTTCGAATATTGGCACGAGAAGAAAATGTGCTAAGAAACAAGGTTATACCTTTAGTTAAGGTCCTATGGCGAAATCATGAGATTGAGGAGGCAACACAGGAACGCGAAGAAGATATGAAGAAAAGCTACCCCGAATTATTCTGATTTTCGAGGAAGAAAATTTTTTAAGGAGGGTAGATTGTAATGACCAAAATTTTTACGGACTCATGATTTTCTTGTACATAAGAAATCTAAGTTCGTACCATGTGTTTATGTGATATTATATGAAAATTATGCATATAAATACAAAATTCATAATTTTATCAGTATAGGGTTGAGTTCTCGATAAATTAGCCACGAGACTCCATAATAGGCCTTTTAAGGAAAAAGGAATGACGAAATTTCATGAATTCATGTTGGTCAAAATTTGACCGAAAAAGTCAAAGGTTGACCAAAGAGGTCAAATATAAGACGGTACTGTGATATGATAAGCAGTATGAGAAATATACTGCGAAAACCGTCTTTACGGACAAGATAGCATAATTAAGATTTAAAACCACCATAGAAAAATCAAGCACCTAAATTAGGGTATTAAGGGCCAAATGGCTTTAAGTAAAAAGAAAAAAAATTTATACAGTCCGACTATACACATATAAATTTTGAACTGCAGTTCAGTATAACGGTACTGAATTATACTGTGTATTAGTAAGCACAGTATTGGAAATATCTGTGTTAGCTTAAAAGTGGACTGCATATTAAGAAACAAGCCAAACGAGGCCTTATGATGACATCACCCAAGCTTGGAATTATGACATCATTTTTGAATTAAAGAAAAAAAATTTGTGGAAAGAAATAAAATCCTTGCCACCTAGCATCAAAATGGCCGGCCACTTAGAGGGCTTTTTAGCAAATTTTTGTGCAATTATTTTTGCTTCAAGGGATTTAAGCAAATTTTGGATTAAAAATAAATCCAAAATTAATTTAATTTTCACCTATAAATACCTGGGGGGGGGGGGGGGGGGGGGGGTTTAGTCAAAAAAAATTGGGAAAATCTAGCCAAACTCTTGCAAATTTTCCTCTCACACTCTCCCTCTCAAAACCGAACTAAAAAAAAAAAAAAATAGAACCCTAGAGCAAGCTAGTAGGGTGGTCGGATTTTGTAGAACCACAAGCCAAAGGTTGAAAATTTTTAGTACCCCATTAGGGCTAGGAGGCTAGTTGTGGGGGAAGAGAAAAGGGAAAGAAAAAGTGAGGAAGGGAAGGTCCAAGAGTGATCGGATTTTTGGTGAAAAACAAGCAAAGGGTGGCTGAATTTTTGGAACCCTATTGGAGGGAAAAACCGATTGTGGTGGCAGCCAAGGAAAAGGGAAAAATTTTTGGATCCAAGCTTGAGAACCAAATTCCAAACCCTAGAGGTAAACCCTTTGACCCTAAGCTTTTAAATTGAGCTTCAATTTGGGAAAATTTAAGTGTATTTCAAGCATTAGATGTAAGAACATAAGCTTAATTTAATTTTCATGCCATATTTTAGAATTTTTAGGTTGGTGCTTGAATTTATGGTTTATGTGGTTTTATTTACTAAGTTATGCATGATTTTATGCTTTGGTTGCATGAAATTAAGGTTTATATGTTTGATGCATGCTATGATTATATGTCCCCAAGTATGGTTAAGAATGTGGTAGAATATGCATGCTAGGTGTTTGATGTGATGAATGGTGATGCAAACTTAAATTCATGCAAACCCTAATTTGGTGCATGGACACCCAAGGGTTTGCATGAGAATGCATGAATGATTTATGAATTTGTGATGATGGAATGGAATATTAGAAACCGCTGCATGCTTAATGTAGGCTCCCGGCTGCGACCGGTTGAGGTAGTGTGCACGTATTAGGACGTAAAACCAACTTAAGAACAAAACTGCCAGTTTTCGGGTAAAACTGGCCAGTTTTCTGGAAAGGCAATTTTAAGGCCCTTAGAGGCCGAATTAGGCAAAACGTTAAACATGAAAGTTGTAGAGAAGGGTTTTTCCTAGGGGAAATCGTGAATAGTTTTCAAAAATAAGGCTCCAAAGGCATCTGTTTTTATTAAAATCCGAGACTGAGAATTCCTGGGCAGGTCAGACCTGTGCTCACGGCCTGGGGACTTCAACAAGGAAAATGAATTAATTAAAGGTAGAACCGAGTTTTCAGTAAAAAACAAAAGTTGTAGTATTTTTCAAGATCTAAAACTTTCATGAAGAAATATTTTTCAAATTCTAACAGATTTTAAAGTTAAAAACTGATTTCCAAAATAATGCAGGAAAAGGGCATTCCTGCACATACACAGATAATTGGCAGTATGTAACTGCTCCAAAGGCAGTTTCCAATAGTTAATAATTTTTACAAACCTTTCTCAAAGAATTACAATTTTTCAAAATTGAACAAGAGTTTTTTATAAAAATAAAAAATAAAAAATAATAAAAAAAAGAAATGAACAAAGAAAACCTAGTTTTTCCAAAGCAAAGAGAAAAACAAGTTTTGGACTCTAAGTCATCTTAAAATTTGGTAATAAGATAATGACCAATAATAACCGGGTAGGATACCCCAGTTACTAGGCTTAGGCCCGATGATAGGAATAGTAACCTAATACTATTCATGTATGCTTGGGTTTAGTACCCAAGGTTACTTCAAGTAACCTAACAAGTGATGAATCAAGTATGGTTGACCATAAACTCTAGGGTTACAATTAGTAACCTAGCAAATGGTCAAGACATGTATGGGGGACATATAACTAGGTTTTCTCAGGAATGTTGGATAGGTCACCAACATTTTATAGGATCCTTATCCTATGTTCTTTTTAATAGCAGGAAGTAACCTGCAGTTGCAACCTGAGCCGGAGCAACGAAACCCAAGATGTAGCATATCAGGCAAGTACAAACCTCACCTACAGTATGGAAAATAGTAAATACTATTTTCAAGTATACATGATATGTTATGCTAAGTCATGCTATGATATGTGATGCCATGCTATGATGTGCTAAGTTATGCTATGATATGTTATGCCATGAGAAGTTATGCTAAGTCGTGCTATGTTAAGTATGTTATATCATACCATGCTAAGTCATGATAAGTCATGCCATGTCGAGTAATGATATGCCAAGTTATGCTATGATTTATGATTATGCCATGTCCATGTCACATGTGCACCATGACTAATAAGATCACAACTAAAGATTCTTAGTCTTGGAATATACAAGACTAAGACTAAACCAAGTCAAGCAAGGTGTCGTACCAACTTCCCGTGATCGAGGAGGATACATGTTCAAGTCAAGTTATGATTATCAACCTCTCGTTGATGCGTGAGGGTCAAGTTTATGATTCCCAGAACTGTTAGGGCCTTGCAAACCCTAACTTTGTCTGGAGGCTGTGCGCTTTTAGTACATACACTATGGGCCCACATGTTAAGACAAGATAATAAGTTCAAGATTAAGTCCATAATGAAGCTTAAGACATTCAAATCGATCATAAATGGTTCATGCATAAATTACATGATGATTGGCATGTTTTTAAGAGGTTTGAAATGTTTTGTGAGATATGTTTGTACTTGCTGGGCGAAAGTTCATTTGTATATTTCATACTGTAGGTAAAAAGCCTGTAGCCTAGCTGATGGGTCACACGGACGATGCGGCGAATGAAGGGCGGTGTGGGATACCACTACGCAAAATTTTCCGCAACCCCTTTGGAGTTGATATGTAAATATCTCAAAAAGAAATTATGTCATAAAGTATGTATGAAGTTTGAAGACTTTAGAATGTCTTTTCATTATGATATATATGCATGACAAATTTTCTGCACAAGACAGCCTATGTATATGTATATGTTTAAAAATGTTAAAAAAAAAAAAAAAAGAAAATTTAGTCTCAAATTTTCAAGTAAGTTAAGTACAAGTATGTATGGTGTCGACCCGGCTTGGGAAGTTGGGGCATCACATCTATAGCTATTTTAGGAACTTTTCTTTGTAATGTGCAGCTATTTAAAGGACGTAAAAGGAATGTAAAAAATCAGATCATTAATAAGAAAATTGTGAGAATTCTTTCTCTTTGGTTCTTTGAAGAACTATTCGAACTTATCGAGATTTTTCGTGGCGTTCACCAACGACTTATCAATCAACCCTTCCATAGTTGATTGTGGCGTCATCACCATACTAAGGTTCTTACCTCTTATAGGTAATGGCTCACGGTTCCTTCCATTCGAACCTGTTCGTAGAAACGATCTTGGAGACCTCTTCGAATACGGGTTTCGTCACATAATTGACGTGGTTCGTATCACCCCGATTGACCCCCGACCTTAAAACTCGACTCCGACTCCCAACCCGACCCTAACCCCAAAACCCAGCCCCAACCCCAACCCCCGTCCCGAAACCCGACTCCAAACTCGAAACCTAACCCAGACCCCCATCCCGAAACCCAACTTGGACTTCGAAACACTATCTCAACCCTGGTCTCGAAACTCGACCCTGACTCTCATCCAGATACCCGATCCCATCTTGAAACCCAAAACCTGACCTCGACCCCTGTTCCGAAACTCAATCCCGATCCCGACCCCGATTCCGAATCTCGACCTCAATCCGGACCGTGAAACATGACTTTGGTTCCTATCTCAAAACCGACTGTGATCTTGTGGTCATAACATGAATTTTATCTTTTGAAATACAATACAAAACCAAAAATAGTATTGTATAATAATAATACAATACAAAACAAAGCATTTTATAGAATACAATACAATTTATACAATACAATACAATACGACGTGCCAAACGGCAATGTGCATCCCTTTAACGAAAAAAAAAATGGTGACGATAGTAGTAGCATCATGCACATGTTACATAGGCCTTCTTGTTCGTTATTATGGGCCTGTTTGGCAGAGCTTTATAGAAGATGTTTTTGGCTTCTCAATATAATGTACTATCGTTAAGATAACTATGGATTCCGTATCTATGAATCTTGATTTCTCCATCTATAAGTTATACACCCAAAACACAAGTATATTGACCGTCAATTATCAGTGTCTCACCTATAGTGGATCAAAATGTATAAGTCATGGATGCGAAATCAAGTATTCATTTCAGGATTAAGATTAATGCATGATGATAATCAAAGTGTCATTGATTCTTATAAATGGAATTATTAAATCGAATCAAATAACACCTTAGGTCCAGTCCAATGTCATACCTCAATACTGGTGTACATTAAAGTTTTTACTCGGAACCTATCCGATGGTCAAGACAAATCATCCCTCCAAGGAAGTACACAACCTTTACAATCTTATCATAAATAAGATCCCTAAATCTTAATCCATCGATTGTGGACCATTTATTTAAACTGTTATCAAATTATTACGTCTTCTATGTATACCCCATATACATATGGTAATCCGATATATTACCAATAGCCTAGGAGTATTTTATGTTTGCTCAAAATAATCATACAATCAACAAATGAAAGTAAATATGACACAAATTATTAAATATGAATAACCTCTTTTTATTAATATCAAAATGTCATATTTTTAGAAAATCCCTAGAATTGATTTTCTATCATTAGGGCACATATAGATCCCAACAATCTCCCACTTGCCCGAAGCGAGTAAATGTGACATATTGCGCATCCTCTTGCCTTCGACGTGTTCCTCGAATCTTCTGGCTGCCAAAGTCTTCGTGAACGGGTCGGCAAGATTGTCCTCTGATGCAATTTTGTAAACTGTCACATTTCCACTTTCAACAAAGCCTCTAATAACGTGATATTTTCTGTCAATGTGCTTACTCCTCTTATGATGCCTAGGATCCATATTTTCTGTCAATTTTGAATCCATATTTTACATCCGCCACCGAGGGGTGATCTAAACATAAAATATGTCCAAAATTGTTATCCTTTCGGAAATCCAAATCAGTGTGCGCTCTAGGTAAGATACCTATCCGAAGGGAATTCTCAGGTCGAACCCGAGTAGTAGGCACTACCATGCGTAACTATTGGACCAACGATGGAGGCTGTAAGTCTTAATGTGTAAAACCTTTTCCCACTCAATCTTTTGAATTAAGGTTTTTGTTTTTCATGCATAAACAATATTCATTAAGTGACACTCCCTAGTCGATATGGCATGTTATCAATACATCGCGAAATAGTATAACATATTTATTTAGCATCGCATCATCCATGGTTTGCAAAATATGTAAATAGCCGTGGATCATGATTCCATCCTAGTAAAAAGAAAATTACAAAATTTACAAAAAAATTAACCGAACATATATTGGCCTTCTTTTGTAGATCCATGTCTTGTATCCTTCTTCAATGTGTCGTCCTTCTCCAATGTCACGTCCTGTTATATTTTAATTAAATTTAAATTTCTAAAAAGATTATATGTGATTTTTAATTTTAACCAAAATTACAAAATATCAAAAATTTAAATAAAAACACGCCTTTAATTTAAAATTCAAATTTTAAATTTTCAAAAAAAAAAATGTGATTTTCCAATTTTAATTAAAATCACAAAATTTTAAAATTCTCAATAAATAAAACGTCCATTAGATTTAAATTTAAATTTTGATTTTTGATTTTCAAATTATCAAGATCACATATCACTGGAAAATTAAAATTTTCAAAATATTTAATGTGATTTTTCTTCCACAAAAAAACGTCAATAATATGAAATTTGAATTAATTAAAATTTCTACATTTAAAAAAAAAATCACATCCTTTGAAAATTTCCAAACCTTAGTTCATCTTCAATCTCCATGAATCCATTGTAGCTCGAATTTACAAAAAATTCATACGCCGTTTTCGGCTTACAAAAAATATAGGAATTGAAAGAATGACCTAGCGGTGATAATAGACCGCATCTATTACACTTGAAAAACTTAGATACAAATTCTAACCTCTATGGAATCATGACTGGAAAAATTGAACAAGTATCATATATTAAAAAAAAAAACAATATAAAGCATTCATTCATTCATTCACAATATATTTAACATATTCAAAATAAAACATACACAAAATTGTTGGAAAAACATATCTGATATCAGAGTTATGGCGCAACGGAAGTTTTTAAAATTTTTATGCTGATTCAGAAAAGAAGCTCATGATTTATATGATAATAAATTAAGTACATGATCAAACGTACCTTGTTTCTCGGATTCCGGAATTGCTAGAGCGTCGACCAACGTGTCTTCTCTACTATTTTCGAGTCCCCACATCTTAGAGTGCTAACACACGTGCTATGAAGCCAAACGATCGGTAATTCTTCCGAAGTCTAGATCCCACCTTCTCAATCCCGATGTATCTCATTGAGAATTCGATCTGGGTTCGTTGTTCAAAACTACAAAACAGAAACCGATTAACCTTCTATGAAAAATATCACTCGGCTTAACATTCCTCACAGTTTTGATTCAATTAAAATTTCTCTCTTTTTCTCACACCCAAGAAGGACGAATTTTCTCAAGCCCAAAAAACCTAAGTGTTTGGCATTTTCTCTCTCTCCCAAAACCGTCCACCTTTTTGAGTGTATGATGATGGTTATATTTTTTCAAGAACCCCTAACCTTTATATAATATTCCAATTTTTTTTCAAAAATATCTCATACTTGAAAAATAATTAATAATTATTTTTCTGGATAATCTTTGGAACCAAATGATCATTCAAATTTCGGGCTAGTTTCTTTGAATCTTATAGACAGTTTTTGCTAGGAGAGGAACTCCAAAAATTCATCCCCTCTTTTGAGTATATTCAAATTCATCCTCCACATAATGTGGAGGTTGATTGGTGGTTCAAATTTAAATCAAGAATCTAGACTAGTCAAAAAGTCCAAATCCTATCTAGATTCAAACTCCTTTAAAATTTTGAATTTAAATAAGATTCTCTTATTTGAATTTAAATAATTATATTCCAAAAACTTTATCCATATTTAATTAATTTAAATAAATGGAATATTTTAGATTTCCTTTCCACCAAAAAACCGTGCACCATTCTTTAAGAAAAGAAAATCTATCAAATAAGCTACATTAATTTCACATATCCAATCTTTTTTTGGGATTGCTTGTTAGAAAGTACCATGTCTTAATAGACATCTTTAAATTCCCATTTTAATTTACCGATCTCATTAGGAACAAATTCCGATACGCTTCGTGGAACTATATGAGCTAGTAGAGGGACCCGATGTAAATATATAAAAAAGCTCCTATAATTGTGAAAAATTAATCACGGATTAATTATTTATCAATTATCAACTTCAGGACTGTTCCACAAAAAGTTTGAAGTTGAACTCTCGTTTACATACCGTATTACGAAAGCTCTCTAACGCAGTGCTTCTTCCATGATTTATTCATCGCTTGCTTAATCCCCATATGTTATCCATGATTGAATTAAGGACTTTTTCCGTTTTACCTTTTCAATCATTTTAGCTTAAAGTTCTATTATTCTCCATTGAAAGAACCACCAATTGTAAAAGCCATATAATCGGTAAACCATCAGAGAACACAAAGTAAACTGATGGCCAAGATCTTGCTATATTATCTTTCAATTTTCGAATAATGCGTTTAAGTAGATAACATGTACTATCGTTAAAATAGCTATGGTTTCCGTATCTATGAATCTTGATTTCTCTATCCATAAGTCATACACCCAAAACACAAGTTTATTGACCATCAATTATTAGTGTCTCACCTATAGTGGATCAAAATGTATAAGTCATAGATACGAAATCAAGTATTCATTTCAGGATTAAGATTAATGCAAGGTGATAATCAAAGCGTCATTGATTCTTATAAACAGAATTATTAAACCGAAACAATTAACACCTTAGGTCCAGTCCAATTTCATACCTCAATACTGGTATACATTAAAGTTTATACTCGGAACCTATCCGATGATCAAGACAAACCATCCCTCTAAGGAAGTAGACAACATTTACAATCTTATCATGATTAAGATCCCCAAATCTTATTCCATCGATTCCGGATCATTTATTTAGACTGTTATCAAATTACCACGTCTTCTATGTATACCCCGTATACATATGGTAATCCGATATATTACCAACAGCCTAGGAGTATTTTATGTTTGCTCAAAATAATCATATAATTAACAAATGAAAGTAAATAAGACACAACTTATTAAACATGAATAACCTCTTTTTATTAATATCAAAATATCATATTTACAGAAAATCCCTAGAATTGATTTTCGATCCTTAAGGCACATATAGATCCCAACACAAAGGCCATGCTATGTTTTTTTCCCCCCATTTTGTTTTAATACAACTTAAGAGCACCTTGTAATCAGCAGAAGGAGAATAAATCTAGAGAAAATCCATGCTCCTTAGGCCAGAACCAGAACATTTTTTCCTTGCCCTATACATAAAATAATATTGCTCCTTAGGATTTATTTTTCTTTTCCTCCATTTTCTCATCAACCAAACAGGGGAAAGGGGGGGGGGGGGGGGTGAAAGAGTAGGGCTGCCGCTGTATTATGTGAACGACTATGCACCTCAAATTGAAAAACCCCAGCATTGCCGAGTGCGATCGAGAGGCTGAGATCGTGTGATTGCGATCACAAGGCTTGCATCAACCAAACGGCGACAAGTGGAGGAAGAGAGAGAGAGACGATCAGATGGCTGAGGGAGGAGAGAAAGTAAGGCGGTGGAAAAGAGAGGATAGAGAGTCGAGAGAGATCAGATTAAGAGGGAGAGATAGAGGAAGAGAGAGAAGGCTGAGGGAGGAGAGAGTGGGGTGGAGGAAAAGAAGAGGAAGAAAAAAGAAAAGGGAAAAAAAAAAAACAGTAAGAATTTGGATTGGAAGGTTACTACTGTACTAAAAGGATTTAAATATTATTTCCATTTTTTTTTCATGGTCAATAAGAATTTGGAAAGCTGAAGTTCAAATTTGAAAATTTTAGTTTCAAAATGATGAGTAAGTTTTACTGTTTTACATCCTAATAAATTTATGTCTTTGTTAACTATAAGATTACCCTAATATCATAATCCAAATATATATACACAATTAGGTTTACTTTTTTATATTATTAACTAGTTAACTAAAAGATTATTACTTTTTATCAGAATCAACCTCTCCCTAACTTCTTATTTATGTTGCCTCAGTAATGAAAATTCTTCAATAGTTGCTTTTTGGTCTTGTATCAAACATACAAATGGGCCTATACTTGTTATAGAAGTGCTTTAGAATAGTTTGAAAATTCTAACATAAACGTGTCGACCGTGTTAGCCTGTTTCTGACCCATTTTATTTTCATGTTAAACGTGTCGACCCAATTTCGATCCAATTTTAAACGTGCGGTCCAAACCCATTTATTCCGTGTCGTTCTCGTGTCGTGTCACCGTATCATGTCCGAAATTGTCAGTCCTAATTGCTGTAGTACTTCTCGGTTTGTGGTTTTTATGTCTAGCCCTACTAATTAATAAACTAAAAGTAATAATTAGGTTCAAAAAATGTAAGGCTAAGAGTTAAAGGAGAAGTAATTAATGGTTGTGATTTGAAATTATTAATTAAAAAAAAAAAAAAGAAGAAGAAGAAGAACTAGGGGAGGGAGGAAGGGAGGGTGGTTTTGTTGAATGTGAGGGTAAATTTGTCAATTTGACCTTAGATGATAAGGTTTAATTAGGCTTAATAAATATGATTGGTGGGTGAATGGATGTGAGGTTAAGTTGTATCTTAAAATTTATGGTATTTAACATTGATACCCCCTAAACTTATTATCTTTTGGTAACTTGTCTTCAAAACTTTTAATTATGACAATTTACCCCCCCCCGAACTTGCTAAATTATTGTAATGTATCAATTTTAGTTAATTTTATTCTAAATTAAAGATTTGAAATTAGAAGATTTGTATTAGAGTTTATATTATATTTGGAAATTTTTAAATGAAAATGGGTTTTTCTGGTCCTCACATGAGGCGTACATGAGTTTTTCACAATCAATTTAACAGAAAATTAATTGATAGGGGGTATATTGCTACAATTTAGCAAGTTCAAGAGGTAAATTGTCAAAATTAAAAGTTTAAGGGGTAAGTTGCCAAAAAGTGACAAGTTTAAGGACATCAATGTTAAATACCCTAAAATTTACAAGTCACAAATGTAAAAGTTTATGAACCAATCAAACAATTAGATAAATCCGTTAATGAATTCCATTAAAAACATGCGCTGCATTATTTGGAGAATATAAACCATTGTGTTTCACATGTTTTTTGTGAGGGTAATCAAGTAACTGATAAGTTAGTGTCTCATGCGATTTATATCGAAGGCACTGCTTGGTGGTTTGTTTGTCTCACAATTATGTTTTCAGAGGTCTCTAGGGATATGATGGGGTTACCTTCTTATAGATTTTGTAAGTAGCCGACATTTGTTTGTTTCTTAGTAGACATGTATTCTTTTTTTCCCTTTGACATTTTTCCTGCAGGGTTTTGGTCAAATGTTTTTTAATGAAGCATATTTGAGATTATATTTCAAGATGAGATTTCAACTAAATTCTTTGAGATTGATCTCCGGTTACATTGGGTTTTATTATTGTTTTTTATTATCTTTAATAGTGTTGTTTTTATTTTTCTCTTACTTTATTTTCTTCTAAACATTTTTGTATTTTTCTTTTTTTCATTAATAAAAAATGAAACAAATAAAAAATGAGGGTACTAAAAAGTGCTGTCATAGTCAGAATGTGTGTATATATTTGTTGATATCTGTTATCATAATCTAGGAAAAGAAAAAAGAAAAAAGAAATCTTAATAGTAAGCCCCGGAACTACTGAGCAGGTGTTATTATAACAATGTTTATATCAATATTGCTGTAATTTTGATAATAATCAAGAAATATCTGCCTATTTTTCCTCAAATAGAAATTACCTTATTTGTCCATTTAATTAATGTTCACGCGCAACGAAAGTACAAAGAAAATCCCACAATTCCATTTCCCAAAAAACCAAAAACCAATTACTTTCTCTCTCTCTACAATGACCCCGTTTGTTGCCATTGCCAGAGCCGCTCGCAAGTCCAGAGCCACCACTGGCGGCTCTGCCCTGTTCCTCCGCTGCATGAGCAACATCCCGGAGAACACCGTGTACGGCGGTCCCAAGTTCCAGAGCCCCAACCAGAGAGTGACTCTTGCCACCCTCAGGCAGAAGCACCGCCGGCGCAATCCCATCACCGTCGTCACCGCCTACGACTACCCCTCCGCTGTCCACCTCGACATGGCCGGCATCGACATCTGCCTCGTCGGAGACTCCGCCGCCATGGTCGTCCACGGCCACGACACCACCCTCCCCATCACGCTCGATGAAATGCTCGTCCACTGCCGCGCCGTCGCTCGGGGCGCCAAGACGCCTCTCCTCGTCGGCGACTTGCCGTTTGGCTCCTACGAGTCCAGCTCCACTCAGGTATGGCCATGAATTTTGGCGATTGAATTGGTTATACAATTGATCTTAGCATTTTCTTTATCACACTACTTGCACAATTATATATTACCATCTTAATTGTCAAACTTCTTGTGATGTCAATCATTTTTTGAAGAGACTGGTCGGGACGGTCATCTCGGTCGGTTCTTGACCGTACTGTTGGCCCGAGCAGGCTTTCCGACCGTCTTCTCATTTTTTTTTCCTTGTTATTTTGAAGAAATTAAAAAAAAAAAAAAAAAAAAAAAGTAAATGAGCGAAATTGTCATATATTATCGGAATGATGGGAGTGGAAGGAAAAAAGAACAATTATATTTGGTTTAGTGATGAAATATTTACGATTAGCAGGCTGTTGATACTGCGGTGCGGATATTAAAGGAAGGAGGAATGGATGCAATAAAGTTGGAAGGAGCGTCACCGGCGAGAATCAGCGCGGCGAAAGCAATTGTAGAAGCTGGAATTGCCGTGATGGGGCATGTGGGACTCACTCCGCAGGCCATTAGTGTTCTTGGGGGATTTAAGCCTCAGGGCAAGAATGTTGCAAGTGCTGTAAAGGTCTGTGCTTGTGTTTTAACCATGTTTATGTGATTTATCATGTGAGATCATGCTTGTACAATGTTGGTTTCGAATTTGATGTTAATGATTTGTTTTTCCTCTTACGCAGGTTGTAGAAACCGCCCTGGCCTTGCAGGAAGTGGGGTGCTTTGCGGTGGTTTTAGAATGCGTTCCAGCACCTGTGGCAGCTGCAGCTACTTCTGCTCTTCGGGTTCCTACGATTGGCATTGGAGCGGGGCCTTTCTGTAGTGGCCAAGTTAGTTGGCGATCTTATCCCATTCCTCTTTGTTGATATACACAATCCTGTAGAATACACTTGTATCTCACTTGCTACGATCATATAGTGACTGGCTTTGAACTAGAAGTTAGAGTCCTAGAATGACATACAGATACTTGATTTAATGTCAATGTAACTTAGCTGAAAGCTTATAATTGTTCAAACCAAAAAGCTTATACAAGTTGGAAAGTTTCATAACTTAGTTTATGTATTGAAATTTCCAGTGTAGAATTTCATTGTGAACGTAGAAAGTTATGACAACAAACTATAACATGGATGGATTAGAATGGCGGAGTTCTATCACGATTCTGTTATACTGCTCTATCACTTCGACGGCTCTATCCCTTTAATTTGTGTTTCATCAGGTTTAGTTGTTTTGTCTTTAGAACTTGTAATTTTGGAATGAAATCTTTTTCTTACACTTTTAATCTATTAAGAATCAAATTTTGCATTTTCACCCTTGCACTTGTCCATGATATAATAAAATTTCAACCTGCAATTGGATGCATCTCTTCTTTCTGCATTTTATTTATTTTCTTTTTCATTGTTGCCTTGTCAAAGTTTTTTCATATTGAATTGTTTTTTCTCCAAGGTTGATAAGAATTTATAATGTCTATCGACGCTTGGTTAAATTATGGCAATGCTTAATTTGTCTCAATGTGATGCAGGTGCTAGTTTACCATGACCTGCTTGGAATGCTTCAACATCCACATCATGCTAAAGTAAATTCTACATTTGCGTGTCCATTAGTTGTCGTCACTCTTCCTGTGCATTAAACTTTTTACTCAACAAGGTAGCCACACACCTTTTGCAGGTTACCCCAAAATTCTGCAAGCAGTATGCACAGGTCGGAGATGTAGTTAACAAAGCTCTATTAGAGTACAAGAAAGAAGTGATCGAAGGTTCATTTCCTGGCCCGGTGCACACCCCATATAAAATCAGTCCCTCCGATGTCAGCGACTTCTCAAAAGAGTTGGAAAAATTGGGTTTGGGAAAGGCAGCGTCTGCAGCAGCTGAAGTAGCTGAGAAGATTAATAAACCCGAACCACTAGGTGGAGGCAGCCCATCAAGTGACTGAAAACGAGATATAGCTCGTAAGGTCATTCTTAGAGTACCGTTCGATGTTGTTATAGTTGGCTACCAGATACTTGGTAATTGCTCTGGCTGTCTGTCTATGACTAGTCTCATTTTGCTCAGTCAATAGAATGTTTTCAAAACTCGAAATTTCTCCATTTCGAAATATATCAGCCCCTCCTCCCTTTTTCATTTTCTTTTTAGAAAAGGGAAGGAAGGTTTCTGAAGTTTGTAGCTGACATTCATTTTAAAGCAGAAATAAAGCATCTCCAAAAATGAATGCTTAAAGCATCACTAGTCGTATGTGTACATTTTTGTACTTAAATCCGTTTATATAACTTAGCAAGAGTTGCTTCCACGTTATTATTATTATAACTTAAGGTGTGTCTACATATGCGTAATCAGACTGAACATAAATCGAAGTGAATAAGATTTAGAGTGAGGATTGATAGCTGAATAAGTTACTTGTTTGATTCTAGGATTCGGAATCAGAGTCATTATGAATCCCTTAATCTTCCTGTAAAACTCGGCTGAAGGAACCTGAATGTTTTCTATGGAGTGAGCAACACCAGCTTGTGCCTCTGCTACTGGTACTGGGTTTAACTTATCTTGGCTTACATACTTAGGTACCGGATTATTTAGAAGAATATAATCTTTAGAGATTTGGAAATTCAATATAACAATGTTTGTCTAACTTTTTATATCGGTGCATATGAATGACTAAACTTCAAAAGTGATATACACCCTAATTAACATCAATTGTACCTTTTTTTTTTTTAATAAAATAAATGTGTTATAGGGGTAGAGGTTGGAATGTCCAGATAATCCCGGGGAGGTGGATGCACCTCGCGTGATATATGAATCTCTCACGAAATGGATTGCCCATATATCCCGGCCAACGAGGTGGTGACGACTCGAACCCAAGCATTCAGCGAGGAGAACGAGCGCCCTGTTGAAATCCGATGATTATTTCTGGATTTGAAAGATTAGTTTCTTTTCCAAGTTTTTGATAATAAACTGACATGATAATTTGTCAGCTATTTTAGGCTTTATTTAGAAGATTTATTTGATTTTAATATGATTGCAAATATGTAGATTAGCTTCTTAGTTTCCCAATGATTAGTTTACTGATTTTCTTGCATAATTAGTGATAAGTGTACAAAAATACACTTTTTTCATATAATTTAGTTGATAATTTAAGTTTTAATTGAGTATATTCATAATATTAATTCAAAATGTTTAATTTTTATTAATTTATTTGGTTTTATTTTATTTTTCTAAACTTTTCTTTTTTCTTCTTTTTCTTTCCTTTCTTTTCTCTTCTTTCTTTCTTTCCCCAGGAGCGCCACACCCAGCGGATATCTCTCCCTATGCTTGAGTTAAATAAGCCCAGACGCGAGCTTTGGGTCAACTCTAGCCCACACAAATATGGGCCCGCGATCATCGCCCATGTTCCACGCTCCTTGACCAGCTAATTGCCTAACGTGTATCCAGCTAGTTGCCAATCCTTTGAAGATGATTTTGTGGGCCGAAATCTCTCCATCATTGCTGGACATTGCAGCCTATAAAAAAGCAAGCCTTTGCAGCAAGCAAGAGGACGTTTTTTTCCCTCATCATTTTTTGCTGAGTTTGGAATGTGTTTTTCTTCTCCTTGCATTTTCATCTCATGTTTTCTTTTTAGAATTTTGTGAGATAAATTGTAAGCTAGGTTAGATATTTTGGTGAGGCTAGTGATGATCTCATGTGTGAAGTGATCCAATTTGAGTTTGATTTTGTTTTGGTTTGTAAAGATTATATGTTTTAGTAGATTGAATTTCTTCATCTTATTTTTTTATTCAAAATATTTTATACCAATTTTTTATATAAATTCAGTCATGTTTTGTTTATGCAATATTGTCACATTCTATTTTGACAAAAATTTGCCTTATGAGTTGTCTTTTACTACAATTTGCTAAAAACAATATTTTGTCGATTTTGGATATCTTGTAATGATGAATCTATTTGGTTTCAACATATAGATTTAATCCACCGAAACACTTTTGTTATTGTTGTTGATATTTAATTTCATATTTTTCGGTTGTTCATTTGGGATGTGAAGTGTGCAATTGAGTCATAAATCGAAGATAAGATTCAAATTGGAGAACGAAGTATAGGAATGATTCACGACGTATTGCCTCATTTATTATTGAATTTTTGTCTTCCTTAATTTTATCTCTTTCATATTTTGTTTATTTTCTCTATCACAAAAATCCACCAAAAATATATGCACTTTTTATTTTAATTCATTTCCTTGTCTTTTTAACGTTTACTAATAATATTATTTGTTTTGTTATCGCCTCCTTGTGGATATGACCGCCCGATCTTTACTACAACCGATTGGTTTGCGAGTGTATCTTTGGGCGTTAATCAAATTATATGAACAAAAGTGTATTTTTGTACACTTATCACAACCTCCAACCAGCTTATTGCTAGTCTCTTGCAATTCAAGCTCAGGCAAAATCATGTTATGATAAATAAAATTGAGCCAAAACTTCGCAAAGCTGTCAAAACACTTCAAACAAAATATTAGTGAGAAATCAAAAGATGCCATCAGAGATTATTTCAGTCATAACTCAGAGGTGTGTGAGTACTCCAAACCAGAACCATCTTACCACAAACCAAAACACAGTTATCTTCGAAAATTCACCAAGTAAAAGTCTCAACTCCATTACCCACACGGGTGTTGGGACTTTTTGATTTAATGTCTCTCTCATAAAGTTGGAAATGAATCGGAAACTGCTCAAATGTGAGATGAGCCATTTCAAACAAGCAGATAAACAGACATTGATCAAAAAATAGGTGAGCTAACTGTTTAGAACATTCCACCATTCTTACCACAAATCAACTTTCGGGATTTTATCATAGTCGGAAGAAAACTAACAACTTATTGAATAAACGAAGAGAAAATACAACAAAAATAAAAGACATGAATTTCAACATTTTTTTATCTTTTTTTTATTATATATATATATATGCGCGCTAATATATTCATGAGATCACAGATAACTACAAAACAAATCCAAAAAATAAAAAAAAGAAAAGAATGATAAAGTTCCTATCCGACAAAAAATCGTCCCTCAAGCAAATATATCAATCATACCACAAAACCATGTAGTGTTGTTCTAAACAGTGACTAAAACCAACTCTCAAGATCAATGAACATTCAAAAACTGTTTTCTCTACACTCGCAACTCACAAAAAGGAAACACTTAAACTTGGGAATTTTCTCGACTGAAGTGCATTTACCACAATCTTACCACAAGGTTTGGTGACGTGTGCAAGTACTCTGAAATTATTACTTAGTTAGCAATAATAGAACAATTGATTCAAACAACACCATGAAATCATGTTAAGACAGCTGCAAAAAATTTTGACTCAAAATTATTCACACAAACACAAAATTCCTTATGCATGAATATGCATACCCGTAATAGAAATCAGACAGTGTCTTCAATGTCTTAAGATGCATGCAATAGAAAAGAACAGGGATAGAAGACACCTGGGTGATGCATGGTCGAAGCAAGCTGGGGTGCTCCTCAAAAGCACACAAAATATTAAAGAAACACACAAACAAACAGACATAAAATAAAACAAACCAAAGCAAAAATATGGTACGAAGGGAAAGTTGTTGAGCTTACTACTTATGATTGATAAACCGGGTTGTGAAGGATAATCTCCTTAACCTAACTTACCTATTCCACGTAGTTTTTCAGTCGCTGGCCATTGACTCTCAGTATCCTTCCATAGTTCGAATGCTCGATCTCAATAGCACCATTGGGAAAGACTCGTTTGACTACAAACGGACCAGTCCACCATGACCTCAACTTGTCGGGGTGGAGATGTGGGTGGGAATCATAAAGATACACCCATTGGTTTGGCTCAAGGTTCTTTCTCATGATCTGCTTATCAGGAGCCTTCTTCATTTTTGCCTTGATCTTGGAATTGATGACTGGAATGTTGGCTAACTCATCAAGGCCAAAGTTTTTAGATTCAGAATTTTGGAGAAGGTCTTTAGAATTATTGGAATTTCCTTACAGATGAACCTCCTCCGGAACAAGTGTGTTTATCATGAAGGTTTGGTGACACTCATCGTCATCTTATGGTTGTTTTTTGACATGAAAAATGTTCACCTCAAGAGTAATGTTCCCAAAAGATATTTTCATGAGATCATTCCTACAGTTGATGAGAGCATTTGTTGTGGCAAGGAAAGGTCTTCCTAGGATGATGGGGATTTTTGACTCCATGTTCAACACGGAGTCAGTGTCCAAAATAAGAAGGTCTATGGAGTAATAGAACTTATCGATTTGCAGCAAAACATCTTCCACTATTCCTCGTGGTTTCTTGATGGAATGATAAGCCAATTGCAGGACCATATGAGTGGGCTTAATCTCTCCAAGACCTAGTTGCAAGTAGACTAAATAGGGCATGAGGTTGACACTTGCTCCTAAGTCAAGTAAAGCTTGGCCGAATTCATGTGTCCCAAATTGATATGAGATGGTGGGACAACCAGGATCTTTGTACTTTGGCGGTGTCTTTTGCTTGATCACCGCGCTCACTTGTTCCGTCAATTAGTTTCCTAAGATAGTTTGGTCTGTGTACCTATAAATTGTACCTTACATTGATAATGAATAATAAGAAGAAAAAATGTAGTTATCTTCCATTTTCTCAAGACATACTACCAACTCACTTAAGGGACGGCCATCAATTGTACTTCTAGGCTTCTTGACGGGCTCCTTGGAATGAGAGCTTCAACTTTCGGGGAATAAAGTAAATAATATTTTTACAGTAAATTATTAAAGTAAATAAAACATTTTAAAAATATTTGGAGCAAAAATAAATAACAGCATTTTCCGCTTCTATTTTTTGGCATTTCGGCTTCTCTGGCATCAATAAGAAGATGATCATTAAACTTTTACCATTTTCAGGCATGGATGTGTTTATCTATTAGCAGAGATTCATCACAAAAGAGGCAAAAATCCTAACAATCTCATCTTAGTAAGCACTTAGTTTTGAAATTACCACCGTTTTTAATGCTTAGAAACCACATCTTATATTTTTCAGGAAATGCATAAAGAATTCATAATGAATCAAATCTCCCCAAGTAGGATTCAAACTTACGACCAGTCAGTTAATTGCCAACTGCTCTACCACTGAGCTACTGAGGAACAACGGACTTAAGGAAGCCGACTCTCGTTCTTTGGACCAACCTATGACCGAACAAAAATTGGTTCGTCACTCGTTTTCACATATTACTAATAATATATTGCTTAAAAATTATCTAAACATGCTTAGGCTATGTAAGAACAATAATGCAAGACAAACTCTGATTGGTGATGACCGCATCAAATTGTTACTCATCCTACCTCTATATTAATTTAGAAAAAAAAAAAAAAAACCCCCACCAGTGATGGTGGCATAATGGTAAGAGTGTGACCTATCAAGATTCAAGACTCTTAATCTAGCATCCAATGATCGAATATCATAGTTCATTTTTAGACTGTAATTATACCTCTTAAATGACCTACCAAGTCGGATTGGGTCTTGGTGATTTTAAACTCTCTAGATGTTAGGTGCGAAAGCATGAGAACTTGCGTTTTACATGTGGGGATTGCTAGAGAGATTGTAATATCTCTCCCATTACCATTGGGTAGTGGAGACAATAAAGTCTCACATTCAAAAAACATAAGCAAGTATAGTGATATAAATAGAAACAAGTAAAGTGTAAGGATTATTGTTGTGTAGTAGGAACTATGTTACTACTATGCACCACCCCACGTGCGAGTGCGATTGGGCGTTTAGGGTGCTTATTAGGACACACTTTGCACTATGTACATATGCATTGTCTCAAGGAGTCAAGGAGCACCCTCTTTTTTAATACTGCATTTTTTTAGATTAAATATGGACCGTTGATTCGACTAGATTATTACGATCTAATGGCCATAATTAAAGTTTGATGACCTACAGATATGTCTATTGGAATAGATATGTTTTTGAATGAATATGCACCTTTTGATTAAAAGACATGTCCGTCGTATCTGTTGCAACTCTTCGTGAACAGACATGTCAAATGCTATAAAACTCTAGTTTTTGAAATCAGTTTTATCTTTTGTTCTGAAATTTAACAAAATTTCTACTTATTAAAGTCGTGTGTTATCTTGGAGCTAATTTGCTATAAACACCAGATAGTAAACTGTTCGTAATTGGGACAAATAAAATCTTAAGGATACTATTCATACGCCTCAAACCCGCATATTTCTCTCTTTTCTATTTCGTTTTCTTTACGCCCACCCACTGTCTTCAATAATATCACTAGATTTTTATTGTGGCACTGGTTTAATGACATAAAGACATAATTGATCCTCTTTTTATTCAACTAAAAAAAAGAGAGAGAAAAAGAAAAAGAACAACCACAGCAAATTATACAAGTCTACAACCCATGTAAAAAGTAGAGCTGGGAATTTGGGCCGCCCGGCCAGGCCCGGCCCGAGCCCAAAAATCGGGCCGGCCCGGCCCGACCCGGTGAAAATTCGGGCCGGGCCAGCCCGGCCCGATTTTTTGAAATATAAGCCCGGCCCGGCCCGCGGGATTAGAGAGGGCTGGGCCCGGCCTAAGTTTATTTTAACTTTGTATATTTTTGATAATTTAATAATTTATCTTAATATTTTATCTTAGATAAAAAATAAAAAATTTTATACTTTGTTGAAAAAAATTTATTACTATTTCTATTAATTTTTATTTTTATATTTATATTATAATTGCTTAGTTAGTACTTAATAATTATAATGTTCATTAGTTAGTTAACTTAATATTATAATTAAATTTTTTAATTATTTTTTTTATTTTTTTAATAACAGGCGGGCCGGATCGGCCCATCGGGCTTAAATATTCGGGCCGGGCCGGGCCGGCCCGCCGGGCCTAAAAGGAGAGCCCAGCCCGCCTATAACTATCGGGCCGGGCTTTTACCGGGCCGCGGGCCGGGCCTAAATTATGGGCCACGGGCCGACCCGTTTGGCCCGGCCCAAATTCCCACCTCTAGTAAAAAGTGATCTATAATGTGATCAATCTTTTCTTTAAAAGGTCAAAAAAGAAAAAAGAAAAAGAAAAAAAAAAGAAAAGAAAAAAGCCAGTGTTGTCCGAAATTAGAGATGGATTTTATTTATATATAAAAAAAAAAGGATAATAAGGGCGGCGATCGCCTTTAACAGAACCATACAAAGTCGTTGAACTTGATGTTGAATGGAATCGGGTGGCTCTCAATTATATTCCTTCCAAAAAAAAAAAAAAAAAAAAAAAATTAAAGAGAGAGTCGATTTACCCCAATTACTACACATGTATTGTAATTGTACAGCAAATCAAAGATATTCATTTTTTTTCCCTTCCCGATGTCTAGGAGTTTCAAGACAATGCAAATATTTGGCACCTTAAAATGAGGGATAATGTTCAATATTTGAGCTGATTTTTGGATTACTTTCTTTTGGTTACAATATCGGAAAAGGAATTAAAATATTGTTTTACTACACAACGTGGAAAACGTGAGAAAATTTTGTTAAAATCATTTTGCAAGTCTATCGCATCCAACGGGATAGAAATTTTTTTAGTGGGGCACTAAAAAAGGACAAGACTATATATTTTAATTGTTGAATGTGGACACAATGAGAATTCCTTATAAAATATGTGAATAACTAAATTCTACTCAAATTGTAAAAACAAAAATTGACATAACAAAATTTGAATAGGAGTACAGTTAGAATTTTTCTTTTGAAATGATGATATAATTAAAATTCTATTTAAGATTAAAAATCAATTTCTTATCATATAAGTGGGAGCGATTGCTCTCACTCATTTATATGTGACTTCGTCACTAATCGTGTCACTCGGAACAGAAATAAAGAACACAACTCTCTTTTGCAAGCATGGAGATACACTTCTACATTCCCTCCTATGCATGAGCAAAGTGAAAAGTGGACCCATGGCCTAAGGGCCGAAGCAGAGAGTAACGGAGGGCCATCTGAGGAAGAAATACAAACAAAAATCACATTAAATGGCATTTTTACGTAACTAAACGAAATAAATAGCATGATTTCAACATATTTAAAATAAATAGTAAAAAAATAATTTATCAGAAGTAATTCAATAATTTGGTGTCTATTATCATATATTACAAATATTATTACAACTTATTATCTACTTTTATTATTTATTATAAACAGGGTGAAAAAAATAAATAGTAGTTGTAAGTAAATAACTGAAATAAATAACAGACTTTCAAGATATTTTAAGTAAAGAACAGTGAACAACAAATATCAACAAATTTATTAGGTAAATAATCTATTGATTATAAATAAATTTGCTATATACTTAGTAAATTAAGTATTTACTAAGAAAATTTTCTATTTACATAGTATTTTTCTTTTTTACTTCAAATATTTTAAATATTTACTATTAACTTCAATTATTTACTGAAAATTGTTATTTACTATAATTTCTGTTTAAAAACTGTTTTTTTACTGTACAAAAAATGCAGGCTCATATGCGGGTGTGAAGTTGGAGAAGGCATGCTTGGTGGGGGACTCTCGGCTGCCATGGTGGTTTCATGGCCACGCCACCGCTCTGCCACTCAATGGAGGAGAGAGTCCAGCCCTTTGGGTCCCTTCTACTGAGCTAAAAAGATCATAATAGTGCAAATTTGTGTATTTAATCCTTTTGACTTTTTTTTCCTTTTTTTTTTTTTTTTTTTCTACTTTGGAAACTGATTTTTTCTCTTTTAAATTAAAAAGCAAAAGGTGCGATAATTTTATGATAGAGTATGATAAATAATTAGAGAGCTCCGAAATATCATAACTTTTAAAGATTTATTGAATTCATATTAGGGTATAAAAACGTAAATAACCATTTTTTAATTTGACATAACTCGGTACTTGTTTGGTTGTGTATTTCAAATAAGAATTTTTAATAAAAAAATAATAATATTTGGATAATGGTGAAACCATTCAAGTTTATTTAATTGTTTTCACAATTCACAACATTTCAATTCTAATTCAAATCCAAATATTTCACTTTTGGATAAATTTCATTTTTGCTCCCTGAATTTTGGTATTTTTTTTAAGTTTGCTCCCTAAACTTTGAAAACTGGTAGAAATACTCCCTGAACTATGATATGTTATCATATTTGCTCATTCTATCAATTAAATATATGGAATTTTTCCTGAACTTTAATATTCTTGTAACTTTGCCCCTCAAAATTTTGCAAACTAGCGTTTATATCCCTCAAACTTTAATTAGTTAACATGACTATGCCTCGAACTTTAAATCATTAGCAAAAATATCCCGTGTTTCATACTTTGGCACTACTACAATAAAAAATTAATTCAAAATTAATATCTTTATGATTACAAAATTAACCTTAAAATTTTTTATAAATTCAAGAGTTTTAAATCTACAATTTTTTTTTATTCTGTTTTTTGTAATGACTTCAAATTTAAAAGAATAATTTGACTTTTTATTTTTACGATTGAAGTCGTTACAAAAAAAAAAAAAAAAAAAACTTTTATATTGAAATCCCTTGAATTTATAAAACTTTTTAAGGTTATTTTTGTAATTATAACTATTTTAATTTAAATTACCTTTTTACTATAGTAGTGTCAAAGTATGAGACAAGGGATATGTTTTCTAATGGTTTAAAGTTCGAGGGATATTCTTGCTAATTACTTAAAGTTTGAAAGATATAAAAATCAGTTTTCAAAGTTTCAGAGGCAAAATTACAAAATATTAAAGTTTAGGGCTAATTCCATCCATTCAACTGACGGAATGAGCAAACATGATAACATTTCATAGTTCAAGAGCATTTTACTAGTTTTCAAAGTTCATGAAACAATGTTAAAATAACACCAAAGTTCAGGGAGCAAAATTGATATTTGTCTATCACTTTTTAGAAATATGTACCAAACTTGTTTTTGTACATTTACACATTTTAAATATAATATTTAACAAAACTATTCATACACATATTCAATTTAAATATCCAATTCAACTTTTACATTAAGATTCATGCATTCAATTTGAATGTAACGTTGTAAAATATCTAAACTCAAACTATGATCCAAACGAACACGCAATAGCCTTGATGAGGCACGTAGGTCTCACTTAGGGGCAGATGTAGGTAGGGGCAAGTGGAGGCTATAGCCCCACTAGAATTTTTTTCCTTTCAATTTTACATCAAAAATTTTATGATTTTTCTATTCTACCGCATTAGAAATGAAAGATCTCTATTTAACCCCACTAAAATTTAAAAACTTACATATAATCCCTCTCAAAATTTTATCCTTTAATTTTTATATATTGATGTTATTTATTTTACACTAGCACTAAAATTTTTATCCGACTTTGTCACTGAGCTTACTCCACACCCCATTAGCTGTCTTGAAGGATTAGGCCTCAGGTCAGGGAAAGAATGCCGTTAGTGCTGTAAAGGTCTTTTCTTTCTTTAACTGAATGATTATAAAGGTCTAAGTTATTCACATGTTTAGGATTAAAAAGGACTTTTAGCACCTTTTTTTTTTTTTTTTTTTCCTGTGAAAATTATGCACTCACTATTGGCGTTGGTTGGAGCTGGGCCTTTCTGCAGTGTACAGGGTTGCTTTTTATAGTAGGCCTCATTGTTATTTGTTCATGTTACAAGCCATCTTTATGGAAAACAAAAACAAAAACAACAGCATTGTTCATCCGACAAATGTGACAATGTATCAAATTCGACATATAAGTTTGGGGGACATAAATTTGTTCCTTTTTTTATCATTCAATTAATAATTATTTTAATGATGCGTAATAATAAATTCTAGCTATGCTTTCAAGTGATGTGTCAATTAATAATAGTTCTTCATTCAAGTGTCCATCTTATCTTCACTTTTGTACATTTTTTTTCTTAAAGAAAAGGTCAAAAAGATAAAGGGTGGCGTCCCCTGCTGTTCCTGAGGACATGTATATATGTCCATATAACCCAATTATTATACAGAGATTATTTGAAATTAATATCTTATCAAGAAAAACTATTAGTATTAACAACCTCATATACAAAACACATTTTATAAATTTTTTTTTTCCATCCCCTTGAGAAGACAATTTTTGCGGCAAGAGGAAACATGTTCTAGAACATACCTTTGTGCGACTTTAACCTGAAATTCTGTAAGCAGTTTGGACAAGTGGAAGAAGTTTTCAACAAAGGTCTATTAGAGTACAAGAAATAAGGGGAGAAGGTGGGAAATAGGCCAAGAACCTCTATTAATAAACATTGAATAGCATAACACTTTTTTGGTAATGAAAAATTGCATATTCACGGTAAAAAATGTATTTACCAAGTATTATTCGCAACAAAATTATATTAAAAACATTCTTATAAGTAAAATGTTTGTAACATGATAAATAATTTTTATTGACAAACTAAATTGACAACAAAATTACCATGAAAAATTCTCGTAAATAAAAAATTTACCATAAATATTTAATTTATATTGGACATTTTTAATATATGTTATTTACTTTAAGCATTTCTTTTAAATGGACTATTTGCTATAATTTCTCAACAAAGGATTAGAATATTGGATAATTTTCTGGTCATGCCCATAGCCCTTGTAAAATCAGTTCTTGTGATCAAAATTTAGGTTTGGACAAGGCAGCTGAAGCTGCAGACGAAGAGGCGAAGAAAATCGATCTTGAATCCGTAGCACCCGAAAGAGGAAATCCAGGTTAAAGCGAATTGTTGAAGCAACACAAATTGGCACTTTGCCATGCCATATAGCATTGAAAGTTACATTTTCATTGGGTTTTGTTTTTGGTTAATACGTCATGGTTTGGAAAAGTTGAAATGCCAAATTCCTCATTTTGAGGAATAAGTATTAAAGCCGTCCTTCTTTTTTCCTGATTTTTGTACATGTATCAGGGAAGGATGGTACAGATATATATATATATATATATGTATATATTTAATAAATATATGCATCTGGAATTCATTTTTTGAGGCATAAAAGAAAGTAAATATTCTTGCGTAAAAAGTAATGTCTAGAACCTGGAAGCATGATTTGGCCATCATTGGATGTGGTTTGTGATCTTAGCTGAAAGTGGTGCCAAGTGAATTTTTAGTGCGTTTTGGTCTATTTTTTTGAAATGACTTAATCAGCGGTATTCTTTTGTTCATATTCCGCATTTTCTCGGGTACAAAAGGATGAGAAGAATATTACCAATCATTGTTAGTTTGTATGATATATGTGTATGTCTAATTTCAAGAATCCTTGGGCTTCCGCAAGTGTGCATGGCATCTAATGGTGAATTCCCATATACTGAACCTAGAATCTGATCTCTATATTTCATTGCGCCATACAAAAGAAAACGCACTCACAATATTTTTCGATGAATTAGTATGGGAGTGACGATCAGTCGTGCTTACTTTTCAAGCGTTTTAAAAGGAATTCACATGTCGAAAAATTATTGTAAACATTGAGCCATAATTATTTAATTTAGGAGACGAAACCCATCACCTCACTCTACCAAAGGCTGATGGACATTGAGTATCAATAGTCTATAAAAGTCTCTAATGCTTTTACAATGAGACTCGAATCTAAGACCTCTTATGTACCAAACCATGTACTAATTATAATATGCTCAATACATTTAGACTACCTCTTTAGTAAATAATATGATAATGTAAGTTTTGGGAGAAAAATTTGTTTCTCTCTTATTGAATCAAATCTGAATTACATCAATATATAGGAAATAAACTACCCAGCAGATCGTAACTAATTGGCTGGATATTAGTTCCTATACTAGTGCTAGAATCTGTTTTCTAAACTAAAGGAACATATTTTTATTTACAACAAAAATAATAAATAATAAAATAAAACAAAATAACAACAACTCTAATAAATTATTCCTAATTTTTTGACACTCCCCCTCAAGTTGGAGAGTAGATGTTGATCAATCCCAACTTGCTAACTAGTGACTTGAAATTTGGTTTGAACAACCCTTTCCTGAGAATGTCTGCAGTTTGCTGTGTTGTTGGAATGAAAGACATGCATATGATTCCGGTCTCAAGCTTATCTTTTATGAAATGTCAATCGATTTCCACATGCTTAGTTTTGTCATGTTCCATTGGATTTTGGGCAATACTTATTGCCGCCGTGTTATCACAATACAGCTTCACTGGCATGTTCATTGGCTTCTTTAGTTCTTCTAGGACTCGTTGCAACCATATCAATTCGCAAGTTCCATTGGCCATAGCCTTAAATTCTGCTTCAACACTATTTCGAGCCACCACGGCTTGCTTCTTACTCCTCCAAGTAACGAGGTTGCCCCACACAAAGGTGCAATATCCTGTAGTTGACCTTCTGTCCGTGGTAGAACTTGCCCAGTCAGCGTTCATGTGAGCCTCAATATCCCTCTACGTGGTTTTTTGGAAGAATAATCCTTTTCCTAGACAACTCTTTACATACCTTAGTATCCAGTAAGTGTCCTCCAGATGCTCCTTCTTGGGAGAATGCATGAATTGGCTCATAAGGCTTACTGCAAAGGTTATATCCGGTCGCGTGTAGGATAAATTAACTTCCCCACTAGTTTTAGGCACTGTGTTGTATCAACCGGCTCGCTCGTCTTGTCTTCTCTAAACTTCACGTTTGGATCTATTGGGGTGTCAACTGGCCTACATGCACTCATCCCAGTCTCCTTTAGGAGATCTAGGATATACTTCCACTGATTTACTATAATTTCCTTCTTCGATCTTGTGACTTCCATTCCAAGAAAGTACTTAAGAGTTCCCAGGTCTTTGATCTCGAATTCTTTGGTCAAATTTGTCTTCAAGTGATTCATCTCGGTCACATTATCACCTATTTAGATGATATCATCCACATAAATTATTAGGCCTGTCATCTTTCCACCTTCTGAAGGCTTCATGAACATAGTGTGGTCGATTTGAGCCTGACTGTAGCCTTGATTCTTCACGAATCGGGTAAACTTCTCAAACCATGCTCTAGGTGATTGTTTGAGACCACAAAAAGATTTTTTCAACCAACACACTCTCGAACCAAATCTCTCTTGAAAGGCTGGTGGAGGGACCATATAAACTTCTTCTCTCAAGTCTCCATTGAGGAAAGCGTTCTTCACATCGATATGCTGCAGAAGCCAATCAAGATTAGCAACAATAGACAATGAGACTCTCATAGTATTTAATTTTGCCATAGGTGCAAACGTCTCTGTATAATCGATACCATACATTTGTGGGAATCCCTAGGCCACAAATCGAGCCTTGTATCTTTCGAGAGTTCCATCTGACTTATACTTCATCGTAAACACCCATTTACACCCCACGGTTTCCTTTTCCCTCATCAGCTCCACCACATCCCAAGTCCTATTCTTTTCAAGTGCTCTCATTTCCTCAAGAACCGTCTCCTTCCACTTTGAAACCTGTAAAGCTTCTTGCACAGTATTTGGAATCTCCACAAGGGAAAGATGAGTGGTAAATGCAGAAAAGGATGGTGACAACTTTTTCTAAAACACGAAGTTTCACATGGGATGAAGTATAATAACCGCCCTTTTTGATTGATTCATGATTTCCTCATTGAGGAAAAAATGAATATTTGTGTGAAACGTCTGATATAATTTTATCAGATATATTTGAGTTCTTATAACATAATAAGACTCAAAACAGCTTGTTTAGTTATACATGATGCTTTTTAAGGAAAAAGGCAAAATTAGAATTTATGACCTTGACCGGTCAAAGTATGACCAAAAAAAGTCAAAGGTATGACTATGACGGCACTGTAGTATAGCAAGCAGTATATGAATTATACTGCAAAAAACTGTCATCACGGATGAAATAGTAAGAATAAGGTTCAAGATCACTTTAGAAAAATCAAGCACAATATTTAGAACAATAAGGGTTAAGTAGCTCGAAGTCAGATGAAAAAATTTACGCAGTCAAAATTTTACGCAGATGAATTCTGGACTGCAGTCCAGTATGACAATACTGTTATAGTTGAAAACAATATTTGTAATATCTGCATGAGCATTAGAATGGACTGCATTTTAGGAGATAAGCCAAACGAGGCCCTAAAAGTGGGACACCTCATCATGAGATAATTACATAATTTTTGGATTTTTGGGAAATTAGGAAAGAATTGAAAACTTGGCCTCGAAGTCTTCCTCTGATGGCTGGCCACCTCATTGGACTTTTGGGCAATTATTTTGCTCTTAAGGACTTATGTGTAATTTAGAGAATAAAAATAAATCATGAAAGAAAATCCGGGGGGGGGGGGGGGACTTTTTAGTTCATTTTGTGTGACCTTACCAAAACTCTTGCAAAATTTCTCCTCAACCTTTTTTCCCCCATAGCAGCAGAAGCCCAAGAAAGAGGAAAAAAAAAAAAAAAAATCAAGCTAGAGTGGTCGGATTTTTAAGTGAAGGAAAGCTAGAAAAAAAAAAATTTCGGAACCCAAGCTTGAAATTCATCTCCAAGATCTAGAGGTAACCCTCTCAAAATCCTAAGCTTTTTAGTGAGTTTTGAGCAAAGTTTATGTGTATTTCAAGCATTGGATGTAAGAGCATAAGCTCACCATTTATGTTTAAGTTCTAGATAGTTTACCTAGCATGTGCTTGATTTAGGTTTTGTGATCTTGATTTATGATTTTGATGTATGTATATGATGTTATGTGATAAGTATGTAAGGTATGTAGAAATGCCTAGTACATGTTTGTTGTATGTCCCCACACACATAAGAGGTTGTTTGGTGTGATTGATTATGTGATTTTGATGAATGATGCAAGTAGGGTTTGTGGAGAACCCTAAAAACCCAAATTGGTGAATTTCACCAAATAGGTTTACGAGAATGGTGGAATGTTTGAGAATGAATGAATGATCGTGAGAACGTTAGATTATATGCTGCATGCTAGATATAGGCTCACGGTTGTGACCGTTTGAGGTAGGGTGTGCGTAATTGTACGTAAGAACGAACCGAAACCAAAACTGCCAGTTCAGGTGAAAACTAGGCAGTGATCTGGAAACGGTATTTTGAGGCCTTTAGAGGCCGAATTTGAGAAAACTCAAAACTTAAAAGTTGTAGGAAATTGAAAATTATAGGGGGCTATGGGGACATTTTTTTGAAAATAAGGCTCCAAAGGCCTTCGTTTTTACAAAAACCCGAGCCTAAACCACCCAGACCTATGTACATGGCCAGGCAGGTTCAACAGGGAAAAAGTGTAAGTTAGAGGCAGAACTGGGTTTTGGGAAAAACATGAAAGTTTTAGGGTTTATCAAGATCTAAAACTTTCGTAAAGTAAAAATTTTCTAAATCCAAACAGATTTTAAATGAAACTGAATCTTAAAAACTGGGCAGGAAATAAGAAATTCCTGCACAGGATTTTCAAAACAGTGCATGCACAGGCAATTACTGCATATGCAC
The DNA here is from genome assembly GCA_009761775.1 of Ficus carica. NCBI lineage: Eukaryota > Viridiplantae > Streptophyta > Magnoliopsida > Rosales > Moraceae > Ficus > Ficus carica. The sequence goes on along the minus strand of CM019747.1, from coordinate 3,396,785 downwards.
AAATAACTGGAATTATGGGACTGTTTTTCAGCAAACTCTTCTAAACTTAGACAGTTTTACTCAGAACAATTTTTAAATGGTTAATCAAACCCAGTTTAGTATAATGAATAGTAATCGAAAAGATTACTAAAAATTAGTTGGACCAAGTTATAGTAACCCAATGGGTTACAAACTTTATATGTAAGATTTTGGATCCAAGGTTACCCATGATAACCAAATAGGATACCACTTTAATCATTGGGCCTTAGTAGCCCAATTGGCTTTTTAAGTTAAACATAATTTGGGCTTATACCTAAGGGTTACCAATAGTAACCTAATAGGATGCCAAGTACCGTTGGGCCTTGAGCCCAAAGTCTATTAAGTAATCAAACAGTATCCTGTTTGATTATTATTGGGACATGTGCCCTAGGGTTACACTTAGTAACCGAACATGATGTTATTAGAGTGTGTGAGGGGGGACATATAACTAGAGTTTTCTCATGGATGTCGGTTAGGATACCAACATCTAATGTTATAGTTAAGAGTAAGATAGGAAGATTCTTATCTTACATCCTTAATTGATAACAGGTAGTTAACCTGTTGTTGCGATCAATAGGAGCAAAAAACTCAGGACGTACATAAGAGGTAAGTACAACTCCGCCTACAGCATAGACGGAAAATGTTTTACTGCTTATGTGAAATAGTGCATGTGATTTATGTCTTGATGATGTGATGCATATGATTTATGCCTTGATGATGTAGTACGTATGATTTATGTTTTATCATTGTGGCATCATGACGCATGCTCACTAAAGATAAATCCCTCGGTAAGAATGAAAACCCAGTTTCAAGTAAGAAACTGTTGTAAAAGACTGTTTCAAGAAGAAAACTATTTTAAGAACAAGTTAAGGAAATATTTCAAGTATGATGGCAAGCGAGCTTGCCTTGTGTCGTACCGACTCGTGTTAAGTCGGGTTTGGTCCATGGTTTGAGTTGGATTTAGTTGGCCGCCCCATCCACTCCATGGCAGCGCGTCACGGTACGTACACTTATGTTATGTAAGGGCCCATGATATGTAAGCATAAGACATCATAATGAAAACATAAATGGTTCATGCATTGTTCCATTATGAGATGTTTTGCGTGATAATAGTTGTACTTGCTGAGCGAAAGCTCATGTCTTACGTTTATGCTGTAGGTAAGCAACCTGTCAGCAATCTTTGATGCAAGGCGGTGGAGCGTGGCAAGGCTACCTGTGAAATCTTGGGATGGGAACCATTACGCGTTTTATTTTAATTATGTTTGACAGATTAACATAAAATGTTGTATGTACCGAAACAAGTTTGGTATTCAGTTCATCTATATATATGTATATGTATATGTGTACATATTTATACCAGTAAGTATAGTATGAGTAAGTTCTCAAGATTTAAGTTATATATATATATATATATATATAATTTATTCCATTTTTTTCGCCAAGTAAATAAGTAAGATAAGATAAGTAACTGTAACGGCCACGTTAGGCGGGTCGTTACATGAAGGGTACAAGACCTAACGCCTTTACAAACGGCAATATAAAGATCTGTATCTTGAGACGTTTTTTTCTGAGGGTGGACACAACTGAGAATTACCTTGTGAGTTTGGTTGTGGGTCGGACTCTTGGCCTTGCAGATAATTTTTTGACTCTAATTTTTTTTTTGTATGTCGTTTCAAGTAATTCAGTCCATATACTTTTTCCAAATTTGCACCTCTTCTTCTTTCGGTAGGATCCTGATTCTATGGTGGCACTATAGGTGGATTTGAAATTTTTTTAGTATTTGACTCACCTATTTTTTCTCCTGAGATAGTTTTGGTTTTTTCAAAATCTGAATTTGCTTCATTCATTGAATCTAAATTCGAATGTTGTTTATTTTAAACAAAATCATATGAAATCAAATTTAAATCTTATTCAACAAAACTAGAATCTTATGGGTAAAACAAATTCGGTTTTTCAGGTTGTAGAAAATCAAGGAATATCATATTTTGATCTAGCTCAAGATCTTGAAAATTTGAATTTAAAAAAACGTGATCTTGAGTATTTGAATTGTGAGAATTTTGCTATGGATTTTTAAAACTCGGATTTTTTGGATGTTGAATTTGAAAGAACGAGCTGTCTTGGACATGAATATGTGAATCTTCAATTTGTTTCTCCCCCTGAAGATGAGATCGAAAAAATGTTGTGTTTCAAAAAAAGAGACGTCCATGGTAACAAAAATTTTGTGTGTGAGAGGATCAAAACACTTGTAACCTCTTTTTGTTTGTAAATAACCCCAAAAAACACACTTTCGTGCCCTAGGATCTAACTTCCCATGATTGTTGTCATTATTGTGAACAAACATAGTACATCTGAAAATCTTGAGTGGTTCGGTTGAGATCCTAGAGATAGGAAACAATGTATGAAAAACATTTAACGAGGTTTGAAAATTAAGGATTTTTTCAGACATCCTGTTAATGAGATAGGTAGTCGTAAGAATTGCACCCCCTCAAAGGTACTTAGGAACATTATTCGTAAGCAATAACGCCCTCGATACTTCTAAGAGGTGTTTATTCTTCCGCTTGGGTATCTCATTCTGTTGGGGAGTGTCAATGCAAGAACTTTGGTGTAAAATCCTTTTTTCTAAAAAGAACGTCCCCAAAACAGTATTAAAAAATTCCTTCCAGTTATCACTTCGAAAAATTTGAATCTTTTCAAAAAAATTGGGTTTGTACCATGGCATGAAAATTTTGAAAACATTTTCGACCTCAGATTTTTCTTTTAACAAATAAACCCAACTGACCCTAGTATGATCATCGATGAAAGAAACAAACCATTTTTTTCTTGAAAGGGTGGGAATCCTTAAAGGTCTCCATACATCACTATGAATTATAGAAAACGGTTTTGTGGGTTTATACGGATGAGGAGGATAAAAAACACGTTGATGTTTAGCTAGAGCACAAATTTCACACTAAAATAAAGATGGACTTTTATTGAAAAGCAAATATGGAAATAAGTGTTTCAAATATTGAAAACTAGGGTGGCCCAACCTATAATGCCACAACATAATCTGATGAAAAATGGAATTAGACACAGACTCAAAACATGAACTTTGGAATAAACTACTAGATTGACGTCCATCTTCAAAAAAATAGAGTCCTCCCCGAGACTAGCTCCTGAAACTCACAATGAGATGAATAAAAGTTAACACGACAATTAAGAGCAAGTACTGTGTCAGTTCGGTTAGGTGGTAGAAACCGGCGCTTGAGTTGGAATAAGGATAGGTACAGCGACAGGTACCGGACGTCAGGTGTCAGGTGGTGCAGAGTAGTGGGTGTGGCGTGCCCTACCACAATACGGTTGTTAGCCGGTACAGGACAGCATGGCAGGGGCAGCATGGACCGACAATCCTGAGGGGGAAGTGTTACTCGGACCACTACCTTAGAGTCCGATGGTGATCTACTCTTCTCAAAGGAGAGTAGTTTGGAGTTCCCAACGGAGGTGCTGGTAGGTCAGCTGATGACCCGAGAAGGGACTTTGTCTTCAACCACGACCCGACTTCTCTGGTCTAGTCAGATACGACACAAGGCAACTTGCTTGCCATCATACTTGAAAACTTGTCTTAAATCTTTAAAAACTTCTTCTTGCTTTGAAACATACTTGAAAAACCAATTCATATTTGAAAAACCAATTCATATTTGAAAAACCAATTCATACTTGAAATCCATTTCATGCTTGAAAACCGTTTCATACTTGAAAACTTTAATCTTTAATGTTTCAAACTTGAAACCTTGGTCTTTGTTCTTGTCATATCATTTATTATTGGTGGGCATGCTATCATGATGCTACATTAATAAAACATAAAACATATGCATCATATACATTAATGTATGAGCTTTGAAAACATGCAAAGCAGTATAAACATTTTGCTTATGCTGTAGGCGGAATTGTACTTACAAGTCGTCCTACGCTCTTGGTCTATCGTCCAAAGACGGCACGATAATAGGTTATACTCCTATTTTCAAACTAGGCGTAAGAATACTTCTTACCACATTCCTCAACAAATCTTAACATACACATCGATTAATTAGTCGGTCTCTACCCCGACTACCATTTGTTATAAAACTGTTATCATTTAAGAAATATTGGGCCTTCTCTCATTTTCTTAAAAATATGTTGTTTTCATGATTTCAAGTATTATCTCGATTTAATGCTTGAAATTACCTTTTAAAACCACTTATAGAATTTTAAAACGCTTTTAAAACTTTTTTTTTTTTTTTTTTGTAAAACCGTGATTTCTTTTTAATCGGAATTATAAAATCATAAAAATTTGAAAACTACTTTGGAAAACAGCCTTGTAGTTTAATTGAAGGTGCATATGCAGGAATTGTCTGTACCATGCACAGTTTTAAAAATCATGTGCAAGAATTTCCTATATCCTTCACAGTTTTGACAATCCAGTTTTATCTTTAAATTGGTTTAGAATTTGAAAACGTTTTCTCATAAAAGTTATAGATCTCATCGAAACCTACAACTTTTGTTTTTTGTCATAAACCTGAATCTGCCTTTAACTTGCTCGTTTCTCCTTTTGAAAAATTCTGGCCATGTACACTGTCTGTACAGGCTAGTCTCAGATTTTAATAAGAACAGAGGTCTTTATAGCCTTATTTTTAAAAACCGTCTATGCCATCCCCTAGAATTTTCAATTTCCTACAACTTTACAGTTATGACTTTTTCTAAATTCGGCCTTTAAGAAGCTCAAAATTTAGTTTTTAGAAAACTGTCCAATTTAATCCAAAAATTGACAGTTTTGAAATTTGTTGGTTTTTGCTTAAAAATCCATACACACTACCTCAAACGGACAAAGCCGTGAGCCTATATCAACATGCAATGCGTTGGATTTATATTTATCATTCAATTATACACTTGTTCATCTTCTTGAAAAACACAACATTTGATAACTTTCTAGTTTATCAAATTGTGATTTTAGGTTAATTCCTTAACCAATATACTTAGATCATTCACATAACCATCATTCATAAATCATCCATATTCAAGCATGTGAAAACAAATTCATAAACACTTGGTGAGCAATCATAACTATAAAACTCACTCTAGAGCAAAAATCAAATCTATGCTTAGATCTATCAACCAAATCAACCTTAGCATAGATCTAGGCCATACTAATAATATAAAACCATAACATAGGGCAACATAAAATTTATGAGCTTATGTTCTTACAACCCAAGCTTGAAATACACATAAATCCTTGATCAAAACTTAATGAAATTCTTAGAAGGTTAAGAGGAATACCTCTTGAGAAAAAAAATTTCCTCCTCACTCCACTAGCACCAACCGGCCACTCTCTTGCTCTCTCTCTCTCATTTTTTTTTTTTTCGGTTCCTAAGGGCTAAAGGAGAAGTTGGAAAAAAATCAAAAGTTTTGAGGCTCAACTAAATGGTTCACCAACAAACCAACATCTCCTATTTATAGGTGAAAAATACCTAATTTTCAACAATTATTTTTATATTTAAAATTGCATATTTGGGCCTAAAAACAAAATATTTGCTCATAAACCCTCTTAGGTGGCCGGCCATGTGGAGGCATTTTAGGCAAAGAATTATCTTCATAGTCATCCACTAAATTCTTTCCATAATTTCCAAAAATCCCAAAATTCACATATATATCCATGATGAGGTGTCCTCCACATAGGACTCCGTTTGGCACTTCCTTCTAATAAGCAGTCCATTTTCTTAATAATCCAAATATTATAAATATTGTTTTAACTATTAACTGTATAGTAATACTGAACTGCAGTCCAGAATTCATCTGCACTTAACTCGACCGCGTATAGGTTTTTCTCAGGACTTGAAACTACTTAGTCCTCGTTGCTCCAAATATTAATCCTAATAATTCTAGAGGGGTCCTATACCTTATTCTTAACTTTGCATCCGTAATGACGGTCGGTCACTGTATAATTTCAACACTGCTTATTATACTACATATTGTCTTATACAAATCATAAGTTATTCTGGTCATACTTAAGCCAGAATAAAAACATAAATCATGATTCTGCCTTTTTACCATAAGGCCTCGTTCTTGACATAATAAACTTATTATTGAGTCTCATAGCTAATTAAACGAGAACTCAAACATATACTGATAAATCAAATCACGTATTCATATTAACATACATGATACAAACTTGGATTTCCTTTATATCTAAGGAAATGATGAGTTCATAAAAAGTTTGATTATAACAATCTACCCCCCTTAAAGAATTTTCGTCCCCAAAAATTAAAACAAGTTGGGATAGATTTTCCTCATTTCTTCTTCTCGTTCCCACGTTGCTTCTTCAATGTTGTGATTTCGCCACAAAATCTTAACCATGGGAATTATTCTATTTCTCATAACCTTCTTTTCCCGATCTAAAATCTGAACTGGCTTTTCTTCATACGTCAGATTTGCTTGAACTTCCATTGGTTCTTGACCTAAAACATGGGAAGGGTCAGGTACATACTTTTTCAGCATCAAGACATGAAAAATATTATGCACAGAAGCTAATTCTAGTGGTATAGCGAGCTTATAAGCTACTTTCCTAATATTTTCAAGGATTTCAAACGGTCCTATGTATCTTAGACTAAGCTTTCATTTCTTGCCAAACCTCATTATTCCTTTCATAATAGCAACTTTTAGAAAAACATAATCTCCAACTTGGAATTCCAATGGTCTACGACGTTTATCGGCATAGCTTTTCTGTCGACTAAAGGTAACGTCGAGTCTCTGTTTTATTAGCTTGATATCTTCAGAAGTTTTTCTAATAAAATCCATGGTTTGGAGCTGTTTCTGCCCAACTTCTTGTCAATGAATAGGAGATTGACATTTCCTTCTATATAACTCTTCAAATGGAGCCATACCAATTGAGGCGTGATAGCTGTTCTTGTAGGAAAATTCGATCAAAGGTAGCTTCTGATCCCAGTTTCCTTCAAAATCCAAAACACATGACCTCAACATATCTTCCAGCGTTTGGATAGTTCTTTTCGATTGTCCATCGGTTTGGGGGTGAAAAGCGGTACTAAAATTTAATTTCGACCCCATAGCATTGTGAACACTCATCCAAAATCGAGTGGTAAAACGTCCATCACAGTCATAAATTATAGATTTTGGTATCCCATTCAGTCTAACTATCTGGGATACATAAATCTCAGTGAGCTTTTCTACCGAAAAGGTAGTCTTAATAGCAATAAAGTGGGCTGATTTGGTTAATCTATCCACAATAACCCAAATCGCATCATTCTCACTTGTGGTCCTGGGTAATCCAACTACCAAATCCATAGTAGTTTGTTCCCATTTCCATTATGGGAGCTCGATTTTCTGAAGATCTCCTCCCGGTTGCTGATGTTCAGCCTTAACTTTCTGGCATGTTAGACATTTTGACACAAATTTGGCAATCTCATTCTTCATATTTGGCCACCAATAGTTCTATCTGAGGTCCTTGTACATCTTGGAAGCTTTGGGATGCACAGAATATGGCATTTCATGTGCTTCTGACAAGATCTGCTTCTTGAGAATTCAAAGTTAGGAACACAGATCCTCCCTTTGAAATAGAGTATCCCGTCCATAGATACCTTGAACCCTTTATCTTTTTCTCCAAGGAAGAGTTGCGCCTTGAGCAAAAAGGGGTTATTCTCTTGATGGAGCTTAATGGATTCTAGGAGATTGAATTGGAGAGTTAGAACAGATAACTTCCTTGTTATCATCTCCATACCAAAATCATTAATCTCCTTGTGAAGCGGCATTGACAACATACCTGTGGACATCAATGTACCAGATGATTTCCAGCTCAGAGCATCTGCTACTCTGTTTGCTTTTCCAGGATGATAAAGGATTTCACAGTCATAATCCTTTATAAGTTCTAGCCACCTACATTGCCTCATATTAAGCTCTTTTTGGGTGAAGATGTACTTGAGACTTTGATGATCCATATAGATCTCACATTTATTCCCGTACAGGTAATGCCTCCAGATCTTTAATGCAAAAACTACCGCCGCAAGTTCTAGATCATGTGTTGGATAGTTCCGTTCATGGTTCTTCAATTGTCGTGAGGCATAGGCAACCACCTTTCCTTCTTGCATCAGGACAGCTCCCAGTCCAATTTTGGAAGCGTCACTATAAATCATGAAATTTCCTACTTCTACGTCAGGAATTATCAACACCGGTGCACTAGTAAGCCTCTTCTTAAGTTCTTGAAAATTTTCTTCACACTTCTGTGTCCATTCAAACTTCTTCCCTTTTCATGTAAGAGGTGAAGCTATTTTCGAGAATCCTTCGACGAAACGTCGATAGTATCCAGCTAAGCCGAGAAAGCTTTGTATTTCCGTAACATTTTTCGGCACTGGCCACTTATTGACCGCTTCATCTTTAGCAAAATCGACAGAAATTCTTTCCTTTGAGACAATGTGGCCTAAGAAATAAACTCTTTCCAACCAAAATTCACACTTTGTGAACTTGGCATACAGCTGATTCTATCTTAATGTCTCCAAAATAAGTCTGAGGTGTTCCTTGTGCTCTTCCATGGACTTAGAATAGATTAGAATATCGTCAATTAAGACGATAACAAATTTATCCAAGTACTCCTTGAATACTCAATTCATCAGGTCCATAAAAGTAGCTGGTACGTTGGTTAGACCAAACGGTATGACAAGCAACTCATAATGTCCGGAACGCGTTCGAAAAGCTGTCTTCGGAACATCCGTCTTCTTAACTCTGAGTTGGTGGTATCCCGATCATAAATCAACTTTTGAGAATATCACTGCTCCCCTGAGTTGATCAAAAAGATCATCAAATTTAGGGAGAGGATACTTATTCTTGATAGTGATCTTGTATAGCTCACGATAGTCGATGCACATCTGCAACGATCCATCATTCTTTCTGACGAATAAAACTGGAGCTCCCCAAGGTGAATGGCTTTGTCAAATGTATCCTTTATTCAATAATTCTTGCAATTGCACTTACAGTTCCTTTAGTTCAGCCGGAGCCATGCGGTAAGGCGCTTTAGATACTGGTGCTGATCCGGGCAATAGCTCGATCTCAAAGGAAATCTCCTGCTACGGAGGAAATCCTGGTAATTCTTCAGGAAAGATATCCACGTATTCCTTTATAATCGGGACATCTTCGGGTCTTTACTCGACCTCTTGTGCTCTGTCCACCATGCTAGCTAAATATCCTTTGCATCCATTAGTTAACATCTTCCATGCCTTCATTGCCGATACCAAGCTTGATGATGAACTCCATGACTGACCATAAAAGTTGAATTCCTCCTCGCCGATGGGGCTAAACATAATGCAACGCTTACAACAGTCAATCTTAGCATTGTACTTTCCTAAGAAGTTCAATCTTAGGATAACATCATAATCCTGAAGCTTGATCGCAACAAAATCCACGTACAACTCTATGCCGCAAATGACTACTGGAACATTTCGTACCCAATAGTTGGACAACAGAATTTCTTCCGACGGAAGGGAGGTTTTGAAAGGTTGCTCTAATCTAACAGCTGTTCTTCCTAATTTCTGGGCGAACTCCATCGATACAAACGAATGAGTAGCACCAGAATCAAACAAAATGATTGCATCATAGGTGGCGATAGAAATCTAACTTGTTACCACGCGAGAAGTTCCAGGTTCTACATCCCTTTTTGTGTAAGTGTAGATCCTGGCTTGTGGTTCAGGAGCTTCTAATCTCCCCTGAGTAATCGTCGGGCCTTCAATCTTTGCTTGCACCGCATGAAGTTGATTACTTGAATTCCTGTTCGGGTATTGCTGGTTCTGATTCTAACTGTTTGAGGCACACTTCCTGGCATAGTGGCCTTCTTTGCCATAAAGATAACAGGCATTTGTCCCTATCCTGCATACTCCAAAATGTTTCTTTCCACATCTTGTGCATAGTGGATAATTGTTGTTATTACCCCTATTGCCTTGGTTGTTTCTCTTCTGAGGGTACACTACTAGAAAAGAGGGATTACACGACGGGTTTTACCCGTCGTGTAAAGTTTTCATGACGGTACCTTAACCGTCGTGTAATCCAGCGTCGTGGAAGATAACACGACGGTTTTTAATTCCGTCGTCGTATCTAAGCTTTACACGACGGTTTCAAAACCGTCGTGTAATCACGGAAAAAAGATATGTGGCAAAAGAAAAAAACAAACATTACACGACGGTTCCGGGCCGGAACCGTCGTGTAATCTAAGGCACAAACCTTAGATTACACGACGGTTCCGGCCCGGAACCGTCGTGTAATCTACTTAGATGTAATTTATTATTATAAAAAAATTTTGGGTTTTTTTTTTTTTTTTTCACACAGGTGGCCTAATCTGTATGTTATCCAATACACGATTCAAGATATTAACTTCATTAATCAAACTAAAAATACACTCGAATTACATTACAAGTTTATACATCATAATTAATGAATTCCATTACATGTCCAGACCATTCTCCCCTAATCAGATCCAAATCCTCAGAAGTATAAAATTGTTTACTTTCAAGTGCGTCAATTCCATTCAACACTATATCCCTCATGAAACCTAAAATAAAATAACCACATTCAACACTTCCCTCTTGGAGAGGACAGGGACGGTTCGAGAATTTGGTTTTACAGTCTCGTCTCCTTCTAATCCCTTCTCCGATAGTAATCTTCCAATCCGTGAGGGCCCTAGCAAATTGGTAAAATTCAAACTAATTAAGATGCATATAATTAAGATTAAAAAAAATAACATATTCAAATTAACTTACATGTTCATTAGCTCAGTAAAATCATCGCGCTTCTTCTCCCGAAGAGGATCAAAATAAAGGACGAGGTCCTCCCATGGGTCAATGACACCCAAAAACCAATGTCTCCCTCTGTTATGTGGCACAAGATAAAGCCGTTCTTAGGGTGCGTCACGCAAAAAGCTTAGAAGATTGTCGGCTCGCTCTCTCCTTCCAGCATCTTCAGTATCTGTTCTCACCGGTGAGATCAAGCTTGGAGACACAAACACAAACTTCTCAGCTTGCCCGTTAATTCTACATAGTTCCTCCAAATATCTGCATAACCGTATCAAAAATGTTACTCTACATGAAATATAGAAGATTTTCCAGATAAAAAGAAAATTTAAGATAAAGAATGTCGTACCTCATGTAGACTAATATACAATTCACACTGATTTCTTGTAAATTAATGAACTCATAAATATCTTCAAAGCTCAGAAAGACAGGCATATCAAAACCCATAATCGTGTATGGTATTGGGACCTCAATCTGATTACCTTGACGCATGCAACTATGTGCATAATAAGCCAAAGGCTTCATTGCCCTGTTCAAGTTATTAAAGTCGAACACCAGTTTTTGTTCTTGCGCACCTTGTTGTACCTCAGTTCGAGAGTCGATCGTTTTATTTCCAGCCTTTTTTTGTCATTTTTTGTTGCCAGCTGCTGGGTCGGGAACGTGACTAGGCCCTCGACTCGCCTTGTTCATACTCATGTCGAGCTCAACTAAACTTTTAGGCCAAGCAACAAACCCATTAACAGCATCCTCCACAGTGGTTGCGTCGTACGTCGGTATAGGTAATAGTGATTTTTTTAATTTGGGCACGTTGATTGACACTCGCACGTTCCCTTCCCCCAGTGGAATCCCATGCACCGTATCGGTGGGGAGGCTCTCGAGCCATACTCTTCCAAACGCAACAAGCAACTGTCCACCCTGAACTTCATTGAAGATATAGAGCTTACACTCCTGATTGTCGACCGGCATGGTTGGCGGCTCAGCAACTCCATCTTGTTTTTCTTGGGCAGAGCAACTAGCCTTAAAGCTGTTGTGTTGGTCTACGGTTGGCACATTCTTGGGATCAACCGACGGCTCCACATCTCTGTTCGCACATAGACCACGCACTAACGCCTTTAATTCTTCTATTTCACGTCTCATTGATTGTACTTCATTGTCTTTGTTCGAACTGCGACTTAGGTTAAAGTACTGAGGCGGCTTTACGAACTTTGATTGGCCACGGACACGGCCTTTGTGTTCAGGTCTAGATAATGCCTGCGACAATACATCATTAGTGCCAACTGACTCGAAAGTGTCTTGGCTCTCCTGTGTGTTGTACTCCACCTACAAGATTATTAACAGAAATCATTTAAGCAAAATGGTTGTAAGTACGTATAGTTGTGATGAAGAAATCATTGTTAGTTAGTAAACTTACTATCAACTCGCTAGCATTTTTGCATGCTGGGTTTTTCAACTCTCCATCAGGTCCCGTCTGTTGCTCAAGCCACAAACCATCTCTTTTCTCCCATTTCCCATTCTTCTTAAACTGTAATTAACATCGTTAGTATAACTGGGATACGATTTAGTACAAAAAAAATTTATTGACATACCATTTCCTGGTCGAGCTTCCTATATCCGTCTCGGCCTCCTCTTGATGAGTATTCGTTGTTTGTCCTTATTTCGCTTCCACGATCAGATAGTTGTTGGAATTGCGAGGACGTTCTATATTGAACGAATTTCATCCAATCCTCTTCTTCAATATTGGGGTAGTTGTCAATAACTTTTTTCGGCCGTGTCCACACACTTTCTTCATTTATAAATTCCTCGACAAATGTCTTGTATAGATCGTACCGAAAATTCCTTGCAGCCTCACCACATGATTTTAAACAAGTGTTCCGGAAGCTTTCTTCCACGGTGAAAGAAGTAACAGTTTCTTTCCAAATAATTTCTTTCAATCCGTCTAAATCACGAGATCTCCAATCTTGAATCCATATTGGAACGTGCTCTCTAGCGAGCACGCCAATCCAGCTCATCAATTCGTCACCGTGCTTCCCTTCCGGTTGTCCTTTCTCGTCAAACGTGACTTGAATTCGTTCACCTCTTTTCCTTGCCATATGGACGCGTTTCATTATTGTTGCCCTTCGCTTGCCTTCGACAGTGGGATCCATCGGGTTTCTCCTTCGTGCTCGTCCCTTTTTAGAATGTTCCATTGTTGTGGTTCACCTACATTTATTGGCAAATAAAAAAAAAATTACGTTAATGGGTATTCGAACTTATTTCTTCCTTTTTTTTTAATTTTAATTGTTATTATGTTGGCACAAATAAAATATAGTGAAAAATATAACAAAAGTTATAACAAAAGTTTTAATTGTTTTTTTTTTAAATGCGGCCCAGACGGGCGCCAGGCGCACCCAGACGGGCGCCTGGCGCCCCAGACCTGGGGTGCCTGGCGCCCCCACCAGACGGGCGCCAGGCGCCCAGACGTGGGGCGCCTGGAGCCCCACAAGGGTGCCTGGCGCCCCAGACGGGGGGCGCCTGGCGACCCACACGGGCGCCTGGCGCCCCACACGAATTAGGACAAGACAAAAAAAAAAAAAACTCGAAATAAAAGCATAAGTGCATAACGCTGCCATAGGACAAAAATAACACTCGAAAAATTCATGTTTATGCTTTTATACATATATATATGTGATTGCTTCTATATTATTCCTCCAAAAACTCAAGTTGACATTTCATCGAGCATATTGTGGGCGGGAAAAATTCATGTGTATGTAAAGTGTAAAAACCATTCACAAACCATTAATCTACAAAGAGCATCATTATGAACTTAAACACCCATGCTAAAAAATTGAACTTTAGTGACAAACAACAAGACAAAATCCCAAATTTATTTTAAGTTGTATATGAAGTTACCTTAATTTTCTTTGAAGATGAATAGACACTCCAACACCAATGAATCGGCGGCGGCAACGGCGGCGGCAACGACGGAGTTGGCGGCGGCTTGGAGGAGGAAGTGGGTACTTGAGAAATTTAGAGAGTGTGAAGAGAAATGAGAAGGTATGTGGAGAGAAAAGGTAAGGAAGTTGAATTTAAGTAATGGGTTTGCGCGCGGATTTCGAAACTCCAAGTTAAAAATTTTCAAAATTTTTCAAGATTACACGACGGTCCATCACGGACCGTCGTGTAATCCCCTAGATTACACGACGGGCCCTATGGCCCGTCGTGTAATCCCCCCCAAATTAGGGAGGATTACACGACGGGCCCTCGGGCCCGTCGTGTAAGCCACCTGGCTTGGTTAATCCCCTGTTTCGGTCTTTAAAAAATTTTGAAAATTTGTCACCACATTCCGACGGCCACATACCACTGTGTTGTATACAAAAAATTACACAAACTGTACCATTGGTCCTAATTCAAATTTAATATTCAATATATATATATAGCAATCAACATAACAAATTAAATATTGTATAGATCATGATGAATTATAATAGAAAATAATTAATGTACTTGTACACAGTAAATGACATAATGTTCAAATTTTTTTCTTTTTTCTCTTTGCTGCCTCAACACGTGTCCATTCAATATCTGGTCGAACCAAGTGTGAAACATCATCATCGAATTCGTCAATCGCCTCAACCGGTGGCATTCCCTGTGTGAAAGATGGAATGTCGGAGCAATCTTCCTCATCTTCTTGCCCATGACGGTACAATTTTGGCTTCATCGGCATAACTAAGGACAACTCTGCATTGCTGGGATCCGTTGTATAAAATACTTGGATTGCTTGTGATGCCATAATGAATGGATCATTTTTGTATCCCAATCGTCTAAAGTCCACAACTGTGATGCCATCACTGTCAATCTTTACATAATTATTGTCTGCCCATTTGCACTTAAATAGTGCTACATGTAAACCACAGTAATCGAGTTCCCAAATATCTTCAATGAAACCGAAGTAGTTCATAGTTCCATAAACTGGATTCTTGTCCTTTGCAGATGAAATATGCATTGACTTAGCACGGATACTAACATCACTATTTTGAACGGGATGCTTCTCATCTCTTTCGCGAGTGTAGAATGTATAACCATTGATGAAGTACGATGTATACCGTGTAACAATCGTCGACGGACCTCTAGCGAGGTTCATCAACTCTTGCGAACAGCCGTCCTTCTGAAAGACATGACTTCGTAGCCACAGACGAAACGTCCGATTGTGGTCATCGTGTATCAACTTTTCATTTCGTCCTCTTCTAGGATATTTATCTCTTATTTCCTGTAGATGAATCTCGATAAAGGGCTCAACTTCAACCCTATTATGTAAAGTATAGAGACAAGCTTTCTCCCATTCACATCGATTTACCTGCGATGGAACGCCGACGGATAGTCTTTTCCAGTCAATATTTGTAGTCTTTGGCAACCCAATCGCCTCCGCGGTGGACAAATACTCGGAGCAAAATTCGACCGATTCCTCCGCAATGTAGCTTTCTACTATACATCCTTCTGCCCGATTTCGGTTCTTGACATAACCCTTCAAAACCTTCATGTACCTTTCAAAAGGATACATCCATCTCAAGTACACCGGTCCACATAGCTTCAATTCCCGGACTAAGTGCACCGTTAGATGAATCATTATGTCAAAAAATGAGGGTGGAAAGTACTTTTCAAAAAAGCACAAAGTCTTAACCAACTCTAATTGTAGCGAATCTAGTGTTAATGGATCTATTACCTTAGAGCATATTGCGTTGAAAAATGAGCATAACTTGGTAATTGCGAATCTCACATCCTTCGTTAAAACTCCTCGCAACGCCAGCGGTAATAACTGTTGCATCAAGATATGACAATCATGTGATTTCATGCCAATCAGCCTCAGATCCTTCATAGACACCAACCTTTTCAAGTTGGAAGAATACCCGTTGGGCACTTTTACAGAAGCGAGCCACTCACAAAGCTTTCTTTTTTCTTGTCTTGATAGTGTGTACTTCGCCGGAGGTAAGTAAGTTGCATTCCCTTTCTTCGTAGGGATCAAGTTAAGTCTAATCTTCAATTCCTTAAGATCCAACCGTGCCTTCTCACCATCTTTGCTCTTATTAGGAATGTCTAGCAATGTGCCCACTATTGATTCACACACGTTTTTCTCAATATGCATCACATCCAAGCAATGACGAACAAAAAGTGTCCTCCAATATGGAAGTTCGTAGAAGATTGACCGTTTTTTCCAAGGACCGTCAACCACGGGATCATTGTTACGCCGTTTTCTTTTCCCGATCACCACTTTCAAATCCTTAACCATCTCATAAACGTCTTCGCCGGTCAAAACCCGGGGAGGGTTTCTTTCTTCCGTTTTGCTATCGAAAGCCTTTTTCTGTTTGCGGTATCGATGATTTTGTGGTAAAAATCTCCTATGACCAAGTTAAACGGTTTTCTTACCATTCTTCAATCGGATGGAGGATGTTTCTTTCATACAAACGGGACAACCGATAGAACTATTGACTGAATAACCAGATAGATTTCCATAAGCAGGAAAGTCATTGATTGTCCACATCAACATTACACGGAGTGTGAATGTCTCTTGACGGTAAGCATCTCTAACTTCGATCCCGTTTTCCCATAAGCTCTTTAGATCATCGATTAGTGGTGCTAAGTACACATCAATGTCATTCCCTGGTTGTTGAAGACCAGATATCAATAAGGTCAACATCAAGAACTTTCGCTGCATGCTCAACTTCGGAGGGAGATTGTAGTTGACAAGTATGACGGGCCAAGTACTATGCCTACTACTCATATTACCATGCGGGTTAATTCCGTCCGCCGACAAACCAAGACGTAGATTCCGTGGTTCCGCACAAAATTCAGGATGATCGGCATCAAAGGTCTTCCATTGTGGTGCATCGGCGGGATGTCTAAGCATACCATCTTCAACACGTTTATCATGGTGCCAAGTCAAATTCTTGGCATGCTCGGCATTACGGAATAAACGTCGTAGACGCGGTGCCGGAGGAATGTACCATAATACCTTTGCCGGCACACCTTTGCTGCCATTCGTTGGCTTCTTGCCCTTCTTCCATCTTGATTCCTTACAAACCGGACATTCATCCAAATTCTCGTACGCATTTCGGTAAAGGACGCAATCATTTGGACATGCATGAATTTTTTCATATTCCATTCCCAAAGTGCTCAACGTCTTCTTAGCTTCGTACATACTAGCAGGTATTTTATTATCAACCGGTAGAACCTCTCTTAGAAATTCTAAAAAAGCCGTGAAACTAGAATTTGTCCACCCTCCCGATGCCTTCATGTTCCATAATTTGACCAATGCGGACAATTTCGTATATTTACTACACCCGTCATACAAGGGCATCTCGACATCATTCATCATTGCTTCAAATAACTCCGGACGATGCACAAACTGTTCTTCCAAATCATTAACCATATCAAACAAATTATCTCCTACAACTTCCTCAACAACATCATCTTTCGCTTTGTTGTTCGATGATGGATTAAAAAATATTTCACCGTGTAAATACCACGTTTGGTACGAACAAATAATCCCACGCGCAAGTAAGTGTCTTCTAACTTCATCTACTGGATGAGATCTATGATTTCCATAATCCACACAAGAATATCGAATCTTATCATTCTTCATGTGAGTTTCCGCAAATGACAAAAATTCTTCAATCTCATCTCGATATTTTCTAGTCAATCTATTAGCCCACATCCATTTTCGATCCATTTCCAAGAACCCGACCTAAATCGATATTAAATTTATCATACAAATTATTCAATAATCAAGTTTTTGCATTTAAAAACACAATGTATAGTCAACAACTAATCAAACCGAAAAAGAAAAAAAGAGAATATATACCATTTTAATATCAAATAAATCGTCCATAAAAATCAAATAAATAAAAAGAAGAGTAAGTAATAATCACAATACTTACAAATATTTAATATACGCGAGTGTTGGTTTCGCAGTGGAGGAGACGTGTGTTCGCAGGTGTCTGTGATGTTTTTCGCGGCTGCGCGATAGATCTGTAATGAGATGAAATGAGAGCTGTTGAAGGGTAAAAAAGTTAGGAATACACGACGGGTTCTTATAACCCGTCGTGTAAAGTCGGACTTTAAACGACGGTTCATTGGAACCGTAGTGTAAAGTTGCTCCGCGAGGCACTATACACGACGGTTCTTTGGAACCGTAGTGTTAAGTCGGACTTTACACGACGGTTCTTTAGAAACGTAGTGTAAAGTTGCTCCGCGAGGTACTTTACACGACGGTTCTTTGGAACCGTAGTGTAAAGTCGGACTTTACACGACGGTTCATTGGAACCGTAGTGTAAAGTTGCTCCGCGAGGCACTTTACACGACGGTTCTTTGGAACCGTAGTGTAAAGTCAGACTTTACACGACGGTTCATTAGAACCGTAGTGTAAAGTTACTCCGCAAGGCACTTTACACGACGGTTCTTTGGAACCGTAGTGTAAAGCCGGACTTTACACGACGGTTCATTGGAACCGTAGTGTAAAGTTATTCCGCGAGGCACTTTACACGACGGTTCTTTGGAACCGTAGTGTAAAGCCGGACTTTACACGACGGTTCATTGGAACCGTAGTGTAAAGTTGCTTCGCGAGGCACTTTACACGATGGTTCTTTGGAACCGTAGTGTAAAGTCCGACTTTACACGACGGTTCTTTGGAACCGTAGTGTAAAGTCCCTCGCAGAGCACTTTATACGACGGTTCTATGGAACCGTCGTGTAAAGTCGGCCTTTACACGACGGTTCCATAGAACCGTCGTGTAATCTCCGTCGTGTAATGTACTTTTTGTAGTAGTGGTAACTCCTTTGTTGGCCTTGGTTGGAAGCATTCCCCTTCCTCTTGTTTCTCCTGAACTGTTTGGAATTCTGGGTGAAATTACTAGTCTGGCCCTTTGAGTAAAACTCCTTAGCCTGTGACTGCTTCACTACAGCCTTCTCTTCCCTTTTATCTTTAAGAATCTGAGCCATCGCCTCCTTATCCTGATTGATCTAGTACTCGGCTCTTATAGCTCGACTTATACAGTCAGGTACAAGGGTTGGAGGGCTACTCCCAGCACTTACATACTTAGCAATATCCGTTTGAAACATCTTCATCATTCTTCTTACTTTCTCTGTTTCATTTGGTACGAGTTTTGGACACAAACAGGCTAGTTGTTCAAACTTCTTGACAGCTTACAGTACTGTCATCGATCCTTGTTTCAAACTGTTAAACTCATCCTGTTGAGCTGTAAGGATTTCTCGATTGTAGTACATTGCTCTGAATTCGATCACAAAATCTGTTGGAAAAATCAGATCCGGTATAGAGTTACGGTGCAGCGGAAGTTTTAAAATTTTTATGCCGTTTCCAGAAAAGAGTCTCATGATGCATATAACAATAAATTAAATTAATGATCAAGCGTACCTTAATTCTTGGATTCCGGAATCACTAGAGCATTTGACCAACGTGTCTTCTCTACTATTCTCGAGTTCCACGTCTCAGAGTGTGTGTGGGCACACGTTCTATGAATCCAAGCGACCGGTAATGCTTTCCGATGTCTAAATCCTTCCTTCTCAATTCTGATGTTCCTCGTTGAGAATATGATCCAACTTCTTTCTTCAAAACTACAAAACAGGAACTGGTTAACCTCCTATGAAAATTATCACTCGGTTTAACCTTCCTCACAGTTTTGATTCAATGAAATTTTCTCCCTTTTTCTTTCTCACAAGATAGCCGAATTTTGATGTGGAAGAAACCTAAATTGTTTTTCCTCTCACTAAAAAAAAAAACATTTTCCCTCTTGAAAAATACCAAAATTTTTTCTTTTCAAGAATCCCTTGCCTTTATATACAAGTCCATTCCTTTTTCAAAATTCATCTCCTTTAAAAATGATTAATAATTATTTTTCCGGATAAATTTTGAATCAAAAGATCATACAACTTTAAGGCTAGATTCATTGAACCTAAAAACATTTTTCCAAGAGGAAATCTTCCCACAAAAAATTCGGCCACACTTGAAATTCAAGCTAGATTGATGTTTCAAATTTTAAATCAAGAATCTAGACTAGTCAAAAGATCCTAGTCCTATCTAGATTCAAATTCCTTTTAAACCTTTTTGAATTTAAATAAGATTCACTTATTTGAATTATATATTTTCCTTAAACATCAACCATATTTATTAATTTAAATAAATAGAATATTTGAAATTTTCCTCCTCTTAAAACCATCTACAACTTTTTAAAGGAAATAAAAAATCCATCAAATAATCTCCATTATTCAAATCAATTAATAATTTAATGTTAGGAATATATTTGAACAATTTTGAAACAAAATTTTCTTCCCTCCACCTATCTAAAAATCGAGCAACACTTTTAGATTAGGAGAGAAAATTTGTTTTCCAAAATTAAATAATTCAAACACAATCTTATTTCCAAAATTCAAATTAACCAATCACATATTGACAAATCATTTGTCTACTAATTTCACATGTCTAATCCTTTCTGGATTGTATGTTAGAGAGTACCATGTCTTAATAGACATTACTAAATTCCATTTAAATTTACCGATCTCATTAGGAACAAATCCCGAGACGCTATACGGAACTATATGAGCTAATAGAGGGACCCGATGGAAATATGTAAAGAGGCTCCTATAATTGTGAAAAATTAATCTCAGATTAATTATTCATCAATTATCAACTTCAAAACTATTACACTAAAAGTTTGAAGCTGAACTCCTGTTTACATACCGAATTACGAAAACTCTCTTTCACGTAGTGCTTCTTTCATGATTTATTCATCTCTTACTTAATCCACATATGTTATGCATGATTGAATTAAGGATTTTTTCCGTTTTACCTTTTTAATCATTTTAACTTAAAGTTCCATTATTCTCTATTAAAAGAATCACCAATTGTAAAACCATACAATTGGTAAACCACCAGAGAACACAAAGTAAACCGATGGCCAAGATCTTGTTATACTATCTTTCAATCCCCGAATAATGCCTTTAAGTAGATAACATTTACTATCGTTAATATAGCTATGAATTCCGTATCTATGAATCTTGATTTCTCCATCCATAAGTCATGCACCCAAAACACAAGTATATTGACCATGAATTAACGATGTCTCACCTGTAGTGCATTAAAGTACATAAGTCATGGATGCGAACTCAAGTAATCATTTCATAATTAAGATTAATGCAGGATGATAATCAAAGTGTCATTGATTCTTAAAAACAGAATTATTAAACCGAATCAGTTAACACTTTAAGTCCAGTTCAATGTCATACTTCAATACTGATATACATTAAAATTTCTACTCGGAACCTATCCGATGGTCAAGACAAACCATCCCTCCAAGGAAGTAGACAACCTTTACAATCTTATCATAAATAAGATCCCCAAATCTTATTCCATCGATTGCAGACTATTTATTTAGACCGTTATCAAATTACCACGTCTTCTATGTATAACCCGTATACATATGGTAATCCGATATTTTACCAACAGTCAAGGAGTATTTTATGTTTGCTCAAAATAACCATAAAATCAGCAAATGAAAGTAAATAGGACATAACTTATTAAACATGAATAACCTTCTCTTATTAATATCAAAATGTCATATTTACAGAAAATCCCTAATATTGATTTTCTATCCTTAGGGCACATTTAGATCCCAACAATCTCTCACTTGCCCTAAGCGAGTAA
Organism: Ficus carica; assembly: GCA_009761775.1. Classification (NCBI taxonomy): domain Eukaryota; kingdom Viridiplantae; phylum Streptophyta; class Magnoliopsida; order Rosales; family Moraceae; genus Ficus; species Ficus carica. Next base: position 3,375,282 of record CM019747.1, on the reverse strand, counting down.
ATGTGACATATTACACATCCCCATGCCTTCAACATGTTCTTCGAATCTTCTGACCACCAAAGTCTTCGTGAACGGGTCAGCAAGATTGTGCTCTGATGCGATTTTACAAACCGTCACATTTCCACTCTCAACAAAGCCTCTGATGATGTGATATTTTCTGTCAATGTGCTTACTCCTCTTATGATGCCTAGGATCCTTGGTATTAGCTACTGCTGCACTGTTGTCACAGTAGAGCACTAGAGCTTTATCCATACTAGGAACGACCTCAAGGTCACCAAGGAACCTGCGAAGCCATACCGCTTCCTTTGATGCCTCACTGGCTGCCACATACTCGGCTTCCATGGTCGAGTCAGCAATGCAAATTGCTTAATACTCCTCCACACAACGGCACCACCTCCAAGGGCAAAAACAGATCCTGAAGTTGATTTTCTTGAATCCTGATCTGATTGAAAATCAGAATCTGTGTATCCTCTAGGAACAAAGTCCTGACCGGAATACACTAGCATATAGTCCCTCGTTCTCCGTAGATACTTGAGTATATGCTTCATCGCACTCCAATGGTTCGGTCCCGGATTCGACTGATATCGACTTACCATACCAACCGCAAAACAAATGTCAGGCCTAGTGCATAACATAGCATACATAAGACTACCTACTGCTGATGCATAAGGTATATTTTTCATACGCTCCCTTTCTTCCGATGTCTTGGGACAGTCATCTCTAGAAAGCTTCATTCCAGTCCTGAAAGGTTGGGCACCTTTCTTGGAATCTTTTATAGAAAACTTCTCAAGTACTTTATCAATGTATGAAGCTTGAGAAAGTGCTATCATTTTGTTCTTTCTATCTCTAAAGAGTTGAATACCAAGAACATAACTAGCCTCTCCTAAATCCTTAATGTCAAACTGTTTGGCTAACCAAACTTTGATAGATGACAATGTTGCCACATCGTTTCCAATAATTAATATATCATCCACATAAAGTACAAGAAAAATCACTTTCTCGTTCTTGATACATTTATAAACACATGGTTCATCAATGTTTTGTTCGAATCCATAGGTTTTGATCGCTTGATCAAACCTAATATTCCAAGAACGAGATGCTTGCTTTAATCCATAAATGGATTTTAGCAACTTGCATACCTTGTCTTCTTGGCCTTTTGCCTTGAACCCGTCTGGTTGTATCATATAGATATCTTCTTCAAGAGAGCCATTCAAGAAAGCTGTCTTGACATCCATTTGTCAGATCTCATAATCGAGAGCAGCCGCAATGGATAAAAGAATGCGGATTGACTTGAGCATTACTACAGGCGAGAAGGTTTCATCATAGTCGTTTCCTTCTTTCTGCGTATAGCCCTTCGCTATAAGTCTTGCCTTGAAAGTTTCCACTTTTCCATCCACACCTCACTTCCTCTTGTATACCCACTTACACCCAATCAGTTTTATGCCTTGGGGTAAGTCTACAAGTTTCCAGACCCCTTGGAATCCATAGAATCCATCTCGGTGTTCATAGCCTTTTGCCAAAGACTAGAATCAACATCCTCCATAGCTTCCTTGTACGTAGTCGGATCATCATGTTCTATGGATTCTGCTTCAAAAACTTCACAATTGAACATGTACCTTTCAGGTTCCCTGATAATCCTCCCACTACGACGAAGCTCCCCTGGTTGTTGATTCTTTAGCGATTTTTCCACATGGTTTTCTGCGACTTTAGGAACATCCAAACCCGAAATCATCTCCTCAAGCACTACTTTGCTACGAGGTTTAAAGTCTTTTATGTAACTTTACTCCAGGAATGTTGCATATGTAGAAACGAAGACTTTATTTTGCTTCGGATTATAGAACAGACCACCTTTTGTCCCTTTTGGATAGCCAACAAACAAGCACACTTCTGATCATGACTCCAACTTCTTCGCTTCCTTATCCAGGACGTGTGCCGGACAACCCCAAATTCGAATATGATTCAAATTAGGTTTCCTACTCGTCCATAACTCGTAAGGAGTTTTAGGAACCAATTTGGAGGGAACGTTATTCAGAAGATAGCTTGCAGTTTGTATGGCGTATCCCCAAAATGACAAAGGTAATGTGGAGTAACTCATCATAGACCGAACCATATCCAATAGGGTTCTATTTCTTCTCTCAGCTACACCATTCTGTTGAGGAGTACCAGGTGCAGTCAACTGGGATTGTATCCCATTCTCTATCAAATATCCTAACAACTCATCCGATAGGTATTCCCCACCTCGATCCGATCGAAGTGTCTTTATGGACTTACCTAATTGTTTCTCCGCTTCAGCCCGAAATTCTTTGAACTTGTCAAAGGCTTCGCTTTTGCGGGTCATCAAATAGACATATCCATACATTGAGTAATCATCAATAAAAATGATATAATACTCATACCCACCACGTGCTTCTATGTTCATGGGACCACAAACATCCGTATGCACTAGTTCTATAAGTTCCTCGGCACGACCATCCTTGGCAGCAAAGTGCCGTTTAGTCATCTTGCCCTCCAAACAGGATTCACATTGTGGCCAAGGTTCAACCTCATACAAGTCAAGGCATTCCTCCTTTACCATCCTTTGAATTCTGTTAAGGCTTATGTGACCTAGTCGTAAATGCCAAAGATATGATTTGTTAGAGTGAGAAGACTTATGTCTTTTAGAGTTCTTTTCCAATTCTGTATCAAGCAGTGAGTGCATCTTAGGTTTGATAAAATAAAGATTTACATGCATCCATCCATTACAGATAAGAGAATTGTTTTTCCTAATAACAACTTTATTATTAAAAGAAACTGAATAATAATCTTTAATCAAACAAGCTACCGAAATTAGGTTCCTCTTGAAACTAGGAACATAAAAACAATGTCTCAAAACAATAAACCTAAATTCATCAAAATAAAGATGCACTTCTCCCACTGCTTCAACTCGCACCAACGTCCCATCACCGGTTCTTAACGTGAAGTCCTCCTCACGCAGACTTCTCGTTACCTTGAACCCCTGCAGAGAAATACAAACATGGTTAGTGGCTCCAGAATCTATGATCCAATTGTCCTTAGATTCTTCCACTAAACAACCCTCAAGATACAGAACATCGAAATTACCTTTTTTCTTTTGCATAGACAAGTATTCTCGACAATTCTTCTTGAAATGTCCTTTCTTCCCACAGTGAAAACACTTAACCTTTTTGGGATCCACCTTCCGTTTCTTAGTCTTGGAAGACTTCTTAGAAGCAGATGCATTCACCGCAGGCTTGTTCCCCTTGTTCTTCCCCTTTTCCTTCTTCCTTTTGGGATTAGGAGCAGGCGAACTAGGTGTAATAACCGACTTTGTTACAAATTATGAATTTTTGTCTCTAAAGGAATCAAAGTTTGTATTATGTATAAGTATAGGAATTTGCTTGATCTGAGTTATCAGAAATAGGATTTATGTATGATTGAATTCCGGTCAAAGTTTGACCAGAATGATCTAAGATAAGATTGAGACAGTACTGCAGTATAATAAGCAGTATGAAAATTATACTGTGAAAAACCGTCATTACGGATAGATAAGTAAGAATAAGGTACGGAATCATATTAAAAAAATCAAGCACAATATTTAGGACAATAATGACTAATTAGCTTTAAGTCCTAAGAAAAACCTATATGCAGTCCAGTTAAACGCAGATAAATTATGGACTGCAATTTAGTATGACAGTACTGTTTTAGTTGAAAACAGTATTTGTTATAATTACATTAGTGTGAAAATAGACTGTTTTTAAGAAAGAAAGCCAAACAAAGCCCTAGGTGGAGGACACCTCATCACATGATAATTATGTAATTTTTTGATTTTTTGAAAAATTGGAAAGTATTACAAATAGATAATTTTGGCTCATGGAACCATCTAGTGGCCGGCCACCTTGGGGACTTTTCAGCAAATATTTGTTTTGTAAGGCTTTGAGTGCAATTTAGAGAATAAAAATAAATTAAGAAAAGAAATTAAAATTCACCTATAAATAGGTGGAGGGGGGGTGACTTTTTAACCCATTTTATTGGAAAATTTCCCCAAACTTTGGCCATTTTTCTTCTCCTTTTCTCTCTCTCAGCCGAACCCCATAGGCAGCCAAACCCAAGAGAGTGTGGTCGGATTTTAGTGAGTGAAAGCTAGAAAAAAAAATTTCGGAATCCAAGCTAGAGATTATCTCCACGGTTTAGAGGAAGGTAACCTATTTGAGGTAACCTGTCAGGAACGACAAAACTCAAGACCTAGAGTAAACTGTAAGTACAACTCCGCCTACAGCATAGGCAAGAAAATTATTTTATGACTTGGCATGTTTTTAAAGTTCATGCATTTATTTGGTATGTATGATGTATGTTTATTATTGTGACATCATGAAGCATGCTCACTAATAATAATTCATATGGTAAGAAGAAGACTATGTTTTAAGTAAGAACTGTTTTAAGAAAAAGTTTTCAAGTATGATAAGTTTTCTCATGTCGTACCGACCTGCTCTAGGTCAGGTTTGGTTCATGGTTTGAGTTGGACTGGGCTGGCCGCCCCAACCACTCCATGACTGCGCGCCACGATACGAACACTTATGTTAAGTAGGGGCCCCAAACTATGATAACATAAGAAAGCATAATTGGTTCATGCATGGTTTTCTTATGAAATGTTTTTGCGGATTAATAGTTGTACTTGCTGGGCGAAAGCTCACAATTTATGTTTATGCTGTAGGTAAGCTTCCTACTGGCACTACTTCATGCAAGGCGGTGAGGCTTAGCAGGGCTATCTGTGAAACGTGGGATGGAGACTGCTACGCGTTTTGAAATAAATATATGTATTGTTTAATTATTACAAGTTATTTTATTTTATGACAATTTTGAAAGTACATATTAATTTAGTACGTACGTATATTGTTTGATATGTAAGTAGTAAAGTATGGATTTAAGTTGTAAAAAAAAAAAATTAAATGTACTGTATTTCCGCATAAGTAAGTAAGTAAGTATGTTAAATTAGTAAATAAGATAAGTAAGGTAACGGCCTACGTAAGACGGGTCGTTACACTTGGTTGAGCCATAGCCTTAGATCCAGAACCCTTAAAAATATTCTCAAAGGCTTGCAACTCTTTCATCAATTCCGTTAAAGAAATCTCCTTCTGGTTAAGGTTGTAGGATGCCTGAAACAAATCGAAATCCTTAGACAAGGTTTGGAAAACCATGACCAATTGAGTTGCAGAATCGATCTCAGCCCCATTTGTTTGAGCTTCAGACAAATAAGCCATGACTTTCATCATGTGCTCCTTGATGGGAGTTCTAACCTTCTGCCTGCAGTTCATGAGACCTTTGATAGCATCGGACTTAGCCTGGATAGTTTGTTCACCAAACATTTCCTCCAAGTTATCCATGATCTGCCTAGCAGTTTGATGCTCTTCATGCTGTTTCTGGAGCACGTTAGACATGCTCGCCCGAATATAGCACATAGCACTTAGGTTGGAATTGTCCAGCGTTCAAGCGCTACAAAATCCCTATCAGGAGCATCGATCGCAGGCGTAGGTGGTCTTGGTTGGGTTAGGACGAAACTGTGTCTCTCAAAGTTTAGGACGATAAGCAAGTTCCTTTTTTAGTCATTAAAATTCTCGCCAATTAATTTGTTTTGCGTAAGTATCACAGATAAAGGGCTCGACATTTTGATCTATAATAAGAAAACATGTAATAAGTACGAGCAAACATCTTATTAGTTTATAAAATATGGTTTTGTAATAAAACAAAAAGATTTATATGCAATCTAAATGTTCATGTGTAAACCCTTTGAAACACATACCTTACTGCGATAATTCCTAGCTTCTGCTTTCTAAGCTACCGAGGGGTAGTCATAGAATAACTAGCCAAGAACACGGACCCCTTTCGATTAATATATATTCGTCCATGGAGCAAATTCCATTAAATATATATTAACTATCGTTTATTTGGCCACTACTTTATATAACAGAGCCTCGAGGGAGGGTTAATAAATAAAGTAGCATGAGTGTGTAACCATTGTTTCCAATTTTAAGTCCAAATTTTATATCCGCCACCGAGGGGTGATCTAAACATAAAATATGCCCAAAATTGTTATCCTTTCGGAAATCCAAATCAGTGTGCGCTCTAGGTAAGATACATATCCGAAGGGAATTCTCGGGTCAAAACCGAGTAGTAGGCATTACCATGCGTAACTATTGGACCAACGATGGAGGCCGTAGGTCTTAGTGTGTAAAACCTTCTTCTACTCATTCTTTTAAATTAGGTTTTTTGTTTTTCATGCATCAACAATATTTATTGAGTGGCACTCCCTAGTCTATATGGCATGTTATCAATACATCATGAAATAGTATAACATATTCATCTAGCAACTCATCATCTATGGTTTGCAAAATATGTAAACAGTCGTGGATCATGATTCCATCCTAGAGAAAAGAAAATTACAAAATTTACAAAAATTAACCGAAACATATATTGGCCTTCATTTGTAGATCCATGCCTTGTATCCTTCTTAAATGTGTCTTCCTTCTCTAATGTCATATCTTTTCAAATTTAAAATTAAATTTAAATTTCAAAAAGATTATTTGTGATTTTTAATTTTAATCAAAATTACAAAATCTCAAAAATTTAAATAAAAAAATTCGGTTTATTAAATTTTAAAATTCAAAAAAATTTGAAATTTCCAAATTTCAAATTTAAATCTCAAAATTTTAAAATTCATAATAATATCCATTAAATTTAAATTTAAATTTTTAATTTTGATTTCCAAATTATCAAGATCACATATCATTGGAAAATTAAATTTTCAAAAAGATTCTGTGATTTTTTTTTTATTTTATAAAAAAAACTTTTTTTAATTAAAAAAATTCCAAAAAATCACATCCTTTGAAAATTTCCATACCTTCGTTCATCTTCAATCTCCTCGAATCCATTGTAGCCTGAATTTTACAAAAAAATTCCTACGCCGTTTCCGGCTTACAAAAATTTTAGGAATTGAAAGAACGACCTTGCGGTGATTATAGACCGCATCTATTACACTTGAAAAACCTAGATACAAATTCTAACCTCTATGGAATAATGACCGGCAAAATTGAACAAGTATCAAATATTATAAAAATAATATTAAGCATTCATTCATCCATACATCCATTCATAATATATTTAACATACTCAAAATAAAACCTAGAGTGTCAACTCTCTAAAATATTTCATTAATGCATAGAGAGAAATTTATTTGATATAATAATTTATGTTATATACATGATCATGAGTTGGCTGTGATACTAGTTGTTGGAAAAATCGGATCCGGTATAGAGTTACGGCGCAGCGGAAGTTTTAAAATTTTTATGCCGTTTCTGGAAAACAGCCTTGTAGTTTAAGTGAAGGTGCATGTGCAGGAATTTCCTGCACCATGCACAGTTTTAAAAATCATATGCAGGAATTTCCTTTATCCTTCATAGTTTTGACAATCCAGTTTTATCTTTAAATTGGTTTAGAATTTGAAAAAGTTTTCTTCATGAAAGTTGTAGATCTTATCGAAACCTACAACTTTTTATTTTTGTCAAAAACTTGAATCTGCCTTTAACTTGCTCGTTTCTCCTTTTGAAAAATTATGGCCGTGTACACTATCTGTACAGGCCAGTCTTGGATTTTGATAAGAACAGAGGCCTTTGGAGCCTTATTTTTAAAAACCGTCTATGATGACCCCTAGGATTTTCAATTTTCTACAATTTTACAGTTATGACTTTTTCCAAATTCAGCCTCTAAGGGGCTCAAAATTCAGTTTTCAGAAAACTGTTCAGTTTAATCCGAAAATTGACAGTTTTGAAATTATTTTGTTTTTGCTTAAAAATCCATGCACACTACCTCAAACGGACAAATCTGTGAGCCTATATCAACATGCAATGCGTTGGATTCGTATTTATCATTCAATCATACACTTGTTCATTTTATTGAAAAACACAACATTTGATAACTTTCTAGTTTATCAAATTGTGATTTTAGGTTAATTCCTTAACCAACATTTCACATAACCATCATCATAAATCATCCATATTCAAGCATGTGAAAACAAATTCACAAACACTTGGTGAGCAATCATAACCATAAAACTCGTTCTAAAGTAAAAATCAAACCTATGCTTAGATCTATCAACCAAATCAACCTAAGCATAGATCTAGGCCATACTAATCATATAAAACCATAACATAGGGCAACATGAAAATTATGAGCTTATGCTCTTACAACCCAAGCTTGAAATATACATAAATCCTTAATCAAAATTTAATGAAATTCTTATAGGGTTAAGAGGAATACCTCTAAAGCTTGAGAGGTGGATCTAGACTTTGGTATGAGAAAAAAAATTTCCTCCTCCCTCCACTAACACCAACTGGCCACTCTCTTGCTTTTTTTTTTTTTTTTTTTTTTTCGGTTCCTAAGGGCTAAAGGAGAAGTTGGAAAAGAACCAAAATTTTTGAGACTCAACTAAATAGTTCACCAACAACCCAACATCACCTATTTATAGGTGAAAAATACCTAATTTTCAACAATTATTTTTATTCTTAAAATTGCATATTTGGGCCTAAAAATAAAATATTTGCTCATAAACCCTCTTAGGTGGCCGGCCATGTGGAGGCATTTTAGGTAAAGAATTCTCTTCATAGTTATCCACTAAATTCTTTCCATAATTTCCAAAAATCCTAAAATTCACATATATATCCATGATGAGGTGTCCTCCACATAGGACTCCGTTTGGCACTTCCTTCTAATAAGCAATCCATTTTCTTAATAATCCAAATATTACAACTACTGTTTTAACTATTAACAGTATAGTGATACTGAACTGCAGTCCAAAATTCATCTGCACTTAAATGGACTGCGTATAGGTTTTTCTCAGGATTTGAAACTACTTAGTCCTCGTTGCTCTAAATATTAATCCTAATAATTCTAGAGGGGTCCCATACCTTATTCTTAACTTTGCATCCGTAATGACGGTCGGTCACAGTATAATTTCAATACTGCTTATTATACTGCAGTACCGTCTTATACAGATCATAAGTTATTCTGGTCATACTTAAGCCAGAATAAAAACATAAATCATGATTATGTCTTTTTACGAAAAGGCCTCGTTCTTGACATAATAAACTTAATATTGAGTCTCATAGTCAATTAAACGAGAACTCAAACATATACTGATAAATCAGATCATGCATTCATATTAACATACATGATACAAACTTGGATTTCCTTTGTATCTAAGGAATCATGAGTTCATAAAAAGTTTGGTTATTACAAGCCCCCAGAGCACTTCCGATCTATTTAGGCCGGGGGTGTTAATTGCCATGTGGTCGAGACTATCTGAGTGAATTGATGCCTTCTCGGGATACTGGTCGGGATTGATCAAAGTAGGTCTGGTCGGGGTTGGTCGTCACTCATCTAGTTGGATCTGGTTGGTTGTAGCTACTTCAAAGGTTCTTGACATGTGGCGGTTTCACACCACGTGTCGTCCCGTGATTGGTGGGAGGTCAAGGAGACCCTTCAAATTATGTGCCTCCACTTTCCTTCCTAAATTTCCCTTATAAATAGGGAGTCGTGGCCTCCTCTTCTTTATTCTAGTACACAGATTTCATGCATTCCGACCGAGAGCTGCTGACCACTGTCGAGAAGACCGTAAACCTTCAAGCAACATTCCAAGTGCACTAGAAGTTCCGATAAGGTAATACCTCTGTCTCCATTGTATAGATATTTTGAGAAGATTAGTGACCTGTCTAGTAACTCCCAGAATGATTATCTCTCTAAGGAGGTCGATATAACAGGCTCTTTAGAAAGCTCTGGCTCATCTGGCTCCACCCACCACACAACCGATTAGATTGGGCAAGGCAGAAAGACCCCCGACACCCTGTCGGGCATTTCAGACATTCCTACCCTGAGAGGTGGGCCTGCGTTGTCTGGGTATACCAGGGAAGGTGCCCAAAGGCTGAGGCAAACACTTGAGTTGGGTCCGACCATTCTCCCCGATCACTCATTTATGGACGAGTTGAGCAATGTGTGGGTCTCCGAGTAGCCAAGTGCGCGAACTGACCCCCAGGTGGTGGACTTTATTGGGGAAGAGGACACAGCCGCTGATGAGGACATCAAGGCTGCAAGAAATACTCATGAACCAATTCAAGTTCCAGTTGGTCCTGTGACGAGGGCTCAAGCTAAAAGATTCAAAGAAGAGCTAAATAACTTAGTTTGGAGAGTTCTACAACAAGAAGAGAGTGTGTTCACTACTGAGGGTGAACAAAGGCTGGTTTTACTCATCAAAGTTGATCCGGAAGAAAGCCAATCAGCTATACACGTCCATTGAGCCATTACAGGGCTAACTTGCATGTCCATTCTGGGATACACGTGCAAGGGAGTTCCAAGCAGATGTGGGCGTGTTTTCCAACAAAGAATCAAGTCAAGATTATATTTTCAAGATTGCAAGAAGTTCAAGATTCAAACATGATTCTAGAAGTTTAGAAGATCTGATCAAGATTTGATTTCTTTGTAATCTTATTTTAGATTTTAAGTTTCAATTTAAAATTTGAATTTTAGTATCTTTATTTAGATTCTATTATAGGCGTGTTTATCATTAAGGGTAGATTATGAATTTTAGAAATTGTGATTTCGGCTATATAAGGCTGATTTTCAGATTATGGAAGCATTTTTTGATGTTTATTTATATTGTGAGTTATTCTTCTAGAGTTCTTGAAGAAACTTATCCGAACTTATCAAGGATTCCTTGTGGCATTCAAATTAACTTATCAAACGGACTTTCCATACCCGTTTGTGGCATTTTCACCATACCAAGGTTCTTGCTTTGCTAACCAACGGGTCGCAGTTTCCATCAAACTTGAAAGATCTTGGGTTCGTTGTTCCCATATTTGGTATCAGGTTTCATCATGTTGTTGGCGTAGTTTGTATCAGTTGGTATCAGAGCCTAGGTTCATCTGGTTTGCCTATCATTTTCTTGTTTTCTTTTTCAATTCGGTCTAAAAAAAATTGTCCTTACTACTGCACTAAATTTGATTGTTCTCTCTTAAATCTGTGATATTAGTGTTTGATGCAGATTTCAATCATGTCTCAAAATCAAGAGCAAAGCACAAGCGAAGAAATTCCACCAACCGTTGTTCCAAATCTGCAAATGCAAGCATTAATGGGGGAGATGTGACGGATGATGAGGGTGGAGTTAGAACATATACATGAGAGGTTGGATAGGATAGAAGAGTGAACACAACACAGACAACCACCATTTGCTCCGAATGTCCTAAGGAGGAACAAGTTGCACCAAAGGGAAGTTAAGGGTGTGGGTGAATTTGAAGGGGACGATTTAGAAGAGGAGTTTGATAGGATGTCAGTGGGCAGCCATAGGAGATATGGCCGAGATAGTGAAGCTAGGAACCAGGTAGATAACAACTTGGGAAGTATCAAGATGAAAATTCCTACGTTTCAAGGAAAAAGTGATCCCGAAGCATACCTCGAGTGGGAAAATAAGATGGAGTTGGTTTTCGATTGTCACAACTACTCTGAATAAAAGAAGGTAAAACTTGTTGTAATCGAATTTACTGATTATGCTATTGTGTGGTGGGACCAGTTGTGCATCAATAGGAGGTCGAACGGAGAATGACCTATTGAAACTTCGGATGAGATGAAGAGAGTGATGAGACGACGATTTGTACCAAGTCACTACTACCGGGATCTATACCTCAAGCTGCAAGGTCTCCATCAAGGTAACCGGAGCGTTCATGAGTATTATTAAGAGATAGAGATGGTTATGATTAGAGCCAACGTGGAGGAGGATCGGATGGCGACAATGGCCAGAATTTTGAATGGTTTAAATCGAGAGATTACTAACACAATCGAGATACACCATTATGTGGAATTGGAGGATTTGTTGCATATGGAAATCAAGGTGGAGAGGCAACTCAAGAGGGTTGGCACACGGCCAAGACCAATCCCACAAAATTCAAGTGCAGCACCTTGGAGGTCGAACTACAGAAAGAAAGAAGAAAACCCATCCACCTCCAAGGCCAAACTCGAGCCCAAACCTGCCACCATTACCACGGCCTATCAAGGTAAATCATCCTTTACTTCGGCTTGTTATAGTGAGATTAAATGTTTCAAATGTCAAGGGAGATGGCACATAGCTAGCCAATGTCCAAACAAGCGAGTTATGGTGATCCGGGAAAATGGTGAAATTGAATATGAGGATGAAGCTGATCTAGATGACATGCCACTATTGGAGGACACCCCCATAGGAGATGAGGAGTTCGGGGCAGATCATGGTGAGATACTTGGACTAGTCGCACGACAAGCCTTAAGCTTGCAAGCTAAAGAAGAGGAAAAAGAAGTACAGCGGGAGAACATCTTTCACACTCGTTGTCACGTGAAAGACAAGGTATGTAGTGTTATTATTGTAATGACCCGACCATGTAGGGCCGTTACTGTGCTTACATAACTTTAATACTTAACTTACTTAAACATACTCTTGTATTTCGTAAAAATACGGAAATATTTTTTTACCTTTTTAAACTCAAATTTAAAACCTATCTTATTCTCATACTTAATTATATGTACTTAATCGAGTACAGAGTTGTAAAACCATTTTAACATATTTGATAAACCATACTAATTACTGTTGTAATAAACTTTAAATAGTATACCAGTACTAATTATTTTAAGTACTAGTACCATTATACTATCATATCATAACATAAACATATTTTACAAAACACGTGGCGGTGTCCAACCCAAATTTCATAATTTACAATGTCATCTCTCCACAGTCTTGCATCAAGTATGTCCAGTAGGTTGCTTACCTATAGCATGAACGTAAGTTATGAGCTTTCGCTCAGCAAGTATAACTATTTTGTTCCCGCAAAATTATTTTAGTAAAAGCATGCATGAACCAATTATGCTTTCTTATGAATCAATTATGCTTTCTTATGTTAACTTAACATGAGTCAATTATACTTTCTTATTTTAACTTAGTTTTGGGCCCCTTTCATAACATGAACATGAGTGTACGTACCGTGGCGCGCAACCATGGATTAAATATAAACCCGCTCTTGTGGCAAGTCAGTACGGCACAAGGCAACTTGCTTGCCTTTATTCTTGAAAACTTGTTCTTACTTTAATCATACTTGAAAACTTAAATCTTTATTATTTCTTACTTAAAAATTTGATCTTATTCTTGTCATGTGATTTATTATTAGTGAGCATGCTTACATGATGCCACAATAATAAAACTTAAATCATATGCATCACATACATTAATACATGATGCTTTGAAAAACATGCAAAGTAGTAAAAATATTTTGCCCATGCTGTAGGCGGAGTTGTACTTACAAATTGTCCTACGCTCTTGCTCTAGTGTTCCAAAAAGGCAAGACAACAAGCTATATTCTTGTTTTCAAACAGGGCATAAGATAAGAATCGTTCTATCTTACTACAAACTATATCATACTAGATCGGTATCCAATCCGATTATCATTGGTAATCATAGAGGTTGTTACTATATTCTCAAGTAACTTTGGTTTAAAATTTCCTTTTTCTTAAAAATACCTTATTTTCTTGGAAAATACCTTATTACTTGAAAAATATCTTATTTCCATAAATCAAGTATTATCTTGATTTAATACTTGAAATTACCATTTTTAATGATCACTTGTCAAATTTTAAATGGATTCAAAACCTCTTTGAAACTATTTTCATAAAATCATAGTCTCTTTTTAAAGAGGTCATAAAACCTTAAAAATTGATTTCAAAACACCCTTTTAATTTGCTTGAATGTATCTGTGCAGGAAATTCCCTGTACCATGCATAGTTTTAAAATTTCAGTTTTATTCTTTAAATTAGTTTAATTTTTGAAATCGTTTCCTTCATAGAAGTTGTAAATCTTATCGAAACCTACAACTTTCATGTTTTACTTGAAGCTTAAATCTATCTTTAACTTACTCGTTTTTCCCCTTGAAAAATTATGGCCGTGTAAAGTAATCGGGACCGGCCAGTTTTGAAAACTCATAAAAACAGAGGCCATTGGAGCCTTTTTTTCGTATGATGAAAAAAAAATGAAAGTATGAAAGTATGAAAGCATGACAGTATGAAAGTATGATGAAAGTATGAAAGTAAGAAAGTATGCAATATGCAGTATACAGCTTGTAGTCTGCAGGTTGCAGGTTAGTGAGATCAAGAGATCAATTTTATTCTTTAAAGATGAGTTTTAAGATGATAAAGTGTTATGAGACCAATAACTCAGTCAGCTTCATATTTAGGAGCATTAGAACTAGAACTACTAAATTTTCGATGACGAATATTTTTAAGGGGGGTAGATTGTAACAACCCAAAATTTTGACGAACTTGTGATTTCATTAGATATAAAGGAAAATCTAAGTCTAAATCATGTATGTCAATATGAAGCTCATAATCTGATTTGATTATCAGAGTATGTTTGAGTTCTTATAAGTATTATGAGACTCAATGATAATTTATTAAGTCAAGGATAAGGCTTTATGATGAAAAAGGCCGAACCATGAATTATGATTTTTGTTTGGGCTAATGAATGATCAGGATAAATTATGACATGATTAAGACGGTATTGCAGTATAATAAGCAGTAGTAAAATTATATTGTGGCCGACCATCATTACAGATGAAGAAGTAAGAATAAGGAATGGGATCACTCCAGAAATATTAGGAACAACATTTATAGCAATAAGGACAAAGTATCTTCAAGTCCTAAGAAAATACTATAAGCGGTCCAGTTAAGTGCAGATGAATTCTAGACTGCAGTTCAGTATGACTGTACTGTTGATAGTTAAAACAATATTTGTACTATCTAGATTATTAAGAAATTAGACTGCGTATTAGGAGGAATGCCAAACATGGCCCTACTTGGAGGCCAAGTAATTGTGGATAAATATGTAATTTTTGATTTATGGAATTTATGGATTTTTCTTAACCAAAGCCTCCAACTAAACCAAGTGGCCGGTTACATTGTGTGGCCTTGGGGAACAAGGAAACCAATTAGAGATAAGTTTGAAAAGATTTTTTTTGGCTCCAATACATGCATGGCCGGCCAACTCATGAGGACTTGAAAGGCAAATATTTTATCTTTCAAGGACCAATATGCAATTCAAGAAGAATTTTAGAAATAAAAATAAATGTGGAAAATTTGGAAATTCCACCTATAAATAGGGGTGGTGAGTGAACTTCCCAACTTCTAGTTCCTTCTCAACTATTCCTCTTTAACCTTAGAAAAAAGAGAGAGAGTGAGAGAGTGTGAGAGGGAGATGGTGGTCGGTTGCTATGGTGGAGAGTGGAGCAAGAAATTTTGCTCATGTAAGATCTAGAACCACTCCTTTAAAGCTTAGAGGTATTATTCTTGAACCTCTAACTAAGAATTTCATTTATGGGATTGTTGTGTATTCAAGCTATGGGTTGTAAAAGTATAAGCTCATGCTTCTTCTCTTGCCATGTTATGGTTTTTATATGTTTGATCTAAGCTTAGATTATCTTGCTTGTGAAGTTTTAAGCATGGATTTGAGTTTATGCTCTAGAATGAGTTTTAGGGTTGCATGTGCCTACCGAGTGTTTGTGAATATGCCTTCACATGCTTAAGTAGGGAGATTTTATGATGATGATGATTGTGAATGTTAAGTGTATGATGGTTAAGAAATTAACCTAAAAACACAACTTGGTAAACTAGTAAGGCTATCAACTTTGTGTTTTTCAAGAAAAAAGATAAGTGTATGATTGAATGTTAAGAACGAATCTGATGCGCTGCTTGTTGATGTAGGCTCATGGTTTTGACCGTTTGAGGTAGTGTGCACGGATTTTAAGCAAGAACCAACAAAAATGCAAACTGTCGATTTTTGAAAAATAATATGGACATTTTTCTGGAAACTGAATTTTGAGCCCCTTAGAGGCAGAATTTTGAAAAAGCTATAACTGCAAAGTTGTAGAAAATGGAAAAAACTAATGGACAGCACAAACAGTTTCTAAAAATAGACTCCAAAGGCCTTTTTTGAATCAGTTTTCAAAACTGGCTAGTTCGAGTACTGTGCACGGCCAGTATGTTTCAAAGAGAAAAATGAATAAGTTAAAAGAAGATTTAAGTTTTGAATGAAAAACAAAAGTTGTAGGTTTCAACGAGATCTACAACTTCTATGAAGCAAGTTTTCCCAAATTAAACCGATTTCAAGATAAAATGGGATTTTTAAAACTGTGTATGGTACAAGAAATTTCCTACACATATTCATTCCAGTAAATTAAAAGGATGTTTTAAAAGTAGTTTTTAAGGTTTTATGATCTCTTTAAAAAGAGACTGAGATTTTATGAAAACGGTTTCAAAAAGGTTTAAATCCAATGGAATTTCCCAAGTGATTTTTATACGTACTATGTTTTATAAAAGAAAAATACACTAAGTTACATAAGAATATGGTAATAAGTATATGACCAATGGTAATCGGATGGGATACCAATTTGTATGTTAGGGCCTATATCCATGATTACCAATGGTAATCAGGTAGGATATCGGGTTACTATGTTAAGGTACCAATGGTAATCAGGTAGGATACCGGTTTACTATGATAGGATTTGTATCTATGATTACCAAAGGTAATCGGATTGGATACTGATCTAGTATGTTATGGTGTATAATAAGATATAACGACTCTTATCTTACACCCTGTTTGAAACAGGAATATGACCTGTTGTCGTGCCTTGATGGAACGATAGACCAAGATTCAAGTTTTCAAGTACGATCAACCAAGAACAAATTTTCCTGTAATAAGATAAGACAAGCAAATTTTCTTCACTAGTAAAAATTGTAGATTACACAACGGTTTTTTACCGTCGTGTAAAGTTTACACGACGGTTACCCAACCGTCGTGTAATCCAGCGTCGTGGAAGATAACACGACGGTTATTGAACTGTCGTGGTATCTCAATGTTACACGATGGTTAAAAACCGTCGTCGAAACAAGGTACACCGTAGTAGATACAAGTAATATAGAGACATTACACGACGGTACTTGGTCGAACCGTCGTGTAATGCGGACATTACACGACGGGTCTTGTCCGAACCGTCGTGTAATGCGGACATTACACGACGGGTCTTGGCCGAACCGTTTGTAATGCGGACATTACACGACGGTTCTTGGCCGAACCGTCGTGTAATGCGGACATTACATGACGGTACTTGGCCGAACCGTCGTGTAATGCGGACATTACATGACGGTACTTGGCCAAACTATCGTGTAATGCGGACATTACACGACGGTTCTTGGCCGAACCGTCGTGTAATGTCTCTTTTATTAAAAAAAAATTATGGTTTTTTGGTGATTTCTCACGGCTGGCCTAACCTGTATGTTATCCAATACACGATCTAAGATGGTAACTTCAATGATCAAAGTAAAATTACATACCAATTTTTACATTACAAGTTCACATATCATAATTAATGAATTGCATTACATGGCTAGCCCATTCTCCCCTAATCAAATTCAAATCCTTAGAAGTAAAAAATTATTTACTTTCAAGTACATCAATTTCATTCAACACTATGTCCCTCATAAAACCTAAAATAAAATAACCACATTCAACACTTCCCTCTTCGAGAGGACATGGACGGTTCGAGATTTTTGTTTTACAGTCTCGTCTCCTTCTTCTAATCCCTTCTTCGGTCATAATCTTTCAATCCGTTAGGGCCCTAGCAAATTGATAAAGTTCAAACTAATTAAGATGTATATAATTAAGATTAAATAAAATAAAAACTCATTCAGGCATTTCATCGAGTATGTTGTGGGCGCAAAAAATTTATGTTGAAAAATGTGTGTAAAGTGCCAAAACCAATCACAAACCATTCATCTACAAAGAGCAACATTAAAAACAAAAACATTCATGTTAAAAAATGGATATTTAATGGAAAACAACAATACAAGAGAGCAAAGGTGTTTTAGTTTATATACGAAGTCACCTTGCTTTTCTTTTAAAAAGAATATGCACGGCCACACGAAGAGGGAGGCAACTTCGGCAACGACGACAACGGCGACTTGACCGGATTCTAAAAGAGTGGTGGCAACGGGTTGGTGAAGGATGTGGGTACTTGAGAAATATAGAGAGTGTGAAGAGAGAACTTAAGAAATTCGTGCGGAGATGTATAGAAACGAGGAGGAAAATGTATTTAAGTTATGGGTTTTGCGCACGGATTTCGAAAAATTAAATTTGAAAATTTTCAAAATTTTTAGAAGATTACACGACGGTCTATTTAGAACCGTCGTGTAATACCGGGGATTACACGACGGTCCCGGGGGACCGTTGTGTAATGTCCCCCGAGGGACGGATTACACGACGGTCCCGGGGAACCGTCGTGTAATGTCCCCCCGAGGGGCGGATTACACGACGATCCCCCGGGACCGTCGTGTAATTTCCCCCCCGAGGGGCAGATTACACGACGGTCCCCCGGGACCGTCGTGTAATGTCAGTGGATTACACGACGGTCCCCCGGGACCGTCGTGTAATGTCCCTCCTGAGGGGCGGATTACACGACGGTTCCCCGAGACCGTCGTGTGATCCTCCTTCGAGGGGCGGATTACACGACGGTCCCAAAGAACCGTCTTGTAAAGTGCGCTTTTACACGACGGTTCCAAGAAACCGTCGTGTAATCTCCGTCGTGTAATCTATCTTTTGTAATAGTGCTTGTGTCGTACCGACTTGTCATGAGGACGGGTTCAAATGGTTTGGTCCATGGTTTGAGTTGGATAGGATTGGTTGCCCTAACCACTCCATGTTAAGCGGTTTGGTTCATGATTTTAGTTGGATTGGACTGGCCGCCCCAATCACTTCATGGCTACGCATCACGGTACGTGCACTCATGCTATGATGTTGATGTAAGGGGCCCAAAGCTAAGTTAAAACAAGAAAGTATAATTGATTCATGTTAAATTAACATAAGTTAGCATAATTGAATCATAAGAAAGCATAATTGATTCATGAATTCTTTAAAAAAAAATGTTTTGCAGTATAGAAAGTTGTGCTTACTGAGCATAAGCTCATATCTTACATTCATGCTATAGGTAAGCAACCTACCGGCAATACTTGATGCAAGACTGTAGAGAGATGGCACTACAGACTGTGAAATTTGGGTTAGGCACCACCACGAGTTTTGGAAATATGTTATATAAAATGTGTTTGTATTATGTTATGCACTACTACAGAATGTGGATACCACGACGGTTTTTAACCGTCGTGGTAATATTTCCACGACGGTCATCTAACCGTCGTGGAATCCAGAATCGTGGAATCTAAAAAGATTCCACGACGGTTCTTTACCCGTCGTGGAATAGGTAAAAAAAGTTCCAAAAATTAACATTTTGGCAACTATACCACGACGGTTCTAACTAAAAACCGTCGTGGTAACAGTCGTGATAGATGACATACCACGACGGTTATACAGATAAGCCGTCGTGGTATTTAACGTTACCACGACGGTTATGTATAGTACCCGTCGTGGAATATGTAAAAATAGCACCAAAAATTAACATTTTGGCAAATATACCACGACTGTTCTAAATAACCGTCGTGGTATATTTTTGGTAAAAATAGTACCAAAAATTAACATTTTGGAATATGCGATTTACCACGACGGTTTATGTAAATAACCGTCGTGGTATATAGACTTAACACGACGGTCTTTGTATAAACCGTCGTGGTATATTTATTTCCACGACGGTTTCTGTTGTTAACCGTCGTGGTAGGTCGTGACGTATGCAAAAAAAATATCCATTCGTTTAATTGAACTATGCCAGTTCGTTCATTCCTGTTCATTCATTCATGACATGAAAAATTTAAGCAGCAAAGAATTAAATAATAACATAAATGATATAGCCGATACAATGTACAACAATTAATATATATAGAACTAATTAACTACTACTATATATACAAAATTTAAACTAAATGCTTTGCCTCAGTATTGTATGAAGCTCATGACATATGTAGTCCACTCTTGCCTAACCAAATTCAAATCAGCTTCATTATAAGAAGTCTTGTTTTGCAATAAGGCAAGTCCATCGACGTTCAACGTTATTTCTCGCATGAACCTCAATACAAAATAGCCGCACTGCACATTTCCTTGAAGTATCGGGCATCGGGCAGTCTGAATCAATGTCTTGCAGTTGCGTCGCTTTGTTATTCCTCGTCCCACCAGCAATTTCCAATCGTTTAGTGCCCTAACAATTTAACAATTATCAATTATCAATACATCCGGAACAACAATTATGGAATGTCAAATTAATCATGGAACTATGCCGATCAAATAACACTTACAACGTAATTAGCTGTTGAAAATCTTCACCCGGATCGTTTCCAAGAGGATTAAAATAGAGCACGGAGTCATCCCACGGATTAATAACAGCCAATATCCAATGTTGGCCGCTGTTATATGGCATGAGAACAAGCCTTCCCCTTGGTATGTTTGTTATGATCCGGATGATATTGTCGGCTCTCTCTCGAATGTAGGCTACGCGATCTACATTCTGTTGAACTGGCGAGACAAGGAATGGAGATATAAACACGAAACGTTGATCCAATCCTGCTCTTGCACAACAATCCGATAAGTAACTGCAAAATATTAAGTCAAACTTGTTACGCGTGCAAAATCAACATATATATCTAACTTTGACGCTAATTGGAACAATAATTAAGTATTGTTTAAGGAAAAAGCATTTACTTGATGTAAACCATTATACTGCTTGCACTGATTTCTTTAAAGGTTATGAAATCATATACATCTTCATACCCAATATATATGGGCATTTCATCGGATTGTTGTGGTGGGCACGAAATCTGGCTACCGTCACTCAAGGAACTTTGTGCGTAATAAGCCAGCGGTCTCAGTTCAATAGGAATTGCATCGAAGTCAAACGTAGGAGGTACTTCTTCTGCCGTTTGCTGTTGTACCTCCGGTTGTGACTGTAGTTTCTTCCTCCCGGCTCTCTTTTTTCTTTCCCTTTGCTTCCGGGTCGGGAGCTTGACTGGGACCTCGACTGGCTTGGCTTAAACTGCTCTGAATCACGACTAATTTTTTGGGCCAAGCAACAAACCCCCCGACAGCCTCTTCTATGTATGTGGCTTCATTCGTCTGAATCGGAAGGAGTGCACGTTTCAATTTTGGGACACTGATTGTCACCCGCACATTCCCCACGCCCAAAGGAATCCCATGGACTGTGTCGGTTGGAACACAGTCCATGTATGCCCTGCCTAGTGCAACCAAAACTTCTCCACCATTAATAAAATCAGTTTGGAAAAGTTGGCATTCCTTACTTTCATTAGGCATGGGCTGCGGATCCGGCGCGTCCGTGTCTTTCTCATTGAGTGTGCAACTCGCCTTGAAACTGTTGTGCTGATCAACAGTTTCTGGGGCTGCCTCCTCGGCCATCGTCTCACGGTTGATACCGTGCTTCGCACAAAGTTCCTGCACCGTTCTTTCCAAGGCAGCCAGCTGTCGTTTCATAAAGGAGACTTCAGGATTCTCCCTTGGTACGTGCATGGCATTGTAGTATTGCGCCTGCTTGACAAATTTCGATTGCCCACGAAGACGACCGGAATGCTCGGGATTGCCCAAAGACTTGGTCAAAATGTCTTCTGTCCCCACGGATTCGAAGCTTCCTTGGGTGTCTTGTTGTGTTAATTCGTCCTATAACAATTACACAATATGTTATTCATCCCGTAAACATAATGGAGACAATCTTAGACTTTATTTGAAATAGGATCCGTGGACATACTATTTGATCGCCGATAATTTTAATCGATGGATTCTTGTACTCTCCATCGGGCTTGATCCGCGTGTCCCGCCAAATAACATGTCGGTCCGCATATGAACCCGTCTTTTCGAACTGCAATTTAGTAATTATAGTTAGTAAACATAACTAACACATACTTCAAAATAAAATTTATATAGACTTTAAGCTTTTTTCCCAATTAATTAACGTACGATTTCTTGATCACGTTTCCTATAGCCGTCTCGGCCTGTGGTAGAACCGTATTTGCTCTTTTTCCGTCTCTCGATTCCTTGATCGGATAGCCTCTTGAAATCACCCGTCCGTCAATAGGTAATAAACCTTTCCCAATCGTCCTGGCTGATGGTTGGGTAATTGTTAACCACCTTTGTCGGTCGTTGCCAAACACTTTCATCATCAATATGATCCCTAACAAAGGCTTGGTAAAGATCATATCGAAAACATTTAGCCGACTCCCCACAGGACTTCAAAACTTGCTTTTTGTGTGATTCATCAACTGTGAATGAAGTTACAACTTCCAACCACACTTGTTCTTTCCTCGGTTCCAAATCAGCACTTCTGAAATCAGCAATCCAAATTGGAATGTGCTCCCGAGCTAGTACTCCAATCCAACTCTGTAATTCATCACCTTCCTTGCCAATTGGTTGGCCTTTTGCGTCAAACGAAACTTGAATTCGTTCTCCCCTCGTCCTAACAACGTGCACTCTTTTAAGGAGAGTTGCTCTTCGTTTTCCCTCCTCGTCGGCATTAAATCTTGAAGAGTTGGTTCTTCGTGGTTTTCCAACTTGAGTTTGGGTTGAAACTTCTTCTTGTTGATCTTTTGACATTGTAAATCAATCTACATTGGCACAAAACACCAAATGTGTATGACAGGGGCATTTAATCGAACTTGTACTTTACAAACAATCACGACAAACAAGAACTTTAATTTTATCCGGAAATTTCACAAATCCGAGCCTAACCAACCACACAAAGAGGCATTTAATAAACCACGTAATATGCAAACATTTAACTCAGAAAATGACATTCTTAACAAATCCGAGCCTTACCCAACCATTTCAAATCAATATAAATCACAAACACAATACCCAAGGACCAAAAGTGTTATCTCTGGCTTTTGCCCATTTCGGCCTTGAGTGTAATCAAGTTCGACACCCATAATCAACAATCACAATCAATTATTTTCGACTTAGTTGACCGAAATTACCCACATTCGTGCATTACCCAAGCAATATGCATCACAACTTACCGGATATGGAGAGAGTGGGTTGTGGTCGGCGAGAGACACTGGGAAAGTCCGAAAACAAGCGTCGTTATTGGTGGAGGAGTTGCGTCGGAGAATGGAGGAAACTGAAAGAAGTGCGACGATGGCGTCGGAGTTTGAGTGTTCAGAGAGTTTGTGAAGATTTGAAAGGGAGGGAGCGACGAGAGAGAACTGGAGAGAGTTTGGGAATAAGGCTCGGGATGAAATGGGTTTGGGAGAAAGGGGTTTTTTTTTTAGGTTTTATTAAAAGCGGCAAAAAATTGAACAGTTCCAAAAATTTTAAAAATTGCCGCTAAACAATGTACCACGACGGTTTATTCAAAAACCGTCGTGGAAATATATCCTACCACGACGGTTAAATTTCACCCGTCGTGGAATTCGACATACAACGACGGTTTTTAAAAACCGTCGTGATAGGCTATGTATTTGCAGCCACCGACTATCTACCACGACGGTCAACAGAAGAAACGGTCGCGAATAGGTAAACAACCACGACGGTTTTTTTCACCGACCGTCGTGGTAGATTGTGTACCACGACGGTTTTTTTCTGACCGTCGTGATAGGGTCAGTTGCCGCCTCAACTACCATGATGGTTTTTAATCTGACCGTCGTGATAGGGTCAGTTGCCGCCTCAACTACCACGACGGTTTTTAATCTGACCGTCGTGGAATTAAGGACTACCACGACGGTTTTTTAAGACCGTCGTGATAGGTTCAGTGCTAATTTTCCCCCTTATCTACCACGACGGTCAGCTAAAAGACCGTTGTGGTATATTTCTACCACGACGGTTAGAAAATTTCACCGTCGTGGTATATTACATACCACGACGGTTTTTTCAAAAAACCGTCGTTGTAGGTTAGAAATTTACACAAAATAATTTTAAAATTGTTAATATAATCCCTTTCTGTGGCAAAACCTGTATGTTGTGCAATAAAATATTGTGGATTATTATTTGCTTCCATAAGTATTTGCATGTATAAATAATTCCCATATAACAATGCGGAATGAAAAAATCGTGTCTAATTAAATGTTTACAACGTACATAAGAATTAAAGATTTTGGTAAGTATTCTTTTTCTGCTTTTTTTTCGGCTTCTCAACACGTGTCCACTCGACGTCTAATCGAAGT
This sequence comes from Ficus carica, assembly GCA_009761775.1. Taxonomy (NCBI): domain Eukaryota; kingdom Viridiplantae; phylum Streptophyta; class Magnoliopsida; order Rosales; family Moraceae; genus Ficus; species Ficus carica. The sequence continues at coordinate 3,351,078 of CM019747.1, read as the reverse complement.
AAATGTGATACATCATCGTCAAAATCATCAATCTCCTCCACCGGTGGCAAACCCGTTGTAAATGATGGAATGTCGGTGCCATCGTCAATATCTTCTTGGCCATCCCGGATCATTCTTGACTTCATTGGCACAACTAAAGACAACTCTATATCTGCGGGATCCGTTGTATAAAATACTTGTACCGCTTGTGACGCCATGATGAAGGGATCATTTTTGTATCCCAATCGCCTAAAGTCCACCACTGTCACGCCGTCACTATCAACCTTAACATAATTATTGTCAGCCCACTTGCATTTAAAGAGTGCTATTCGCAAGCCGCAATAATCAAGTTCCCAAATATCCTCAATGAACCCAAAGTAATTCATGGAACTAAAGACCGGATTCTTGTCCTTTGCGGATGAAATATGCATAGACTCGACCCGAAGGGTGACACCACTATTCTGTACGGGATGCTTCTCATCTCTATCCCGAGTGTAGAAGGAGTTGCCATTGACAAGGTACGATGTATATCTTGTGACTATCGATGACGGACCTCTAGATAGCTTCATTACGTTTTGTGAAACGCCAAGCTTCGTATGCAAATATTTTCTTATCCACTCCCGAAATGTCCGATTCTGCTCATCTTGAATCCACTTCTCACTTCTTCCTTTTCTTGGATTCGCAGCTCTTATTTCCGCCATATGAACCTGAAAGAAAGGCTCCATTTCCTTAGCATTGTGCAAAACATACAAACAAGCTTTTTCCCATTCATCTTGATTTACTGATGAATGAACGGCCACGGATAGTCCTTTTGACGTAAATAGCCCGCTTGTTGGCAACCCTATTGGATCCGCGTTCGACATATACTCAGAGCAAAATTCAACTGATTCCTCGGCTATGTAGTTTTCCACTATACAACCCTCCGGCCTATTTCGGTTCATCACATATCCCTTCAAGACCTTCATGTACCTTTCAAAAGGATACATCCACCTCAAATACACCGGGCCACATAACTTAACTTCCCGAACTAAGTGCACACATAGATGGATCATTATATCAAAAAAGACTGGTGGGAAATACTTCTCAAGCAGGCACAATGTCATAACCAATTCCGATTGTAGCGAATCTAGCATCATTGGATCAATTACCTTGGAGCATATTGAATTGAAAAATGAGCATAACTTCGTAATTGAGTATCTCACATCTTTTGTTAAAACTCCCCGCAAAGCAAGAGGTAATAATTGTTGCATCAAGATATGACAATCATGTGTTTTCATTCCAACGAGCCACAAATCTTTCATCGACACCAACCTTTTGAAGTTGGAAGAGTACCCACTCGGCACTTTCACTGATGCAAGCCACTCACAAAGCTTTCTCTTCTCCTGTCTGGATAATGTGTGCTTTGCTGGCGGTAAGTAAGTGTCGTTCGATCTTTTCTCGGGGAGCAAATTCGTTCTAATCTTCATCTCTTGAAGGTCCAACCGTGCCTTTTCACCATCTTTAGTCTTATTCGGAATGTCAAGCAACGTGCCCACTATGGATTCACAGACGTTTTTCTCAATATGCATAACATCTAAGCAATGACGCACGTAAAGTGACTTCCAATATGGAAGTTCAAAGAAGATTGACTTCTTCTTCCAAGGTCCATCGAGGACTGGATCCTTACGTTTCCTCTTTCCCAAAACAACCTTCACATCTTTAACCATCTCAAATACATCCTCGCCAGTCAAAATCCGAGGAGCGATTCTTTCTTCGGTATTGCCATCAAAAGCCTTCTTCTGTTTGCAATATCGATGATTTTTCGGCAAGAACCTCCTGTGACCAAGGTAAACGGTTTTCCTACCGTTTTTCAACCGGATGGAAGATGTTTCCTTCATACAAACGGGACATCCTATAGAACTCTTGACAGGATAACCAGCTAGGTTGCCAAGTGCAGGAAAGTCGTTAATTGACCAAATCAACATTGCGCGAAGATTGAACGTATCTTGACGGTAAGAATCTCTGACTTGTAAACCATCATCCCACAACCTTTTTAGGTCATCGATTAATGGTGCCAAGTAAACATCAATGTCATTCCCCGGTTGTTGAGGGCCTGAGATCAATAATGTCAACATCAAGAACTTCCGCTTCATGCAAACGTCTGGAGGGAGATTGTAGTTGACAAGTATGACTGGCCAGGTACTATGCCGACTACTCATGTTACTATGCGGGTTCATTCCATCCGTCGACAAACCGAGACGTAAATTCCTTGGTTCTGCACTAAAATCTGGATGATTGTCATCAAAGGTCTTCCATTGTGGTGCGTCGGCCGGATGCCTAAGCTTGCCATCGTCAACACGTTTATCATGATGCCATGTCAAACTCTTAGCATGCTGTGCATTACGGAACAAACGGCGGAAACGTGGAGCTGGTGGAATGTACCATAACACCTTCACCGGCACTCCTTTACTACCATTCGATGGCACCTTGCCCTTCTTCCATCTTGACTCATTACAAACCGGACATTCATCTAACTCTTCATATTCTCTCCGGTAAAGCACGCAATCATTTGGACAAGCATGTATCTTCTCGTATTCCATTCCCAACGTGCTCAACGTCTTCTTCGCCTCGTACATACTAGGTGGCACTTTGTTATCCTCCGGTAAAACATCTTTTAGAAAAGCTAAAAGAGTCGTGAAACTAGAATTCGTCCACCCTCCCGACGCTTTCATATTCCATAATTTAACCAATGCCCCTAATTTTGTATATTTTGTACACCCGGCATACAAGGGCGTTTCGGCATCATTAATCATTTACTCAAATAACTCCGGACGGTGCACAAAGTTTTCTTCCAAATCATTAATCATATTGTACATATTATCACCAACGTTTTCGTCAACAATGTTTTCCTCAACAATAGGCTCTTTACCTTTAGTACTAGTCGATGTTCTCTTAATATGGACAAAATCTTCGCCATATAAATACCATGTTTGGTAAGAACAAATTATCCCATTAGCGCGCAAATGCCCTCTAACATCATCAATGGAATGGGATCTATGATTACCACAAACTTGACACGGACACCGAATCTTATCGTCTTGTGTATGAGATTTGGCAAATGACAAAAATTCTTCAACACCATCTTCATATGCTTTAGTCAATCTATCAAACCACATCCATTTCCTATCCATGATTTGCGCGCAAATCCTAAACCAATAAATCAAAGCCCTCGAAGTCAATAGGTGTGGATATTTTTAAATTGCACGCATGAATATCATTTGCATTTAATTAGTTACGTTATATATAAATAGTCCCAGCACATGCATTAATTAAATCAACAATATATTTACTAAAAAAATCCAAAAAATATAACATAACTACTACTATAAATACAATTAAAAAACCGGCCCGGGTTATTTAAATAAATACCAAAATCCAAAAAAAAATTACATCGTAATTTTAAAAATACATTTATTTAGGATTTAAATAAAAAATCCAAATCTAAAAATACATTGATTGTGATCACTAAATTAAACACTTTTCAGTATTTAACGTATAAAAGGAATCCAAAAAAATACAAATTAAAATTAATAATCTGGGTTCGTAAATAAAAAATTAACACAGAGGAAAACATCAAAAAGATAAGTTAATTTGGGTCATCATGACTTACAAGAATGATGATCGACCAGTACTGGTGGTGGGTGGGGTCTAACAGCGACGTATGGAACTGTTGTCGGAGCGATCTGGTATGAGATTTGTTCACTTAGAGCTGGTGTATCGATGTGGGAAAAACAGAGCTTCTCGAGCTGCGCGCTATGTCTGAACAAAAAGGGGGAATAAGAAAACCGTCGTGGAAGTCAATAATTCCACGACGGTTTTATTTAACCGTCGTGTAATATTCTAGACTTACACGTCGGTTTTATTTAACCGTCGTGGAATCGTCTGACATCCACGACGGTTTTCATAGAACCGTCGTGGAATTCAATATATATACTTCCACGACGGTTTTAAAAACCCGTAGTGGAAGGATAGACTTCCACGACGGTTTTCGGAGACCTACTGTTGTTCCGTGTTTTTGGCTCAGTTTCCACGACGGTTTTTGAATAACGGTCGTGGAATCTCCGTCGTGGTATCCACATTCTGTAGTAGTGGAAGGAACGACCGAATGGTTGTTATTGAAATTTTAGTGGTTAATCTGAGGATTTTGTGCGGTGTTGTTGAAATTCTTAATGTTTTAGACTACTAACAACAATAAAGTCATGAAAAGCCCAACTTTTAATTTAACATTTTGAAATAGTATAAGAACATGTAACTTACTCATCAACATTGATGAGATATTACTAGTGATATTAGGGTGATGTTAAATTCAAGATAATTTAAATGATCGTTTGTTATTTGAAATAAATCCATACTAAAAATCAGTTATTTATTTTTAAGAGGTTTTATTGTCATTAAATTTCTCATTTTGAAAAAAAAAATATTTATATATATATATATATATTAAAGAAGCCAAGAAAGGGATGATTTAGAAAGAACGACCGATTGGCTTTTCTTGAAATTTTAGTGATCGTTTTTTTTATATTTTTGATCGTTCCAAGGTTTTTGGGGTAAATAATACATGATCAAAGACCCCTATCTGGTATTTTTTGCTTTTCATTTAAATAAAAAAGCTAAAGTCAAGATTTAGAAGGAACAACTAGATGGTTGTTTCTGTAAATTTTAATGGTCGTTCCGAGGCTGTTGCATGTGGTCATTGAAATTCTTAATATTTTGGACCTCAATCAACAATAATTTCATGAAAATTCCAGCCTTTAACTTAGCCTTTTGAAATAGTGTAAGAACATATAACTTAAGTCATCTCACTAGTGATATGAAGGTGTTGTTGATTCCAAGACAATATATTAGATCGTTTGTTATTTGAGATAAATCCATGGTAAAATACACTTATTATCATTAAATTTGTCTACTTGTTTTTATATATAATGGAAAAAGAGAATATTTAGAAGGAACAACAGATTGGTTGTTCTTAAAATCTTAGTAGTCGTTCTTTTTCTTTTTGGTCGTTCTGAGGTTTTTCACACAAATCATACATGAAGAAAGACTCTCATATGGAAATTTTGTGTTTCCTGTAAGGGGAAAAAAAAAAAAAAAAAAAAAAAGCTAACGTCAAGATTTAGAAGGAACGACCGAATAGTTGTTCTTGAAATTTTAGTAGTTGTTTTTTCTCTTTTGTGGTCATTCCGTGGGTTTTGAGGCAAATCATACATGAAGAAAGACCATGATATGGTAATTTTTGCTTTCGGTTTAAACCAAAAATAATAATAAATAATAAATAAATAAAAAAGTCAAGATTTAAAAGGAACGACTAGATGGTTGTTCTAATAATTTTAGTGGTTGTTCATGTTATTTTGTTGTTTAAAAAAAAAACTAATCTAGAAGGAACGACCAGCGGTCGTTCTTTAACTGTTCTTTGGTCGTTCCTGTTATATATGCGGTAGTTCTTGATTATACATATGTGATTTTCATAAACAAAATAACCATAGTTAACGTTATCTCATTAAAAATCAAGGAAACCAATGTTGTCTTTACATATGCATATATAACCATATTGTAACTCAAAGTACTTACAATACTAGATTTATTGATCACTTAAAGTGTTTTTGTGGGCTTAGAAGCATCTTGGTCCTTTTTTTGAGCATCAGACCTCGAGTGCTGAATCTTTTTTGGCCACTGTACCACATAAGGTGATAATAAGACTAGCGCTCTTTTCCTATGACTTTCCGGTCGGCCCTCATGGTTTTTCACATATTCAATATTGGCATCGGCTTTCATACCCACTACCCCGTCATGTCCATATTCGTCATCATCTCTTATTCGTTCATCTTGTGAGGGATGTTATTGGCATTCAAAATTATCACCCCCACTGTATTTGGTTTCTACACCTCATGATAACTGCTGCTCAAACTCAACATTCACCCTGCCACTACATGCCTCCTTATTCATGGCCATAGCTGACTCTATTTTATGCATAATTGCCTTATTATTTGCCTCCATCTTCTAAACACAATCATCGCCTCGTGATTAGCCAACATTGATTTCATATAGGTTTGGTGCTCACCTATACGACGGTCAATATAATGCATCAATGACTTTAAACTGGGAGTCGAGGCTGTGGGCATCGCGCCATGCGTCTGGGGGCCAACAGGGGTCGAGAATGTAGGCATCAGGCCATTCATTTGCTAGTCCCTAGGGGTAAAGGCTCCAATCTGCTCATGAGTCGGTCTGGCTGGGAATGACCTCGAGGCTGTAGCAGGATCAAGAGAAGTGGGACTTGTAGGCATCGGGTGTTGTCTTTGCCAGACCACTGGGGTAAAGGCTCTAATCATCTTCTCTTGTTTCTTTAGTACCTTTATTGGCTCCTATACCTGTCATGTTTCTTGAAATATTTACAAGTGGCATTCAAGCTCTTATTTTTGTAACTTTAGCTGCGGCTTATAGAGGAGAATCCATGGAAGGTCATCATTGACTAGTTTTCGACATAGTCTTTTTTTAGCTTAGCCTAAAGACTATGTTTTAGCTTAACCTGACACAATGTATATGTGTGTCAAGGTAATCCACTCATGGGCCGAACTGACGGGAAAAGACCTCGAGATTGTAGCAGAATTAAGAGAGATGTGACTTGACCTAAGTTCATCATTTCTCTCATTGGAATCGGCAACACTACACAGGATAACATCTCCCTCTAATAACTTCGTCAGGCCATCAATGACATTATCACTGCAGTCTTCACGCCTTTCCATTCGCAAATAATATTCTCGTTGCCTCTCCTTAGATGAAGGATCCAAAGTAGGACGGACTGTAAGCTGAATAAACACAATGGAAATAAATGATTAACAGGACTAATAGATCTTTGTTTAACTTGTAACGAGTTGATTAATACCTCAGCAGATCTCATGGCCTCCAAGCAAGGATCAAATGAGATGCCAATAGGATTCTGAACATTTTGCCAACGAAGCCACGGTGGCCTATTTTTGTTCTTCTTATTCAAAGTTAATTTCTTAGCCATCATCTCACATAACGTCGGCATAGCCTCAAAAGCCCATATTTGCATGACAAATTAAATGATGGTTATTATACAAACTAATTTATAAAATATATTTAACTATGAAAAGTATTAACGAAAAGCTTACTTGAAATATCCATGGGAAACCATAGAAGTTGTACGATGATGATTTTTTGTTAAACTTTACCACCAAATCAGTTTTTATGTACTTCAATGTCTGATTGTAACAAACATTCCCCCAAGAATATTGAGTGAAGAATTTTAGATTGTTGGCATATTAGAGCCAAGAAGGATTAACCGCCTTTTTAGTGTCAGATGACATCAAGAACTCTGCTACCATTTACAGAAATGCTAACTTTACCCTATATTTGGTCCTAACCTTTTCAATGCTCAACTCTTTTAGTTTTTTCACAACATCCTCTAATAAAAAACTTTTCTTTCTTGGCCAATATTTGTTTTTCAACTCGTTCTTTTCTTCTTGAGTTTTGATTTCATCCTTAGAAAGTCCACCACCTGTGTATAAACCCGAAATCAAGACGAACTCATTGAGAGAGAACTTCAATGGTTTTCCCTCAATTAAAAACCACACTTCATGGTCCTTCTGACAAACTGTCTTTCTCAACAGCAAATTATGAGCCAGCGCACCAGAAAATTCCCCCTATGGGCAAGTCCATTAAAGGACCTAGTTGAGGGTACCTTTGAAAGACGGTCACTTATCTTCCTCAGTTAGCCATTTCTGAATATCTTCGATGATTGTCATTCTCGATCGGATGTAACTTTGGCACTAAAGTATTCTGAGAGGATGAGTGGAGGCAATTCTTGGAGCTCTGATGTGAGGATCATCCTAGATACGTCATGGTCTTCTTTATCAACCTCCTCATCACTCGAATTTTCTATACTCCCATTTATTTCCTAAAACATACAAATATATGTCGTTTAGAAATTTAAAAATAAAAAAAAATAAAAAAGGAACCAGTGCATAATACTTGTAAATAAAACAAGTAGCTTATTATTTCATCAGCTCGGCATCTACCTCATCACCTTCATCCTCTCTTAAATCTTCTATATTCTCAGTGCTTTCCTGAAACATATAGTAATTGGTGTAATGAATAATATTGTAATATCATTATCATAATCTTCATTTTTTTTTAATTTTATAATAAATTTGTGTGTTTGAATGTAAAAATAAAAAAAATAAAAATAAAAAAACCAAATCAAAATCACTATATATCAGAACAACCAACCAGTCGTTCGTAAACTAATCATGGTAGTTCCTATTTTCTTTGGTTGTTCCAAGTATGCACATGTCATTTTCCAACAAACAAGTACACTTCACACGTGACATCATACAAACAAGTTCGGAAATTTTTCACCTAATGTTTCCGGTTATTTTGAGCATGCCTATATCATTTCCCAAACTCCTAAACTAACACAATCCCATCAAATTAAAAAGCAAAAAACAAATAAACAAACTAACAAACTAACAAACAAATTCATTATTTCAACAGAACGACCATCGAACTTTTTTATGGTTGTTTCTTTTTTTAGTGGTTGTTCTGAATATCAAAAGACAATGAAATCAATGTTGCACAATCAAATTCTCTACAATAAAAAATTCCTAACAATAAATTACAATCTTTTATCTAAATATTGAATTAATTTCACTAATCAAACAAATTTTAAAGGAAATCAATAACTGAAAATTTGAAAAAAAATATTACCTGTCTAACATTCTCACCAAATCCCAGAGGTGGGGACGGCAATGGCGACGTGGTTGGCTGCGGTGACGAAGACGGCGGCGGCATCAAAGGCAGCATCGACGGAAGGCACGACCCCGACATCCCGAGCTCCTATGTGTTGTTTTAGCAAGCTCTTTGAACATTGATGGATGGAGAATATGGAGGGTGACCGGCCGTTGGCGCCGGAGTGCTTAACGGATTTGGGGATGGGTGGGAATTTGGGAGAAAGAAACAACTAGGATGGCTGGCTGCCTCTAGAACTCAACCGGAAAGGGAAATGGGGGAGTTGAGTGGAAATGGGGTTTTTGCTCTCAAACCTGATTGAATAGATTATAAGACTCTGAGCATAATTTTTTCTTTTTTCAAAGCTTTTAATTAAATTTTAAATGATTTTATTAATTAAAAATTATTAATTACATAGTCAACATTTTTTTGAATAAGAAAAATTAGGAAAGTCATTTTCCTGATTTACGTTTTCTATTAAGTCATTTTGGCAAATTTTCCTTATAGAGATATGTTCAATGTTGTTTTAGTTGAATCCAGGATATAGATACCCAAATTTTGTTGGTTTTTGAGGTTACCAAGAGGATTACAGTAACTGCGAGACTATAAAGAAAAAATATTGACAATTTTTAGTATTGTTTCAGCTCTATTTTACAGTAAGTTGTGTTTTTTTTTTTTTTTTTTCGATTTTACTTCTTGGATTTTTTTTCTATCTTTTTACGCCGGCCAATCTTGAACGGAAACTCGAAGGCGGCCGATTTTGGTCAGTGCTTTATCTTTCTAAGTTGAGCACTGTGATAATAATTCTGGATTTATTTGTTTTGGTAGAGTACAAAAAATATGCATGTGTTAACGTTTTCTGGCAAGTTTTTTAGTTTTTTTCAATTTGGATGTGTGGATTATTAGTTGTGGTTGTGCACTAACTATTTGAGAATTTGCTTCAGAAAGGAAGAAGAGTCGTTTGTCAATCCTCCGTGCATTGTTGTGACTGAGATTTTGATTTTTTTTTTTTTTTTCATTCTTTTCGTTATTATTGGTGTAATTTAATAGTGGAATATCAAAAGTATTGTAGTAAAATTCAAAAAGCATTTTAAGATAATTCAAAGAGCATTCTAGTTTAATTCAAAAAGCATTCTATTAGAATTCATTCTAAAAGAGTTCAAAGAGCATTATAGTAAAAGGGTTAATTTCATTTTTAGCACTTGTGGAAAAAGTATTATTAAAATTGAAATCACTTTTATTTCATTTCATTCCTAGCACTGCCACGTCATCACCATCAATTAATATGGATGTAAAAAGTCAAAATTACCCTCAGGCAAGCCTAAATCTTATTTTTTTTTCACTTTCCCGCCTAGGCCCCCACCCATTTTGAAACCCAAATCTTCATATAATATCTTAACTTGATTTAAAACTATTTTCACTACTTTAGAGAGAGAAACTTCCATATAGAGAGAGAAACTCTCACCGTCGGAAACCACTCCAAAAATCACTCGGAAACTGTCAGAAACCACCATCAACGCCCTCTATAAAGCTTTTTCGAACTCTGTAATAGTTGGAGAATATTCTTAAACCACCCAAAACCAGTTGAAATTTCTTGAGTCTCCCATATCCAAACCCAAGAAGTTGGCGGAGAAAAACATTACTCTCGAAAAGAGGAATGTTCGGCTACTGGCTTCGGTAGAGAAAAGGCCATCGGTGGAGAAAAATCCTCAAAAATCGGAACCAGAGAAAAAAAGAAGGGCGCCCGAGAAATGGTCGAAGAAAAATAAAGGGGAAATCTGTATTGCTAGTTGATTTCTGAAAAAAAAAAAAAAAAAAAAAAAATTGCATAAAAATGATAATGTTTGTATTTTTATTTGATTTTGTGACATAAACTAAATGTTTGTTAGTTGGGTATTTCGATTTTGAGAGGAAAATTTAGTGTATTGGTTTATATAAATTTTTATACTATATTAAATATTATTACTGTTGGTGTCATTTACAGGGGTTGATCATTTACATAATGATCGGGTGGTAATTTTTTTAATGACCTTATTTTTGTCTGTGTGAATGGCCAAAAATGTTAGAATTTTTTTTTAATTTTTTTTAGACATAGGTCATAACTGTTATGACCGGGTGGTCATAACATGAATGACATTTACTCAAAAATGACTAAAAGTATTAGATTTTAAAATAAAAAAACTTTTTAGACATAGGTCATAACTGTTATGACCGGTTGGTCATAACAGGAATGACATTTACTGGAAAATGGCCAAAAATATTAGATTTTTTTTTTTTTTTAAAATTTAGACATAGGTCATAACTGTTATGACTGTGTGGTCATAAGTCACAACTGTTATGACCGGGTGGACATAACTGTTATCACCTTTACTCAAAAATGACCAAAAATGTTAGATTAAAAAAAAAAACATTTTAGACATAGGTCATAACTGTTATGACCGGGTGGTCATAACAGGATTGACCTTTAATGGAAAATGGCCAAAAATGTTAGATTTTTTTAAAATTTTTTTTTTAGACATAGGTCATAACTATTATGACCGGGCGATCATAACAGGAATGACATTTACTCAAAAATGGCCAAAAATGTTATATTTAAAAAAAAAAACTTTTTAGACATAGGTCATAACTGTTATGACCGAGTGGTCATAACCGGAATGACCTTAATTGGAAAATGATCAAAAATGTTAGATTTTTTGAATAAAAAAAATTTAGACATAGGTCATAACTGTTATGACTGGGTGGTCATAACAGGAATGACCTTTACTTAAAAATGACCAAAAATGTTAAATTTTGTTAAACTTTTTTTTGTTAAATGGAAGTGTTAAATTTTTTTTTTCCCGACAGTGAGAGTTTATCTCTCTAAATGGAAGTTTCTCTCTCTAGATGGAAGTTTCTCTCTCTAAAATAGTGAAAATAGTTTTAAATCAAGTTAAGATATTATATGAAGATTTGGGATTCAAAATGGGTGTGGGGCTAGGCATGAAAGTGAAAAAAAAATAATAATATGATTTAGGCTTGCCTGAGGGTATTTTTGACTTTTTACATCCATCTTAATTGATGGTGATGACGTGGCAGTACTAGGAATGAAAGGAAACAAAAGTGATGCCAATTTTAATAATATTTTTTCCACAAGTGCTAAAAATGAAATTAACTATATAGTAAAATTCAAAGAGCATTCTAGTAGAATTCATTCTAAGATAATTCAAAGAGCATTCTAATAGAATTCAATATGTATTCTTTACAACCCAAGAAGTACTATGTAGGATCTATTTTGGATTTTAGCGTAATCTCTTTAACGACCGGAGCTTGTGGCATCTTTATTGAAATAATAAAAAATAATAATAACAGAATCCATTTTGGATTCTAAAAGAATCTCTTCAACAACCAAAGCCTGTGACATTTCTGTTGAAATCTGAAAGAAAAATTCTCAGAATCCATTTTGAATTTTAATAGAATCTACAACAACCGGCATCGTTGCCGATGACTAGAGCCAGAGACATTTGATTAATCTTTGTTGAAAAAAAAAATTTTTTTGTTAGAATGTCTAACAAAATTGTTAAAATGGATTTTGGATTCTAACATAATCTATCTACGAACGGCACCAGTAAACGGAGCTTAAGACTTCGGTCATTTTTGTTGAAATACAAAAAAACAAAAAAAAGAAAAAGAAATTCTATTAGAATCTCTACGGGCACAGGCATTGGCGACAAAAACCAGCTACCGGCCCGCGTCGGTGATTAAAGTCGGATACATTCGGTTATCTTTGTTGAAATACAAAAAATTATAAATAAATTTGTCATAATCCATTTCGGATTCTAACAAAATCTCTCTGGTGACAGGTACCAGTGACCGACCCGTGCCTGTGACCAGAATAGGATACGTCTGGTCATCTATGTTGAAATACAAAAAATAAATAGATAAATAGATAAATCTATTAAAATCCATTATGAATTCTAGTAAAATCTCTCCAGCGACCGGCATCGACGCCAGTGACTAGAGCCGGATACGTCCGGTCATCTTTATTGAAATACGAAAAAAAAAATCTGTCAGAATCCATTCTAGATTCTAACAGTATCTCTTCGGTGACTAGAGACCAGCCCGGCAAAAGAAGTCCGAGATATCTAAAAAATATTCGAACAAATAAAAAAGAAAAGAAAAGAAAAAGATAAAGGGTATTTTTATTTATCTACTATTTTCTTCTTTTAATTATTTAATTAAATGTTGTGAAATGGTAAAATATCAACTTTACTCTTATGGTGGATAAAATTATAAGAAAGTGCCAAAATTATGGCATTCATGCAAATCCTTCTAAATATTTTGCTGGAGAGGAAATACCATCGTTTAACAAGTTATCAGCGTCACTGCATACATGCAAATATGTGTATAAAATGTGAACAAGTCACCTTCAATTGCTACTTTTAGTTGACCATGCCCTTTTTTTTTTTTTTTTTTTTTTGGGCGCTGACCTTTCTGTTCCTTTATTCCCCTTCACAACTTTTCATGCCTATCATTTGTTCATTTATTTATTTATTTATCAAAATTTAAAATGAATGGCTTTAAATTCTATACTTCATGATAAATGCATGTTTGATATTAAACTACGTCGGTAGCTAGTTTCACGCGTATTATTAAGTTACAATTAATAACCAACGAATCGGGTAGATTAATGTGTATCTAGAAAATCAATCTTATCTTTAAAGTTATTTCTCGCTATGAGTGGCCGGATATAATGGTGGAATCTATGCGAAGATGGTGATTGACACTTTAGTCTTGGCTAGACTGCCTAAACAATGGTTGGTTCACCCCGACTTTTTTCTCAGTCCTGAATATTGTGAAGATGTTTTCTTCTGTAGAATGAACTTGGATTTCGAGGGCTTGTAATGCAGCTGCTCATGAGGTTGCTAGTGACAATCATTTTATCTCGGCTAACATCTAATACAACTCAGGTTTTATCCTTTTATTATTTATTTATTCTAACTATTTTTTACACCTATTATTTACTGTAATCATTTATACAAAATATTCGTCAAATTACAAGTGCGGTTAATTGAATTATTGTTAACCATTATTAAAAAGTATTACTAATTGTACAAAACCAAAAACCAATTTGGAAACAAGAGAAAGCTAGGGTTTTTTATTCCAATCAATGAATCAAATCATACATCAAAAGAGGTTTATATAGGCTAACTAGAAAATATAAAAAGACTAATCTACACTTAACTATTAAAAAGAATAAAACTTAATAATAAAGAAAACAAGTAATAAAATAATTATAAAACTATATAATCTAACATCCCCCTCAAACTCAGGATGCTGCTGCAAGTAGTATTGAGAGTTTGCCAAATAAGAAATGGAAACACGAAGTGGAAAGCGCCTTGGTAAATATGTCAGCAATCTATATTGAAGAAGAAATGCAAGGCAATGCGATGATGCCAAGTTGATAGTGATATCGAGTGACATGACAATCAATCTCAATATGTTTGGTCCGCTCATAGAACACTGAATTGCAGACAATCTGAATAGTACTTTGACTATCACAATATAAGGGAGTATGTCGATGAAGAAAAATACTCATATCTGCAAGCAACCGACGTAGCCAAACTATCTCATAAGTAGTAGAAGCCATGGCACAATATTCTGTTTCAATGGAGGATTGAGAAATAACGTCTTGCTTTTTACTCTTTCAAGAAATAAGAGAGTCGCCCAAAAAGATACAGGTGGACTTGCGATCTATCAGATTACTAGCCCAATCAGCATCAGAGTAAGCACGTAGTTTTAAGGACAAAGTAGATGGAAGTAAAAGACTCTGAAACTGAGTGTCCCGAAAATACCTCAAAATGCGAAGAACTACAGCCCAATGGACTGTAATAGGTGCAGTGACAAATTGGCTAACTATATAAACCGCATGTGGAATATCCTGTTGAGTAATAGTGAGATAAACCATGCTATCGACAATAGTGCGCTTTTAACTAGGATCTAGCAAAGGAAGACCATCAAAAGGAGAGTACCGAGCATTAGTCTCAAGAGGTGTATCAATAATCAAATACTTAGATTGGGAGAAGATAACCTTTCGGAGAAAAGGCGACCTCGATGCCTAGAAAATAACATAGTGAGCCCAGATATTTCATGGCAAAACAACGAGCTAACTCAATCTTCAATGCTGCAATCCTGTCAACATCATCACCAGTAATAATCATATCATCAACATATAAAGACAGAAGAGTACGATCCGCACCAGTACATCTGACTAACAAAGCTGAATCACGATCACTTGAGCGAAAGCCAAGAGAAGTAATCACCGTAGAGAACTTCTCAACCAGGCTCGATGTGCCTGTTTTAGACCATAAAGGCTTTTCTAAGTCGGCAGACTTCACCAAGTTGATGAGAAACACCAGGAGGAGGTACCATGTAAACTTCTTCATGAAGATCACCATTCAAAAAGGCATTTTTAACATCCATCTGAGATATGTGCCATTGACGAACAGAGGCAACTGCAATGAGAGTGCGAACAGTAGTCATTTTTGCAACTGGGATGAAAGTCTCCTCATAATCCATATCATACTCTGAGAGTAACCTTTAGCAACAAGTCAAGCTTTGTATCTTTCAATAGAACCATTAGACTTGGTTTTGATTTTATAGACCCAACGAGAACCAATTGCTCATTTACCTAATGGTAAAGGTACCAAGTTCCATGTGTGTGTCTGATGCAAAGCAATAAGTTCTTCAACCATAGCATCCTGCCAAAGTGGATCACAAACAGCTTCTCTGTAGGACAATGGCTCAGAAAGACTATGATTAGAAGCTAAAAAGGAAATGAAAGAGCTAGAATAACAAGAGTAAGCAAAATCTGGTAGCTTAGTAGACTTACGAGAACGTATAGAGTGACGAAGAGGAGGAGGAGCCGTAGTCTCAGGAGGTGATTGGGCAGCCGTAGGAGGAGAGGGAGCAATGGTAGTATCAAGAGCCAGAGTATCAGAATCTGCTAAGCTATCAGAGGGAACTTTATAAGAAACATTATTTGAAACTAGAGAAGGTGCTTGTAAAATAGTTTGTGGGACTATGTTAGTGTCAAGAGTGAAATGATCAATATATATGAAATCAGACTTAGTCGCATTATGAGAACTAGCAAGAATAGAAAAGAATGGATATGTTCAAGAGACACAACATGACGAGAGACATAATTTTTGACTAACTGGATCAAAAACATGATATCATTTTTGACCTGCACTATAACCCAAAAAAACGCACATAACAGACCACGATGACAATTTATTACACTCGACATGAGGACAAAGGACAAAACAAGTGGAACCAAAAACACTTAAGGAAGAATAATCATGAGCATATCCATACAACTTTTCAAACAATGACAGACCTGAATTGTGGGAGGTTGGAATCTTATTAATCAAATGAGCGACAGTAAGAATTTGCTTCTCCCCAAAATTCACTAGGAACACTAGCAGACAACAAAAGAGAATGAGTAGTTTCAACAAGATGCCTATGTTTCCTTTCGACAACACCAGTTTTTTCCT
Organism: Ficus carica; assembly: GCA_009761775.1. NCBI lineage: Eukaryota > Viridiplantae > Streptophyta > Magnoliopsida > Rosales > Moraceae > Ficus > Ficus carica. The sequence goes on along the minus strand of CM019747.1, from coordinate 3,334,783 downwards.
GAGTATCTATACAAGAAGTTTGGTGAACTGTTCCATCGGAAGCAAGTAAATTAAAAAAAAAAAAATCATTAGAAGTATATTCTCTTCCCAAATCACAACGAAAACACTTTATGATAATCAAATGTTGAGTTTTTACAAGAGCTTGGAAAATATTGAAAATAGTAAGAAAATTAGAATGACGCTTCATAAGATAAACCCAACAATATCGAGTGTAGTCATCAATAAACGAAACATAACATTGCGACCCCCCTTTGTGAGCATAGGTGAAGGTCCACATACATCAGAATGAACAAGATCAAATGGTGCAAGAGAAAAGGAAAGACTTTTACAAAATGGTAAAGCATAAAATTTTGCTAGTTTGCAAGCACTACAATCAGAAATATCATGAGTTTTTAAATTGTCTAATGCTCCTATAGAAGCTAAAAACTATAAACGAGATGCTAAAACATTACCAAGACAAGAATGCCATAAATAAAAATCAGAAGACGAATGACTTAGATGAAAGGATGAAGTCCACACTAGAAGCTACAACTTCTGGTACTTTGAGCTCATCCAAAACATAAAGTCCCCCTTGCCTACGACCTTTCCCAATCAGCTTCTGAGATTGTGGATCCTGCACATAACAAGTGGAAGAAGAAAAAGAGACTAAATATCCTTACTCACACAATTGACTAACAGAGACAAGATTTAAAGTATGATTAGGAATGTGATAAACATTAGAAAGAGACATATAAGGTATGACAATCAAACCAACGCCTACTAATGGCATAGGAGTACCATCAGCAGTCATAACTGACACATATGAATTAGGAGAGAAAGAAACAAAAGATGATATATTATGATGAGAAGCTCCAGAATCTAAGACCCACAAGGAGGAACATATATATGAATGACTAGAGAATGACAAACCTATATGAGAGAGGACAGACTTAGCTTGTTGCAGTATGGTAAGAAATTTCTGAAACTGCTCGAACATAAATGGATCTAATGACGATGCAACCATTGCAGGATTTAGTTGAGGTGGTCTATATATCCACAAAAAACAATCAAGACGTGCGGAAGCAAGCAAATAGAAACAAAGAGTGATTGTACGGACGATCCGGGAAAACTGCTCTTTTGTACGAACAGCTACGCTCATGTACGGACAGAGGTAATGTACGAATGTGTATGAGCGGCATGTACGGACCTTGTACATGCAGGTGGCGGTTGTACGGATGTGTATGCCTACCACAAAAATCAATGAGGAATTCGATCAGCAAAAGCGTTTGCAGAAAACAAACATTCTTCAACAAGATTAACAAAATCCATAAGATGGTGGCTCTAATACCATGTAGAAAATCAAGAATCATTTTGGGAACAAGAGAAAGCTTGGGTTTCTTATTACAATCAATAAATCAAAATAATACATCAAAAAAGGTTTATATAGGCTAACTAGAAAATATAAAAAAGATTAATCTATCCTTAATGTTGAAAAGAAGGAAACCTAATAATAATAGAAAACAAGCAATAAAATAATTATAAAACTATATAATCTAACACTAATAACCACATCAATTTAATGCAGAGGGATAATTTGGTTTAGGCTTTAAATCTTGATAAATTTTGACAACCCAAACAATCTAGTTTGTTTATTAAAAAAATATATTCAAGTTGACTTTTTTCTAAGTGTCTCGTTCAGGGGAAGTATTGGAGATGGAATTTTGAAGATATTTCAATTAGAATTGAGATAAGTTTTGACAATGTGTGTTTGGTTGACAAACTGTTTGTGGTGAAAAAGTGTAAAAATTTAAAATGTGTTGAGAAAAAAAAAAAGTACAAAATATGAATTTTGTTTCGTTTCTCTCCAAATTCTATGCAATAAAAATATCATCTTATTTGGACTTGAAATAACAAAGGTGATGAACTTTTAAGTTTCAATTATTGTAGATACTTAGAGAGGGAAATAGTAGAAATAGTTTTAAATTAAAGAAAAATACCAAAAAAAAATATTTGAATGATGGTGTTGGGAGAAGCCCCCCAAACACCCCCGAAGGGCTTTTACTGTCGTTTCCCGCTAAGATATAAATAGAAAGTATAAACCAGTGCTAAAGATTAATGCACAAATAGTAAATCTAATATAAAATTATTTTAATATACAGAAGGAAATAGACAAAAAGGTGCAGAAATAATAATTATAACAAACCTAACAATGGTGAACATTTTTATTGTGGAGAGGATAAGATCTAGAATGGAAGCCGACCCATGCAAAAAACAAAAACATAAAACAAAAAAAAAAAAAAAAAAAACAAAACAAAAAATTTCAACAGGATAATATAATTTTAAAGCATAATTTTATATTAGGAGAAAGTAAAATTCTTACACGAAAATGTTCAAATTACAGTAATGTTTAAGAAATCTAAAATTAAATGACATAAGTTTTTTACATATTTTTTAATAGTACATATAATTCTAATTATGTTATCAGTCTAATTGGGTTCGACCAATTTAAACGTTTTTTTTAATCCTTTTCTTCGTACTAAATTATAAAATTCTCCTTATTTGTAACACAAGAAAAATTTTGTACTATCACTTAATTAATGACAAAACTTCACACGATAAATTACACATGTATTGTAATAGTAGGCATAACCAAACGACTCCACTAAAATATATAGAGTTTGAATCTCCAATCTTTAATTCAAGAAAAAATAAAAATTAAAAATTACACGTGTGTCATTTAACACAAACGACAACAAGAGAAAACCAAGAAAGTACCAAAGCCACCAATGTCCATTAGATGGGTTGGTAGTGTAACGACCCACCTTATGTAGGCCGTTACCGTACTTAACTTACTACATAATAACTGACTTAACATGCGGAAAATAAGGACTACTTTTTTTTTTTGAATTAAAATAACTTGTATCTGAAATCGACATATACATACTTATAATCATACCTACTTTCTTAATTAATTACTTAAACTTTAAACGTGGTTTAACATCCAACTTAAGTCTTGGAAACTTACTCATACTAAACTTACTCATATATGTATGTATACATATACACATATATATATTAATTGTCAAACATAACAAAACGCGTAGAGGTTCCTATCCCAAGATTTCACAGTTCGCACTGCCATGCTTCACCGTCTTGCATCACATATTACTGTAAGATTGCTTACCTACAGTATAAACGTAAGTTGTGAGCTTTCGCTCAGCAAGCACAACTATTAACCCGCAAAACATTTCATAATAAAATAATGCATGAATCACTTATTCTTGATTATGCTTTCTTAGGTTAGCATACTTTTTGGGCCCTTACATAACATAACATAAGTGTACGTACCTTGGCGCGCAGCCATGGATTGGTAGGGCAGCCAGCCCTGTCCAACTTAACCATGGACCAAACCCGTCCTAGTGCAGGTCGGTACGACACGAGGTAACTTGCTTACCATCATACTTAAAAAAACTTGTTCTTACTTTAATTCATAAGAAATCATTTCATCCTTATAAACAGTTTCATACTTGAAACAAGGTTCTCATTCTTACCGAGTGACTTATCTTTAGTGAGCATGCTTCATGATGTTACAATAATAAAACATAAATCATATGCACATCAATATGTATGCATGAGCTTGAAAACATACAAGCAGTAAAAACATTTTTTCGTCTATGCTGTAGGCGGAGTTGTACTTACCTTATGCTAAATCCTGAATCCTGTGTTCCGCCAAATCACAGTAATAGGTTACCTTCCTGTTTCCAGAAAAATCATAAAATAAGAATCATCATATCCTTTAATGTTAGTATACAAACCAACATTCATAAAAACCCTAGTTACAAGCTTATGTTACATGGTATCCTATTCAGTTACTATAAGTAACCTTGGATCCAAAACTCGATATATAACATTTGTTTGAATTTGACAAAGTTTCCTTCATGAAAGTTGTAGATTTCATTGAAATATATAACTTTCATTTTTGGTCAAAAATCTAAATCTGTCCTTAACTTGCTTGTGTCTTCCTTGCAGATTTTTGACCATATCCTCTAACCATATTGATTGGTCTCGGGTTTTGATAAAAACGGAGATCTTTGTAACCTTATTTTTAAAAAATGTCTATGCTGCCCCCTAGTATTTTCTATTTCCTGCAACTTTGCAGTTTTGACTTTTTCCAAAATCTACCTCTAAAGGCTTCAAAATCTTGTTTCTAGATTGCTGCCCAGTTTTTATCCAAAACTGACAGTTTTTGTTTTGGTTCGTTCTTACGTAATATTACGCGCACGATACCTCGAACGGTTAAAACCGTGAGCTTATGACAAGCATGCAGGGCATTTCATAACATTTTCATAATCATATATTCATTTCTTGTCCATATAACCTTTGTGCAAACCCAAATGGTAATCTATACCATATTAGGGTTTTTAGGGTTTTGCTTAAACCCTAATTGCAACATATCACACCATTTTTCTTATCCATTCATAAGACATCATTTTTGAGCATGTGTGAACACATATCCAACATATGGTAGACATTCACACAGCCACTAACCTCTAACTTGATTTATCAAAAACATACACCAAACTACTATTAGAAATCACCATAAACCCTAATACATGAAACTAACAAGAATGAGCATAAGTTCTTACACTTTCAACATGAAAATTTATTTAAATCTTGAACTGAACTTAATTGAAGAACTAGAGGTGGAGAGGATTACCTCAAGATCCGAAAGAGTGGATCTAACTAGGGTTGATCAATTTTTTTCACACTTCCTCACACTAAAATCCGAACTCTCTCTCTCTCTCTCTCTCTCTCTCTTTCTCTCTTCTTTTGGCTCCACTCCTATGGGCAGAAAAACTAGTGAATGAGCTACCAATTTTGGGTTTCACTAAAAGTTCTTGGAGTAAACCAACTTCCACCTATTTATAGGTGAGAGCTACATTCATTTTGAATTATTTTTGCTTCTAAAATTGCTTAATGGTCATCAAGAGCAACATTTTTGCTCCTAGCTCCCATGTGGTGGCCGGCCATCCTTGCTCTAGCTAGCCAAGTGAGCAAGGCTAGGGGGCTTGCTCACCAAAGCTTGAACACCACTTGTCAACTCTAAAAAAATTTAGGGTAATTCTTATTTCTAAATTGCATATTGGTCCTTAAGAAAAAAATATTTGCTTAGGGAACCAAGGTGGTGGCCGGCCATGTGGAGCTTATGTGGAGAGACATGGCTTGTTCTAGCTAGCCAAGTAAGCAAGGATGATGCTTACTCACTAAAGCTAGAAGCATGATGTGTCAACTCTCAAAAAAAAATTAGGGTTTTTCTTATTTCCACATCTGCATATGAGTCCTTAAAAAACACCATATTTGCTCATTTACCACATGAGGTGGCCGGCCATAGGCCATGTGGAAGGCTTGAGATTTCACAACTTTTTCAAACTAAACCCTAACTAATTTTCCTTGATTTCTAATGCAACTATGCTAACCAAGCTTGTAACCAATAATTGGCTTGGTTGAATTTGAAGACTTAGTTAGAAAAGTCCATCATCCAAAAATTTTCATACTTATCTACAATTTTTTCTTAAAATTATATTTTGGCCCCTAAAGACAAAATATTTACATTTTGGTCCCTGTGAGGTGGCCGGCTATGGTGGAGACATTTGGCATGCAAATCCTTGCTTAGTCATCCACTTTAATACTTTCCTAATTTTTTAAAAATCCATAATCATTTATTTTCTTAAAATTGCATATTGGCCCCTAAAAATAAAATATTTACATTTAGGTCCCTATGAAGTGGCCGGTCATAAGGAATGCTTAGTGGCCAAGTAATTTCCAATATTCATCCATTTTTTTTTATCTTAGGATGAGGTGTCATATCCTTAAGCTTCGCTTGATTTTTCTACAGTGGTCTCGTACCTTAATCTTACTTATTCATACGTAATGATGATTTTTCACAGTATAATTTTCATACTTTAAATTATACTGTAGTACCATCTTAATCATACTTTAGGTCATTTGGGTCAAACATCGACCGACATAGGATCATAAACCCTAATTTCGCCTCCTTCCACAGAAGGCTTCATATTCGTATAACTAAGCTATTATCGAGTCTTATAACATTACAAGAACTCAATAATATTCTGATAAATCAGATCAAGCATTTCACATAAACATACATATTACAAACTTTGATTCCCTAAAAAAGGAAATCCTAGTTTGCAAAAAGGTTGGTTATTACAGGTAGGGTGCTTGTTCTTCTCATTGAATGCTTGGATTCGAGTCGTCACCACTGCGTTGACCGGGGTATATGAGCAATCTACTTCGTGAAGGATCCATATATCATACGGGGGTATCTACCTCCTCAGAATTATCTGGGCATTCCAACTTCTACCATTATAACGTATTTTTCCTCAAAAAAAAAAAAAACAAAACAAAACACAAATTTGCAACATGATAATATAATTTAAAGCAGAATTTTATATTAAGATAAGAAAAGAAAAATTCTTACCAACCAAAATGATTCAAAATTACATTAAATTTTTAATAAATCTAAAATTAAATGAACATAATTTTCTTTTTACATATTTTTTAATACATATAATTCTAATTATGTTATCATTCTAATAAATTTAAACATTTTTTCTCCCTTTTCTGCATACTAAATTATAAAATTCTCCTCATTTTTAACACAAGAAAAATTTTGTACTATCAGTAATTAATGACATAATTTCACAAGATAAATTACACATATATTTTAATAGCATACATAACCAAATGACTCCACTAAAATATATAGAGTATCTCCGATCTTTAATTTCAGGAAAATTAAAAATTACACGTGTGTCATTTAACACAAACGACAACAAGAGCAAACCAACAAAGTACCAAAGCCACCAACATCCATTAGGTAGATTAGTAGGGCGCTCGTTCTCCTCATTGAATGCTTGGGTTCGAGTCGTCACCATTGCGTTGACCGGGGTAAATGAGCAATCTACTTCGTGAAGGAACCATATATCATACGGGGGGCATCTACCTCCTCAGAATTATTTGGGCATTCCAACCTCTACCATTATAACGTATTTTTCCTCAAAAAAAAAAAACAAAAAAACAAAACAAAACATAAATTTCAACATGATAATATAATTTAAAGCAGAATTTTATATTAGGATAAAAAGGAAAATTCTTACCAACGAAAATGATTCAAAATTACATTAAATTTTTAATAAATCTAAAATTAAATGAATATATTTTTTCTTTTTTACATATTTTTTAATACATATAATTCTAATTATGTTATCATTCTAATATGGTTTGACAAATTTAGACATTTTTTTCTCCCTTTTCTTCGTACAAAATTATAAAATTCTCCTCATTTTTAACACAAGAAAAATTTTGTACTATCAGATAATTAATGATAGAACTTCACATGATAAATTACACATATATTATAATAGCAGGCATAACCAAACGATTACACTAAAAGATGGAGAATTTAAATCTCCAATCTTTAATTTTAGGAAAAAAATTAAAAAATAAAAATTACACATGTGTCATGTAACACAAACGACAACAAGAGCAAACCAAGAAAGTACCAAAGCCACCAACGTCCATTAGGTGAGTTGGTATAGCTCTCGTTCTTCTTATTAAATACTTGGATTTGAGTCGTCACCGTTGCGTTGATCAATTTATATGAACAATCTATTTCGTGAATGATCCATATATCATAAGGGGATATCTACCTACTCAGAATTATCTGGGTATGCTAACATCTACCGTGTTCTTCCTTAAAAAAAAAAATGCCGTAAATACAAGAAGAAATCACCAAACAACACCGAAATCCTCAGAACAGAAAGAATGAGAAGAATAATCAAATCACTCTATGCAACAAATCAAACCTCAAAAACACTTATCCACCTCCTCCAACCCCGCCGAACGCCGTCCCTTCTCCGCCACCTCTCCGCCGAATCCCACCCTCTCAACGACGACGAAACCTTCATATCCCAAGCGCTTCAACTCCTCCAACCGCCGGAGAGCGAATGGAACGTCGAACAACTCCGAAACCTCCTCTTCTCCGACCCCGAAACTCCATCTCCGAAGCGTCTCTTGCGCATCGCTCGGCGCCTGGACTCCTCGTCAAAAGCGCTCAAGTTCTTCGACTACGTACGAGAAAACTCCGACCTCCCCGATGACAGCAATGGCGAATTGCTTTCTTCCACTTTCCAGGCCGTTCTCGAGCTCGCTAGCCGAGAACCCAGTTGGGAAAAGAGGCTTTTCGAGCTCTACACAACGTCAAGGGACCGGAATGTTCCGCTCACTGCCAATGCCGCGACGCTTCTGTTCGGTTGCTTTGGCAGGGCCGGAATGAGGAATGAGCTGATGGTTGTGCTTGAAAAGCTTGATAGTTCTTGTAAAAATACGCATGTTTGCAATGGAGCGATTGATGTTTTGCTGAGACTCGGGTGTGTTGATGATGCGCTCCATGTGCTCGACGAAATGCTTGAACCAGTTGGGAAATTCCCTCCCAATGAGGTTACTGGCGATATTGTGTTTCCAATGTTGTTGAAGAGAGAGAGGTCGTTTAGGCGGTTCAAGGATGAGGAAATTGTTGGATTGGTTTCTAGATTCGGCGAGCACGGCGTGTTTCCCAACACCGTGATACTTACGCAATTGATCACGAATTTTTGTAGGGATAGGAAGTTTTATTGTGCTTGGGATGTTTTGGATGCTGTAATGAACTCCGGTGGTTCTGTTGTTACTGCTTCTTGCAATGCGCTTTTGACGGGTTTAGGAAGGAGTAAGGATTTCAATAGGATGAATGAGCTTATGGCAAAGATGAAAGAAAGAAATATTAAACCTGACGTTGTTACTTATGGGATCCTTATGAATTGTTTGTGCAAGACTAGGAGAATCGATAAGGCATTAGAGGTGTTTGCAAACATACGTGATGGGGGAGAAAACGGAATGTATTCAGTTAAACCTGATGTGATTATTTACAACACTTTGATTGATGGACTCTGTAAAGTGGGGAGGCAAGAAGAAGGTTTGAAAATGATGGAACAGATGAGATCAGAGAACTGCTGTAAGCCAAATACCGTTACCTACAACTGCCTAATTGACGGGTTCAACAAAGTTGGGGAGATTGAGAGGGCTTTGGAGATCTTTGATCAAATGAAAAGGGATCAAATGCCACCAAGTGTGGTTACCCTGAATACTTTGGTTGATGGAATGTGCAGGCACGGGAGAGTCAACAGCGCGGTTGAGTTGTTCAATGAAATGCAAACAAACGGTATCAAAGGCAATGCCTATACTTACTCGATTTTGATCACTGCCTATTGTAATGTTAACAACATTGACAGGGCGATGGAGTTTTTTGATCAGATGGTGAGCACTGGATGTTCCACGGATGCAGTTGTTTACTACAGCTTGATATCTGGTTTGAGCCTAGCTGGAAGGATGAATGATGCCAGCATGGTTGTGTCAAAGCTGAAAGAGGCTGGCTTTGGCTTGGATATCATCGCATACAATGTCCTAATCAGCGGGTTTTGCAAAACAAACAAGCTGGACATGGCTTATAAAATGCTCAAGGAAATGGAAGAGACGGGGATCAAGCCTGACATTGTTACATACAATACAGTGATATCCTATCTCAGCAAAAAAGGGAGATTGGAAACTGCTCATCGAATTCTTCAGAAAATGTTGAACGACGGTCTTGCTCCTACTGTCGTCACTTACGGAGCCCTGATACATGCATATTGCTTGAAGGACAACACTGATGCAGCGATGAAACTTTTCCTAAAGATGAGTTCGGGATCAAAGATTCCACCCAATACCGTGATATACAACATCCTCATAGATTCTCTCTGCAAGAAGAAAGAAGTGGAGCTCGCTCTTTCGCTGATGGACGACATGAAAGTAAAAGGCGTGAAGCCTAATACCACCACGTACAATGCCATGTTCAAATGCCTTAGGGATAATAATTTGTTGGAGAAGGCACTTCATTTCATGGATGAAATGGTTGAGCAGGCCTGTAATCCTGATTATATAACCATAGAAATCCTTACCAAGTGGCTTCCTGTGGTTCGTAAGACGCATCAATTGAAAAAGTTTCTTCAAGGCTATTCGGTGTCGGAATCTGCTGCATAGAGTTACTCTTATTTATAATAGTCTTCTGGCCTTATTGTTCTGATCTTCCTCTGTGTTTTTTTTTTTTTTTTTTTGGTGGGTATTTGTTTGTTGATCTTCATGAGAGTAGTGATTGGAGAGAATGTTGAATTGGGTTCGCTTATTGGAGTAACTACTAGGCAGAATTTGTCCTTTATGATCAAGGTGGATTCCACCCTTTTTTTGCTAATGTCAAAAGTAGGCAAATAATGAGACGTGATTTTTTTTTTTTTTTTCGCGAGATTTGTCCTTGATGTTTTAAAAGTCGCATATTGTCCCTCTTAACTTTTTATTTCGTTTATTTGTCACTAAATTCAAATTTTTTTCGAAGGTTTTAGTCTTTAATACTAAAATGACCATAGACTTTTGAAATTTAATGAAGATAGTCATTTGTTTAACTTGTAATTATATATTTGTTTTATTTTATCAAAATAACGGCATGAAGTAGAAAAAATTCTAATTTTCTCGGATTATAAGTGGTATTGAAGAGAACACTGTACAGTTTTGACACAACACAATTGCACTCATAAAAAACATCACAAAATCAATGAGTTCGTGTGGAAAAGTAGCACATGAAAAACAAACACATGAGTTTCAGGTGACTTACTCGCTTAACTCGAAACCTATTGACTCCAATAATATCAGCCCCTAGATTACCATTCGAAAAAAACCAAAAAAAAAACAAAAAAAAACAAAAAAAAAAAAACAAAAAAAAAAAGATGATACTTGTAAGATGGAGCATGAATCATAATGTCAGAAATGTACTAGTGATAAACATGTAAACCTCCTTTGTGTTTTACAAAAATCTAGAAGCTGAGATTAATGGAAGACTAATTTTCTTCATTATGATATGGAAATTCTCTTCTAATTTTTTTCCTTAGATTCTCAAAGTTTTTATTCTTTCTACAAGGTTCTTTCCCTCCAATAGTTTATCTAATTCGTTGGTAATGGTGTACTTGGAAATAGGTTCAAATACACAATTGAGACAATAAACTAAATTACTCATAAGAGAAAACGTTGTAAAAACAGAAATTAAAACACAATATCAAGGAGTTCAAAAAAACGTCATTGAAATCTTGAGCCATCAGATGCCTCACAAATTTTATGTGCATCCGTATGTGTAGTGTTGGTTCTTTAATACATGAATTTTTTCGTTTCTTATACCACCTTTTTTTTTTTCTTTTCTTTTTCTAATTTTAATTCTTATCATAAAAAAAGACAGTAAAAAGTAAAAAATTAAAATACCTCAGGCTCTATGAACTGAACCGGTTGACCTGTTGTTATCTTTTCTGACAAAAGAAATTTTTTAACCTAACATATATCAAACGAATATTGACACAAAACGACAACAATTTAGCAGAAAAGAGAGAACTAGACAAGATGGCAACTTTTTTTTCCCCTCTTGGAAATTCACACCTCGAGGTTTGAACATATAAAATTTGGAGATACGCCTTGTCCACCCTAACGTGTCCTCTTGAGAACTCAACTTATCATATAGCTAAATCATAGAAAATAAAAAAGAAAGAGTAATCCCGTAGGACGCTATCTTTGAAAATTTTAATTAGTTTCTTGAACTTAAAATCTTATAATTTTTTTGATCACACACATATTGTATAATACAATGCAATACAATACAATATGCATTAAGTATATCATATATTTTGTTACAATACAAATTCATTTAAACAGAAAATCAACTCAAAATACTATTTATTAATTTTCTTTTTCTATCTACTTTTATCAATTAAATCATATATTGTCTATCTCTCACCAATATTAGAATAACTATTTAAATGGAAATAATATAAACACACATTTCATTTAAATACAAATTATATTAGTTAAAGGGGATATCCAAACGCATATTCTAATATATCTATTAAATTTGCATATGATATAATATGAATGTGTAGTGGGATCATTAACCAAAGAGAACTACTTATGATCAAGGAAAAAAAAAAAAAAAAGACGAAGACGAAAAAGAGAGAAGTACATATTCTCATCCAAAAATAAATAAATAAATGAGAACATATAAATTGCCCTTTAATTATAAAAAAAAAAAAGAAAAAATGATCATGCAGGTAAAGATAAATGAGAACATATAAATTGCCCTTTAACAAAATGATCATGCTGGTATGCATGTAATTCTCCCATAACAAGCATTAATGAAGTTAACAAACATATAAACCACTAGCAAGTTATTATATATCAACCTTTAACTTTGAGAAAAGAAAAAGAAGGAAAAAAAAGAACTTTGCACTTTGAATTCTGAAAATTTACCCGATGTGAGATTTCCTATAAAGTCCCCGTATCATTTTCACATCTCAATAGTCAATGTTAACTTGTAAATTCTTGATTACAATACAACAAAAAATTCAAACACACTTGTGAATTACTGACCAACCATAATAATCCATTTTATTAGACTTGGAACCAATATAAATAGTTTTGTAATTTGCTACCCTTCGGTAGGAACATAAAATGCTATGCAATGTTTGTACAAGTTTGTTATGATGCAATTTTGGCTCGATTACAAGAGGCATGGAGAGAGAGAGAGCAGAAAAATGCGATCTCAAAAATGACAATTCAGGTGTTTAGTATTTCTTGCACTAATGTATTTCTTTGTCACACTTTGTGAAGTCATATGCGCACCCGAAGCTTTGGCTTAGTTATGCTCTCCTTGCTTTATAGCTCAGGGGATACCTAAGGTTTTATAGCTCAGGGAATACCTAAGGTCAATTGAAAGCCACCCAACAGATTAACCTGACTTCGAGGAAAAGCTCCGGGTGCTTACCTTGCCTTATTCATTGTATGGCTCTTTTCCTTTAGCTGAGGCGCGAGCTAGCCTGTCTATAGTTTACCCTCAACAGGGTATCAACTAGTGATAAAGGAAAGACTTTAGACTACTATTGCGCTAACGACTGGGCGAGTGAGGTCCCGAGTGAAGTCCATAGATAACCATATACAATCTAGGGCTTCCCCCTAAATAGCTAACTAAGAGAATAACAATCGATAGAGCGGCAAACGAGGCTACCCTCCGCTGCTTCCTCCTCGGGGGCGGATTCCGCTCAGCCTTTTATACCAAAAGGCACCTCTTGTCCAACGGGGGAAGCACCTCAAATTCATTTCGAGAGACTCTTATCAAGTAAGATAAGGATCTTCTGCAACCGACCTGCTAATGTTTTGAAATTTTCTAGCACTGGTTTATCCCATGCTGACTTTGACAGTTTGGGAAAAGAGTTCGCTAAGGAACAATGGTACACTGGTATCAGCCCCAATAATTTCTTCCTTCCTCAAAAAGAAAGGAAAAAAAAAAAAAAGGATAACCCAATTATTTCTAGTCTTTCCAAGTATTAAATTCTTTCAATAAAAGAAAAAGTCCAAGTATTAAATTTCAGATACGTCAGTACCAAATAGTATTGTGTATCATCATTAACAAGATAGTGCAGTGATAAGTACATTTTTCGTTATTCTCTTAAGATGTTGTTAGATTCTATATTTGATAGTCTCAATAAAAGATCTTATACATTCAATAAATTACACGGGATTACACATTGTGTGGATTATATATAAGAATATCATAAATTTGACAACTTATTATGCTCACCATAACATTTAAGTTAATAACTTTACCATTTCATAATTTTAATGTTAGAGTGAGTGAAATTATAAGATACTCAAAACATGGTTTTCAACCTAATTTTCTCTAATGGGGGGTGTGAGTAAAACTAGATCATCATTTTGACTCAGACCATTTTTATTATATTAATGATCTCAATATTTATTTCATAAATCAGAATGAAAAACATGATAACTTTTAGTTTTTTTTTTTTTTTTCTTAAATAAAAGAAATAGCTTTGTTTGTCCTCATATCTTGCATATCAATCCATTTACCGACAGTAGTTTTTAGTGTTTTTTTTTTTTTTTTCCTATGATTTTAAAATAATTATGAGTGGAATTTTTTGGTCGCATCAAAAATACAAAAGAAGAACCTGCAACTTCCTCAGAGTTGTTATTTTCACAGTAACTCCTCTCGGTTAGTTTCAGAGAAGCTTACAGTAGTAACAGCACAAAAGGGCACAAGGCATATAAATAAAAGTGAATCTTCACACTTCACACTCCACACTAGAAAGAGGATGCCAAATCCTTTTCATTCCTGTCTCCAAATAGTCAAAATGCCATTCCATTACACAACTAACACTTGCAAAAAAATAAAAAAAATAAAAGGGAATTGCAAATCATCAACTAGCCAAAGTCATACTCCCATTGTTTTGAGAAAAATTCTCTCCTATTACGGGTCCAAAATGTCAACGCTTTTAATCCCCATCTCGTTCTTTTCTTTTTATATTTACATATATGAATAATTATTTGGTAAAACAAGAAATGATACAATACTAAAATGTGAATTGTCACATTTTCATCGAGTTTTCTTTATTAGAAAAATTTTCATGTATTTGCCACAGAATTCTTAAGAAAAAGGAATTATGTGAAATAGACTCTACTACCAATATTAACTATCATTTCTAGTGTTTAGTTCAAGTTATAATTTAATTAAGAGGAATGAAACTTTTTGTCCATAGATAACTCTTCTAGTTACACATTGGGAGAAAAAAGAAAAATTAAAATAAGAGTGCAATTAAAATTAAACAGATAAGAGTGCGATTAAAAAATTAAACAGTAAGAAAGATTCTTGTAATAATATCACTACTTTGACTTTACTTAAATAAAGCAAAAATAATCTAAATTTAACAAAAGAGATGGTAATAATAATAATCAAATGACTAATTACAGCTCTGTTTTGTCTTCCGCTAAAACTCACTGACGATTGTCAATCAAACCAACACCCCCACCAAATTTCTCTCTATCTCTCTCTAAAAACTGTCCATAACAAAACGCACAAAAAAGAAGGAAAAAAAAAAAACGTTGTCGTTTTTCCAATCTCCGGCGACTCAGCTCCCGCCGGCGGCAGTGGTGGCGTTACTAGCAACCCAAGGGAGCCCAAAGCTCGACGGAAAGTGATCGGAGAAGAAATCTCCGGTAGCCGGAGCGCCGAGGCCTTCCAAACCCACGAAGAAATCGTCGCTCACGGCATCATCGAAGAATCCGAACTCGTCCTCTTCCTCGTCGTCCATCATGAGGGTGCTGCTCTCTTGTCCGTCCTTGCTCTCCGTGGTGATGCTCTGTGCCTGAGCCGCCGCGACCTCTTCCTCCACTGACGTCGCCGGCGACGAGGGTTTGACGGCTGAAGGTGAATTCCCGGCGTCCCCGACAGAGGCGGCAACGGCTGCGGAGGTGGGTTTCTGGCGGGTGGAGCCAGCAAGGGAGTTCCGGTGGGTGGGAGCTGGGTGGTTGTGCTCGGCGGTGTACGTGACGATGAACATTCCCGGGTCGGATCTGTTCCGTTCCACTTGTTTCCGGGCCAAACACCCCTTTGAGCTGCTACACCTATAATATCCCCTGTTTTTCAAAGGAAAAAAAAAATTAATAAAACTTGAAACCCAGTTTTTACTTTCATAACTGAACCAAATTTAATATTCTTTTTCAGAGAAAAAAAATAAAAATAAAATTGATACCTTGGATATGGAGAGCCTTTAATGGGTTTTTGGCCATATTTACGCCATGCCCAGATGTCCGAGGAGAGATTTTCAGCTGGTACTTGGCAAACCTTCTTCAACTGGTTCTTTCTGAAATGGAAAAATAAATATAAAATAAGTGCAAATTCTACGAGATGGTTATTTTCCCCAAAAAAAAAAAAAAAAAAATTGGGTAAAATAATTTAAAAAAAATTAATTTCTTGCACAAAAACAAGATCATGAAAACTCAAGTGAATCTACCTCTTTTTGGATCTTGGGGTGGTGGTGCTAGTCGTGGAGCCACCGTGAGATTGCTTAGCCGGCTGATTAATAACGTTTTGCTTTGTCTGTAAAACTAGTCTTTGGTCGTTATTGGAAGAGGAATTAAGCGAAGAGACGCTTAAGATTTTTGGGGAAGAAGTGGTCTGGGATTTGGGGAAGAAAGGCTTGTAAAGCTCGTGGAGTTCTTCCACGGCGACGTGGTTTCTGGGTCTCATGGGATCTGGAAGCGCAAAGAGTTGACCGCAGCTGCTCTGTTGATTGTTGTTGGTGGTGCTACCAAATGGAGAAGAAAAGAAGAAGAATGAGTTGTTGTTGTTGGGTTGAAAGTCATGGTGAGTCATGAAAGAGGTGGTGGTGGTGGTGGTGGTGGTTGTGGTGGCTGAAGAGGAGCCGATGGTGGCGGTGGAGGCGGCGGTGGTGGTGGTGGTGGCGGAGCAGCCTCTGACCACGGCCTGAAGACCCCAGTCGTCGTCCATCGCCGGTGGCTCCGACAAGCTCTGTGAATCTCTGCGGCTTTGTGTCTGCTGAGAGAGAGGAGAGAGAGAGAGAGACAAAAGAAGGCGCTGACTTTTGGCTTGAGGAAGAGAGGAAAAGATAAGAATGCAATGAGTGGGAAAAGAATAATATATACACGATGTATATATAGAGAGAGAAAGTGGGTTTTTTTTAAAATAAATAAATAAAAAACAGAAAGGAAAGGAAAAGAAAGTCTAGAGAGAGAGAGAGAGAGACAAGTTGGGTGCTTTTAGAGAGGGGTGGGGTTGGCATCTCTATGCAATGCTATGTTTTTTTTTTTTTCCCTTTTTTTTATTTAATTTGAGAAATTGAAAAGTGGTTTTGGGGTTTTGAGTTTTGAGAGGGGAGTTGACTTTGGAAAATGTCAAAGCCGGATTTGATGATGAAAAATTCCACACGGTGTCTAGGGAGTGGAGCTCGAGAGCTATACCGACAAAAAGAGGAAGAAATAATTATAATTAAATAAAAATGAATTTTTTTGGCAAGGTTAAAAAAAATAAATAAACGGAATACAGAAACTAGTTAGAAATTTTTGGGGTGCTCTTATCAAAATGTGTGTGTGTGTGTGTGTGAGTTTTTTCTTTTTTTTCTTTTTTTTTTCGGCCTGCATGTGATCAAAAAGGTTAATTTTGCTAAATTCAGTGGGTTGGTGAGAGACTGCAAATCCACACGCGCTTTCGGACATACCCGGAATCTTGGGTCCTTAATTTTAGGGGTAGCTGTAAAAAATAGGCAAGTCTAAGGTTATCCAATTTTTACAGTCTTGGGTACAAAGTAGAGTAAAATTCTTACAAAGGAAATTTTTTTAAATCATTCTTTTGGGCAAAAATTCAAATCAATCTTAATTCCAAAAATTATGCAAAAACCAGTCAAAGTTATGCTTAAAAAAAAAATCTTTCAAGTCCAAACTAGAAATTACTCTTCTATTCAAAAGTAACAAACAAAAACTAAAAATCACTCAAATCAAAAAAAAATTTGAGAGTCTCGGATACCCGGGTTCTTTTGTCCCTTAATTTAGGGGTAGCAAGGGTAGTAAGTAACACAATTTTTGTATGTTCTGGGACAAACTTCATTTCTATTAAAATCTATTTCTCTTGTCTGAATACTTTTTTATGGCTTTCAATTTTTACCAAAAACAAAATTGTAGAAAAATAATGATTTAATCAATGAAAACTGGACACATTTAATCAACGAAATTAAAATGACTACCCAAAAACTGTATACATCTAAAAAAATTAAAAATAATAATAATAATAATAATAATAAAACAGATTCAAACAATCGAATTGTTTGTGTTTGATCGATGCACAGGAACAGAGACAGCGCTAAGACTTCAGGCCCCCCGGACCCAACTAGCTCCTTTGTGCTTCTTCTTTTTTTTTTTTTTTTTTAACCACAAGTTTACACATTTTATTTAGCCCCATAGAACTTTCTAATTTCATTTTTTTTTTATGTTTTATATTAAAAGAATTCATATATACTCTTAAATTTGTTCTAAATATATTACTTTTCCCCAAAAAATTTCTAGTTCTAACTTTAAAAAAATTGTTTTGAAACGTCTCAATTACACCCTTAATATTTTTACTCACAATTCTCAATTCTAATGAAATACATAAGTCATTTAGATTCAATCTTTTACTTTAATTCAAGCCTCCTTTGAAAATATTTTCTCACTTCGTCCCCGTTGATACATTCAACAAAATTTTGATTCGAGAAATATAAATATATGTCTATGCTAATGTCTTTACGATTACAACCGACCTCTTAATAAAAAATTTTAGTGTTAGCGAAGAAAGATTGACAATGGATTAGATGAGAATTAGATTCATGGTAAGCTGTGGACAACCTTAATGAATATAAGAGGTAAAGTGATAGTACAATTGAGAATCAATTAATTGATTTTGTTGCATAAAATGATTATATTGAGCATCCAATGTAATCCTTATATTTTGGATTAAATCCAATTCCTCTATCTACGACGATAAATTTGGAGTAGCGTGTGTGGGTGTGTGTGTGTGTGTATTATATATCTACATTCATAAGGGATACACTGATTCTAGATGCCAAAAAATTTTCATGCCTTTCTTTTTTTTATAAATGAAAACTCATAAAATGAAGTTTTTAACTTGACTGATTATTTTAACTATAAATAACCTAGAAAGAGAAAGCAATAAAAATATGTAAAACACCAATAAACATCTATTTAATCAACATACAAATCTCCAAAAAAAAAAAAAAAAATTACTATAAATAACCTAGAAAGAGAAAGCAATAAAAATATGTTAAACACCAATAAACATCTATTTAATCAACATACAAATCTCCAAAAAAAAAAATTTACTATAAATAACCTAGAAAGAGAAAGCAATAAAAATATGTTAAACACCAATAAACATCTATTTAATCAACATCCATATCTCCAAATTAGAGATATAATAATACTCAAAATCAGAATACTAACTCATAAAGATTATAAGTAATAGATCGTCTAGGTTGAGTCATCAAAAGGGAAATTCAATAAGTTTTCAAGTTGATTGAAGCAATTAAAATGGGTAAAAAATCCTATAAAGAGAGAAAATTAAAGTATGCATTCACTAGAATGAATACTGACATAAATCATCATCCTTATGTGAAGAGACATATAATGATACTCAAAATTAAAGCTTATAGAAATAATTTGTAAAAGATCTTCAATCTAATCTAATATTGTGTCATCAAAAGGTTTTTAGATGGGCAACATATCACATGACATACATGCTTTTCAAATCCAATAACAATTATATCTCTCACGTTCTAAGTTGCCATGATTTGGTGTTTCTCATAAGATTGCACCCTCTAACCTAATTTTCATTAAAACCAATTATAATGACCAAATATGCATTTTTGACTTTTGGCGATTATCATGTATCATTATTGCTTACGAAAAGGAATAATTAATAATTAATAATACTTTTTTTTTCTGGTGGAACGAACTCTTATTGTTTTTTGGGCATAATAAAAATCAATTTTATAAATACCAAAAACAAAAATATCTAAATTTCAAAAAAACAAAAAAAAAAAAAAAAAAACAAACAAACAAAAATATCAACGAAAATAGTGACTACTATTGTCCAAAAAAAAGTAGTGGCTATTGTCCAAAATAATCATTTTTGTTTGGATTATCTTACTCTGTTCGATTCAACACAAAATAAAATTTTAAAAATTATTTTTTAAATTTATCATAAATTAAAATTTGATATTAATTAATTATGTGTGCTCGTCAAGTGATCCATATATAAGTAAAATCTAAAAAAAAAAAAACTACCTCTTATCAACCAATGTAATGACTTACATGTGGCTAAAGCTATCAAAAATTAGACATTTCAATACTAAAATAAAGTACCAAAGTTAATATGATAAGCGTAGGACGAGGCTTATTTTTCACATTTTAAATTATACGGAAAAAGTGAGACAACCTACATTTTATTGGGGTCAAAGTTTGAAATTAAAAATCAGAAATAAACTTCATTTTACTAGGGGCACCCCCCTGACACTGGAGACAGACACGTCTTCTAACAAAAACAAAAAAAGCGGTGCGGTCCTCCACGTGGCAGAGGGACAATAGCGAGTTTCAATTGTTTAATATACTCGAGCGCGTGTGAACCGATTCTTAGACGTTTTGTTTGAGACCGTGAGTGGTGATCTAACGGCTCAACCGCAAAAGAAAAGTTAAAAAGTAAACAGATCTGACAGTGAAGAGATGGAGGGTTCACACTTGTGAAAAGATCTTTTGCGCATGTGATTGATGGTGCACGAGCGATAAGGTGAGGTGGCTTCACAGGCTTAAAAAAAAAGAGGCATGAAAAAAGATAAAAGAACTAAAATTAAAAAAATTAAAAAACTGGGCCAAAAGAAAAAAAGAAAACAAAAAAGGACTAAAATAAAAAATAAAAAAAATGGGCCAAAAGAGGAAAAAAAAAAAACTGAAAGGAAGTTGTCCAGTAGCTTTGTTTCAACTTTCTAAATGCTATGTGCATATTGGATATATTTGAAAAAATTTTTGTACATAAGGGAAAAATTAAAATAATAAATTAAAAAAGTAAACCTACAAAATTTAAAAAGAAAAAATTACTAAGGACCTAAAAAGAAAAAGAAAAAAAAAAGAGAGACATAAAAAAACAAAAAAGATTAAAAAAATGAAAAAAATTAATCAATACAATAAAGAACTAAATTGTTTATTAAAAAATAAAAAAAAATAAAAAGAAAAAAGCGCATCAACAGTATTTTTTTTTTTCCTTTCTATATATAGTTATAGATATAGAAGGGATAGACAATCAAAGCATATTAATAGCAAAAACGTAAAAGAAAAAATTCAAAAAAATTTTAAAAAATAACCAAAAAGATAAAAGGATTAAAATAAAATAAAATAAAAGACCAATATAAGGGGTGAAAAGCAACAAAAAACCAAAAAAAAAAAAATTTGAAGGACAAAAATAAAAAGAAATATTGATTTTGTCCAAAACGAACCGTTTTGGATGAAAACAGTACCATGGAAAAAAAAATGCTTCAACAATATTTTTTTTTTCCTTTCTATATAGCTATAGATAAAGAAGGGATAGACAAACAAAGCATATCAATAGCAAAAAGTCTAAAAGAAAAAATTCAAAAAATTAAAAAAAAATTTTAAACTAAAATGAAAAAAAAGACCAATATAAGAGGTGGGAAAAAAAAAAAAAAAAAGAAATTGAAGGATAAAAATAATATACTGTTTTCATCCAAGATGACCGTTTTGGACGAAACAGTACCATGAATTGCCTCTTCTTAATAATGTATAGATACATATGTAGATATCGGGTAAGGTTCTCTCTTTGTTAGCATCCTATGTGGCTCCATCCAACGGTCCTAAATTGTGATGAAAATTTTGATTATCGTTCTATGATCATGTGCACTTGTATTTTTTTTTATTTTTAAACATTGCACTTGTAAATTTATTTCCATCAATCTAGAGCCAAAAGATATGTATAGTATATATAATAAAAATTCTCTCTGTAAAAATAAAATTGTAAATCACAATACATAAAATTTAGGAGCAAAAATCACATATAATGGTCATACATATATATATATAGATATATATATTTTATATAACTTGAATAGTTAGCAGTTCTATTTATTTGTCAAATATATATATGTATCATTGAAATTGTAGATAGTAGTCGGAAATAAAACATACAGTAATTGTACAACTGACGTCTTTATAATATGTGAATTCGAATCCCCGCATCTAAAATCAAGAAAGAAATTTATGTAAATATGTTTTATTTTGTTTCAAAAACATATATAAAAGTTTCATTGAAATTATTTTGGTCAGCTATAATCGTGACCAGAAATATTAGACATTTAGTAAATTTCTTTTTTCTATAATCTGGCGTGGATATAAAAACTAAAATAAAATTTTGATAAATTACGAATTGAATTGTTTTCAAAATTTATAAAGAACAAAATAGATATTTTATTTTTTATTTTTTAAGATTATGGGTTTTCTATTTTATTTTTAAAAAATTATGAGAATTTATATATCTCTGGTTTTTGTTTTTATTTCTTATATGAAAGTCAAATTCATAATTTTTTTCACTAAAATTTTAAATATATATAATTTTTTATTTCATTACCTAACAAAAATCTAAACGAAACGACTTACTTTTATTTAGGAAAGTAGAAAGAGAGATAGCATTTTTTTAACTAAGTAAATAGCATTTTTACATATGTAATTGAAGTAAATAGTAGGTTATAAAAATATTTAGAGTCAGAGAGAAGTGATTAATTAACTGCTTGTAGTTTATTATTAATATTTTCTATTATATTTTTATAATGAAAAAATATATATAATCGTGTAAAATTAACCTTTATTCGACTTACTTTTATCTAAGAAGGTAGAGAGAGAGATAGCATTTTTTTAACTAAGTAAATAGCATTTTTACATATGTAATTGAAGTAAATAGTAGGTTATAAAAATATTTAGAGTCAGGGAGAAGTGATTAATTAACTGCTTGTAGTTTATTATTAATATTTTCTATTAAATTTTTATAATGACAAAAAATATATAATCGTGTAAAATTAACCTTTATCCTATTTGTCAAATTTCTCTATTGGACAATAACTTTACGTTCTATTAAGTGAAAGCAAGATTGACCAAACATCTCGAATATAACATAGATTGTTGACAATATAAAGCATCCTTCAAAAAACAATGTCAAACAACATTAAAGTTTTCAATGAGAATACTATAATGATGTCACATATCGTTGGCGTTGCCATAGATATGTTGTTTCTCTGTATGTATGGTTGTTTTATCAATCAGATATGGACTTTTGGGGATATGTAATTATTGTTGAATAGTGTGTTAATGTTTTTTTTTTTTTTTTTTTGGAGAATGAATAGTGTATTAATGTTGTCGTATTACAATTAAGAATCAATCACTTAATCTTGAGTTTACTATATTACAGTATCAACATATTTGTACGTATTTAGTGATTGTTAATTTCATCACTACACATTTCATTCAAATAAAATAAAAAATAAAAAAATTCATCACTACATGTGTTATTCTATTGTTTATGATGTAGGGTTGACTTAGAATCTTTTGTTTTTGGTCTCCTATTACTTGTAAATATAGTATCAAGTGATTGAGTTTAATAATTCCTTATACCAAATTATTGACTCTAAATAAGTTAGAATTAGAAGCGTTTCTTTATTATTATTATTTTTTCTTTTAAGAGTATTATTACGTATCTTCAAAATTGTTTTAATGCTAAGATCACTCTATTACTTTTTTACTCACTCTCTATGTTCACTTCGTGCCAAGTGTATTCATATTTACCCAAAAATGTAAAATTTAATAACAGACCAAAAATCTAATTCAAAGATATATTAAATATCTGAATAACACATTCCATCCAATTCAATTTTCACTAATTAGCTTTTGGATTGAGTTGAATACAATTTTTGTCCAAGATTAATTTGAAATTAAATATGATTCAATCAAAAATACTAAATATGAAAATTAATTAAATTAGCAAAGTAACCCAAATTAAAAGAATTCAAATTTTAAGCATATACATTATATTTCAATAGAATATGCATATAAATAAGAAGAAATTGGTAGTTTGAAAGGGTGTTGGATGTGTTTTAAAAATCTAATTCAATTGAAATAAGATAATGTATTAATTTGCTACATTGAACTAGATTAAGTTAATTATATAATAGATTTTGATAATTTATTGGCGCCTCATTATTCTATTATCTCATATATATATATATATATATATATATATACTTTCTTATCTGACAGCCGAATAGGAACGGCAATTATAACATGATATGTTACATTTTATGACTAGTTGATTTACATATAACTTTTTATTTAGATTTTTGTAACATTGACTATTTAAAACAATTAGTGTAAAGGACAAATATCACTAAAAAATATTACATTAAAACTTACTAGTTGTTAAAATAACGCACAAAAACTTACAAATGCCCACGTAGAAGTACTTTCTCACACACACACACATATAAATATATAATATGAAATTTAGGATAAAAGATTCTAACTTTACATCTTATGATATAATCAATTACAAAATTATTATTAAATTATACCTGCAATCATATGTCTTATTTTTAGCATAAAAAACTTCATATTTTTATTGAAACTAATTTGAGCATATCATTAAAAAAGCATTTGAGTTATAAAATTCGCAATTGTGGGTATTATTTATTTATTTATTTATTTACTTTTGAATTTAAGGATGGAGGATTTGAATACCTAAATTA
This sequence comes from Ficus carica, assembly GCA_009761775.1. Classification (NCBI taxonomy): domain Eukaryota; kingdom Viridiplantae; phylum Streptophyta; class Magnoliopsida; order Rosales; family Moraceae; genus Ficus; species Ficus carica. The sequence continues at coordinate 3,310,466 of CM019747.1, read as the reverse complement.
AACTACTTATATATATAGTGTCTAAAAAAAGAAAAGGAAGAGAAGGAAATATATATATATATATATATATATATATTTTAAAAGGAAGTTGTGCAATTTGGACGGTGCACTATGGTGTGGAGGTAATTGAATAATGGAGAGTGAGAGTATGTGTATGTGTATGTATGAGACACTGGTTTAGTAGGCCGGTAGACGTGGGCTGCACGAGGCTTTGCTTTGCAGATGCAAACGTGTGGGGTCATTATTTAAAGCTCTATATATATATATATATTTGTATATATATATATAAATGAATTATACAAATATAGAGCTTTGAAAAAAATATACAAATATATATATATATATGTATTTGTATAATTCATTTTAAAAAATTATTATTGATAGTTGTTGGGTCAAAGTGATAGAGAGTCGTACCAATAAAATTTGGCCAAAAAAAAAAACAAAAACAAAACAAAAACAAACATTCTGGAGCTTCCACGAGCAACGAGCATGCAATCCAATAGTTTGGGGATGTGGCAGCAAGTTAGCAATTTGGTTAGTTTATACTTTGCCTCAAACTTATCGGTTTTTTTTTTTTTTTTTTTTAACTTGTTTTTCAAGTTTTTTTTTTTTAATTCTTTTTCAAAGCAACTTGGGTGTTTGACCAATTGGTACTAATGGGGCAAATCCACTTTATAATAGATTATCTTAGGGGGTGCTCTAGTCTGGTCAATATGAAATATGTATTAATAACGTATAGATATGCCAAAGTGCAAGAAGGGACAAACATCTTGCAATGGTAGTGTTTTTGTTCTTTGTATGTTTATGTCTATACTTGTGTTTTGTTTGCTTCTTTTCAAACTAGAAAGAAACGAAATAATAATAATAATAACAACACCGATGAACTGACTAGATATTAATATCTATGGGCTTTTCCAACTAGAAAAGGAAAGACACAGAATAATGAAAAATCAAGTACTCAAATAGTTTTGTTTTTCGGCTGGGTACGCTGATAAAATTACCTGAAATTTGTATCCAGAGCCCAAGTAGCATTTTATGAGCGTGTAATCTTGCTAGAGTAATATTGTGTTTGGTATATTAGCACACTGATAAGACAACAACCAAATGAGAGAAATTTGAAATAAACAAAAATTGTAACTGAAATTGTTAAGTAGAAATCGTTAACAACGAAAATAACTAAAAATAAAATATGTGGACGAGAAGCCGAAATCCATAAACCATATAATTTTTTTAAAACAGATTCACTCCTTACTGTTGGTATCGGAGATTTGTATGGACGTTTATCTCCCAAGACCCCTGCAAGTAGCAATCGAGCACTACAAACCTAATTTTAGCAAACTGAAATTTGCCCGAACTCTTATCAAATTTAAAGGATAAATTACACTTTTTTCCCCTAAACTTTGTGTATTGTCGCAAAATGCCCCTGAACTTTAATCTGTAACATTCTTTCCCCTGCACTTTGAAAAGTTTGTGAATTTTCCCCCTCAAATAGTTTTTTGACGAAAAAATTGACTTAACACTCGTTGAAAGCATTAGTTGGGGATATTAAGTAAAAAATTATGAAATGGTATAAATTGACAGCACTCGTGGTAACGGTTACATTTATTAAATGTGAAATTACGAAATTATCTATAAGAAAAAGATATGGGGAAAAAATGACAATCAGTCCTAAATTTTTACTCTTATAACTTAATTATAAGTATTTCATATTTAAAATCCACAACTCATGCTTCCAACGAGTGTTATGTGTATTTTTTTCCATTAAAAAATTAATTGAGGGGAAAAATTAGCAAACTTTTCCAAAGTTCAGATAGAAAGAATGTTATAGATTAAAATTCGGGAGTATTTTGTGACAAGGCCTAAAGTTCCGGGAAAAAAACATAATTTTTCTTGCACCTAACACATTAGAAGTTATGTAGAAAATATGCTCTGAAATTAAGTACATTAGAATAGAAGAATTCCAGGCTTAATGGAGACAATGACATCAATTCAAAAATTAATCGTGAAGCCAAAAACGTTTTTTTCCATTAAAATACGGAATTAACCACCTTAGTTCCACCTTAATACCCATCAGCCAAATTAATTTCAAATTTTAAGTTGGAAAAATAAAAACGTGTTGCGAAACCTTTGGTCTAACGATCACGCTCGCTTACACACAAGTCTTTTGGTCTGATGATCAAGCCACCCCCCTTGCATTCACAAGAGAGAGCCTCTTGGCTTATCAACTTACCAAATAACCAATGGGTATCTATTTAAACCCCTTGCGGCTTACATCACATTCCCATGTGTGATAAGTGTTTTTCCCTTTGCTACTTTCTACTTTTCGAATTTTATGGGTACGTTTTGAGAGCCAATTTTTTTTTTCACGTCATTCATCATTTTTAAACACTTATATACCCTTTAGAACTTCTTGAGAACATATATCCATCTATACCTATCACAACTATATTGCAGGTCCCACTCAAAATCGATACCCAAAATAGATTTGCATAATCATTTTTCCAATATGACATACCGTTTAAAAAAAATCGAATAATTTTTTTAAAAATTACAATTTAACTTAATTTTTCACTGCTGCTACGAAATCCACACTACATTTTATATTTTTACATTTTCATTTTGAAATGATATGTTTTTAAAAACAACATTTCAAGCCAGGTGACAAACACAAACTCTCTACGCCACCATCAAATTAAAATTCCCTTGTAACAAGGTCAATTCCATCAAATAGATAGAAGGGAAAAAAAAGGTTAATGGACATGAATGACTAGAAAGAACTTATCTATAAATATAAATGTATATAAATGTATGTATACATATGCCATTTTCAAATCTAATGCCTCAGCTGGTTTAGTGTCTTTCGGACAGCTTGTCTACTTGAATGAAACCCATATCCCATGCCATGCTTTCATCCAATCACAAATAGTTATTTTTTATTTTATTTGTTGTTTGATTTAGTGTTTTCTGTTTCCTTTTCCTTCATCTTTTTTGAGATGGGGGTCAAATAAATAGTGCCAAATCCTTGCATTGAAACTACCTTTTCAGCTTAGAAAAGAAGTTAAGAGGGAGTTATTGATGATGATAATGCGTATATATTGAAGAAAGAAAGAAGAAGAAGAATAGGAAAGCATTTCTAAAATTGGACCACCTCTACTAGCCATGACATAAACTTGCCGTCACACGTACCCTTTTCCTTTTTCTCTTTTGCACTTTCTAACAAATTGACATTTTTAGAGACCTATATGGATCAATTGCTTTGAGGAGAAGGAAAAAAAAAATATATATATATATATATATATGTAAAATAAACAAGAAATTTAAAATTTAAAAATTTTCAATTGGGTTTTTTGTTTTAGAAGAGACGTTTTCATTTTTACATTAGGTTATTTTCCTCCATCCCCTAAACTTTGAATTTAACCAATATTACACCTTATTTCAGAATTTCAATTTAAAACATACTAAAAAAAAAAAAAAATTAGTCGTACTAAGTTCATTGTGTTAGGATTTCTATTAAAAACAAAAGGAAAATACCACATTAATGAACTTACTCATTTTTTTCTATCTGCCTTTAACTGAAATGCTGATAAAATGGGTAAAATGAGTTAAATTCAAAGTTCATGAGACAAATAAGAGTTTTTAAAATTCATGAGATAAATAGAGAGTGGTCTTAAAATGCAGATATATAAATAAGAATAATCCTTTCACGATTTAGTAGCCCATTCATTCTAGTTAGGAGGATTGAATAGTTGAGAATAGTAGTGGTTCTAGTTGAACCTCCATTTGTTTGGGTCAACCATATATGCTTTTAATTATAATTTCCCTTCGTTTCTATCTAGTTAGGAATTGGGAAAAAGACTAAAAGGTCTTCAGTTGCTAAGACTAAAGGAGTAAAGTGTATTATGGATCAATAGCGACTTGAAAAGATACGAGATAAATACAATCAATCCCACAAAAGAAATAGTGCCCCTGCCCCTTTGTGGCCTGTTGGGGGTGTTAAATATCTTAGCACTAATGCGTACGAGAGAGAGAGAGAGAGAGAGAGAGAAATTCTGTCTTTTGGGTATGTTTTCGCTTGTGTGTGTATGAGAGAGAGAGAGAGAGATTCTGTCTTTTTGGTATATTTTCGTGTGTGTGTGTGTGAGAGAGAGAGAGAGAGAGAGAGAGAGAGAGAGAGAATGAGTGTGTGTAGATTTGCCCATATCCTAAGAGAGGAGAAGGGAATTCATAATGGGTTTGGCACAAGGACATGCAAGTGATGGGGTAACTTTGCTATCAAAGAAGATGGCAATCAATTAGCAGCCAGTTCCACTAAACTTCTTCTAACATCAATCACTCCCTTTCTATCCAACCCTAGTGTGAGTCTCTAGAGAGAGAGAGAGTCTACAAAGAGAGAGAGAGAGAGAGAGAGAGAGAGAACTTTTTTTAAGGTAGGACTAGGAAGTGCCACACTAGCAAAAATAAGAGGCACCCCACCACAAAGGGGCAAGGTCATGTATGTGTCTCAATCACTAGTTATATACCTTTTTTTTTTTCTTTTTTATTTTATTTTATGGGAGGGCCTTTTTCTTTTCCTACCTATATCTGATTCATGAGCTAAACGAGTAAAACCCTCAACTTGCATTTTGGACCTTCCTTTGTGCCTACATTATTGGAGACTAAATTGATATAAAAGTCCTTGAAAAGTTGAAAGGATTCTCTTTAAGTTCATAGGAAATAATATTGCTCAAATAATGAGTTGCAAGATGAGCTTGAGTAACCAAATCATGCTACTTTCTGCATGGAAGCAAATTTTATAACCTCAAAAAAAGATGAAATCGGTGAACTACATTTTCGGAAGAGATTTTGGAACTATTTAGGTCAAATTACTTTTTCATTGTTTTCAACCCTACAGTCATGTTTATGTTAACATGAGAAAGCTGCAAAATCATCGTGATGAGGAATTTGTCTTTTGGGCTGAGGTGCCATAGAGGGGAAGTTAGTTAAGGTATGCATTAAGACCAAAATAATAATAATAATAATAAATAAATAAATAAAATAAAATAACAAAAGTTAAAAAAACGAGTAACACATTTAAGCAATATCACTTTATTCATCATCTTTTGTCAAGAGAAATTGGGAACACTCCCATATGAATTATTAATCTTAAATCAAATAACCTTTTTCTTTAAAATCATAATGTGACTACTTTATAATCACGTTTTTTTTTAAGGTAGACACAAGCGGTTTATCTAAAATTGGATGGTTAAAACTTTGCCGCATCACAATTATATATAAAATCTACACATCACGTAAAGATATCTTTTCTCCTTTAGACTATCTAGTATGCAACATCCTAATTTGACAAAAAGAGAGGAGAAAAAAAATAAAGGATGAGGTGGCGGCTGAAACATTACTTAAAGATTACTCAATCACCAACAAATGTGCTTCAGAATGACTATTATTTGGAAGCCATGGGAGGTCTACGATCTTATTTTCGTTTTTTTTTTGGGGTTCATTTCGTTTGCATCTTTTATCACATAATGGAAGCATACATTCCTTCCACATGGCACTATTAGAGCAGCTGTAATGAAATGCTAAATGATGTGTAGAATGATAAACTTTGACATTTGAATGAAAGAAGTTCTCTCCCATGGAGTGTTCTTTGATGCCAAATTTATAATATGCCAAACTTAATGACAAGTTTATCACAATTGATAGTCAATTTCAAATTTAATAATTGATTTTTACTCATTGACTTTTTATGTAATTATAAAAATATTTTTCATTTTAAATTTATTTAAATATCAAAAGTTCACTTTTATGAGTCTGTTCATTTTTAATTTATTTAAATATTAAAAAGTTCACTTTTACAAATTTAAAAGCATAATAATTAAGACAAAAATTAAATATAATATTAGAAATAACATTACACATTAAAGAACAAAATAAGATTTTTTTTTTTTTTTTTTTGTAACAATATAACATTGATATCGAGCAATACATTTTAGATGGTCTTAAAATAAATAAATTTAAACTAAATCAAAATTAGGCACACCATTTTAAATTCATTTTTTTAGCTTTTCGAAATCCATATCACTCGTATTTCTTTTTCTTAAATACCTATGCATTTTAGCTTTCTCATTTCCAAATGAAAATTTTCATTTAGAAACAGTGTGCCAAACGGGGCTAAGAAATTGCATTACAATTCCATATGCTTTTCTATTGGATAATTTATATTTTTTCCCCTGAATTTTAGATCTTGTCACAAAATATCCTCTAAACTTCAATTTATAGTATTTGTTCCCCCCAAACTGTACAATGTTTTTAAATTTCCCCCTTTTGTTAAGTTTGTTAACGGAAAATGACATTTGGCGCTGTTTCACAAGAAGAGTTGAGAACTTGAATGTGTAATTACGAAATTACCCCTAGAATGAAGTTAAAAGACAAAATTGTCCCAATAACAACTATTAATAGCAATAACAATTACAATAACAATAACAAAAACAATAATAATCAGAAGTTTAATTTTAAAATCCAAAAACTGAAACGTATCCGGTCAGGTGTTTGGCAAACCATAGGGTTGGACTAAATTAAGAATTAATTTAATTAGTATTTGAAAAAAATCAAATTAAGTAATGAATGAAAGTTTTACTAAAACACATACACAGAAAAAATTACTAGACTACAAATTACATTAAGATTTTCCAAAAATTTTAAAAAATAATAATAATAATAACAAAACAAAAATGGATAGAGAGTTTGGCAAATGGCAGTATCAAGTAGTTGGGGGGGGGGGGGGGGGGGGGGGTTCGTCGGCGCCCAGGTTTCGCGAGTCGCTACGTTCGAGGCGGAGGGTGTTTCGCTGACGGCTGAGTTTAGCAACGGCAGGAGCGGAGGCTGGTTTCGACGATGACTGGGTTTTGCGACGACAGGGGCGGATGCTGGTTTCGCGACGGCAAGGGCGGAGGTTGGTTTTGGCCACCGCCTGGGTTTTCGGCTTTTTCGCGATGGCTGGATTTCGTGGTTGGTCGGATGGGCAGGCTCCGGCGATCGTGGAATGAGTAAGCTCCGGTGATTGACGAACCAGTGGGATGGAGGATATAGCGGGCAAGGATGGTGAGATCTGGAGATGGGTGGCAGATCTGTAGGGGAGGGGTGTTAAATTGGAAAAATACTCTAATCCCAAGCTCAGTACCAATTATCCGACCATTTTTTGAGGGGAGGGGTGCTCAGCCGTTGGGGGAGAGCTACCATCGCCAGAGGGAGAGAGCGGGCTTTGCTCTCAACAGCCGTTTTGATGCGTCGCCGGAGAGCGAGAGGATATAAATTGTGCTGTTACAAAAATACCCTTTTGAATATTGGTCTTTGTTTGACATGTGGCAGTTACGTTGATAAACTTAACAGAACGTTGTAAAGGTTGTAAAAGTTTGAAGGGAATAAATGTTATAAATTAAAATTTGAGACCATTTTATTATAAGGTCTAAATTTTAAGAGAGAAAATATAATTTGTCCTTTTCTATTAGTACCAAATATTCGTAAATTTGGACATCAAACAGTCAAAAAGCATTAGACATTAGGGGCAACAAAGAGGTTCTCATTTTATCCCCAAAAAGAATCATTTACAAGGAGAAAATGGCACACCATATCCTATCTACCAATTGTCGAGCAAAGAATATTCCAAACCTCTAGTATATATAAATATAATAGCTTCAAAGACTACAAATGCATTACATCTTCCTATTCGTACCTTCACAAATATACACTCAACAAAAGCAAAGAATGGAGAAAGAGCCAAAGCAAAACATAGAAAATGGGAAAAGAAATCATCGCTCCAAATTCGCCCTCTCAATTGTTTCAAGCTTCGTCTTCGAGGGCTCCGGATGATTCCACTCTCCATTTGAGTTTTCACCGTCCTTCACAAAGGAGCCACTTGATTTGAATCGGCAAACCGCCTCTGATCAACCAGAGCTTGCCCACAAGGAACTGAGTCTAGTAGCAAGCTTTGCACTCTTGTAGTCCTCTCTTAGTTGAATAAACCTGAGTTGGCATCCAAAACTAACGTTTTTAACATCGAAAATGGTGCACCTTTAATTGGGACGAAAAACTAGCATATGGCGGGAAAAAAAAAAGATTAAAAATATATATACATTGTAAAAAAATATTCTTGCTGGATTTTAGTCAAACATAAAAACCAGAAAATGCGTTCTTTTTTTTTTTTTTTTTTATTATTATTTTTTTTTTAATAAATGCATCTCCCAACCTTTGGGCGTCTTTCCGAATACTAGGGGTACCCTCGAAAAGAGTTGAGAGGCTTTCAGGAGCAACGATGAACACATTGGCCATGCTGGATACAGGAATTCATCAGTAAATCTATAGAAAAACTGAATGGAAATTGGAAATTAGCAACAGGAAAGACTAAAAAGAACTTGGATACTCACATGCCCAACAATTCAAACTTTTCATCGACAGAAGGAGCATTGAAGCTGCGAACGAATTCTCCATACTCGGTTATGTCACGCTTCAGCCGCAGTCCTCCACTTCAAAACAGAAAAGCACAGTATATCAGACCAATAAGAAATAATGAGCCAATTATTTTGGCTTATTATAGTATAATGGACAAAAATTTTGCTCAATTTTAAAATGGTTTTCACCTAAATGCCTCTTTAAACTAAGTTAGCCAAACATGCAAGAAGAAGTAGGGTTACCTGGGATTAAAAGTGAACTTCTGCCAATGACTAAGCAGTCCTTTATGCAAGCGACTTCCCTAAAGCAGCAATTCCAATGCAAAGTCAGTTCAAACGTGAAAGATACTCTGATTTAACGGAAATTATTCAACCACCCCAGCTCCCCAGCAACACCAAGAGGAACAAAATAAATTGAGAAAAGGAACAACTTAGAATAAAATATGAAAAACTGCTAAGAAGATCATATACCAAAGCCCTTATGATGGAGTCAAATCAACGTCTGAAATATAAACTCGAACTAAATCAATATTTAAGTCCTAATTCCTAGTGTATAACCATTTATGGCAACGAGGTTTAGCCATCTGATGCGAACTAATCTGGGAAAAAACATAAACGACTTGTATTTTTCTTGATAAGAACTCACACACACAAGGGTCAAGAGAGACGGCAAGAACATGTCATACCAATTCAGTAAGGAATGCTTGTTTGTTAAGGCCTTCAAGTGCTGTGAATGCAGATTCCAGTACACGGGAGAGATAGGCAACAACTCTAGCCAAGGGAAGACCACACATTATTTGATATCCAAAAACCAACATAGAAAATATATATGATTACTGAAAGCATTGTGGAGGCATATATGAAAATAAGCTATATTTTTCCCATTTTTTAAATAGTACAAAATACAATGCACCAGAACAATAACTATACTATGAGTTGTGATTTCTGTTCATGCATTTTCCAGACAGCCCAAGGATAGAAACTTATTGATTGTACCTTGTGCATGCATTTGTAGGCCGATGATCAGGAGCAATTCCATCATCAGGTGACCGATAATCTGTTGACTTTTGTTCAGCTGAAAGTAACCGCTCCACCTGCAATAGGGTTTCACATGGGGAAAAATATACATTTCGGTAACAAAGAAAAACACAACCAAATAACAAACCATTTATATATAAAATCAATGATAAAGAGGTGGAATCTTAAAATTCATTGGCCTGGTAATTGCAACACAAATCTCAACAGAAAATCCAAGAGTGTAGCACTGACCTCAGCCATGACAGTTTCAATACATTGTTGAAGTCCTTTATAGGCAGCACCCTCCGCACTGGACATAGCAGTTGCCATTTCCTCACATGAAGCAGCATGTGCACCATCCACAGGTAGTAGAAGCCGAGATATGGAGTTTGCAAAGTACTGTAGAGAAAGTTTGGATCAAATTAAGCTCTCAAAAGATGTATGGCCATCCAGCCATTACCCAAATTCAACAAATTAAATGTATCCCAACGTACTTGTTGAACTATAGCCACACTACTACCACACCGTTGTACGGCGACCATGAAAGATCTGAAGCTACTTTCCCCAGCAGCAGCAGCAGCTTCAGCCTACACACCAACCATACAATGCACCTTAAGTCCACCATTTTCAGGGTAGACTATGAATTGCTTCAATAAAACCACAAGTAATATAGATATGATTAGGTCATTACAGCGGATGCAGCAGCCGCAGCCACCCTTCTACTAGCAATAGTGCCCAGCACAAATCTTTCCCTCAAAGCTGCGGCTTCTGTTAGGCTATCTCTAGCCCGTTCAAGTCCTTCTGTTATGTATTGACTGACCTGAAAAAAAGAAAGAACGGAGAAACAATTGAGTGCTTACAAGACACCTTGGCGAATGAATCCATTTCAGTAGCCAACTTACTTGGTCTAGCAGACAAGTGAACGCTGCTTTGACATTGGTTGCAAGGGTGGCAGGCTGTAGATAAACATGTAAAAACCATTAATACTAATCGTCTGAAAGTTCAGAACAGAACCAGCAAAATTCAGAACCACGAAGGACACAAGTCTTCATTCAAGACAGATACTGAAGATTCCTGACATGCCAATACGTATGGTCCGTTTGGTTTGTATGTATGGTTCTTAACTGGAAGTTTTTCTTGTTTTGAAAAGTCACTTTTTTTTTTTTTATAGCGTTTGGATGTGCATTTTTTTTGTAATTCTGAAATGGTGTTTGAATAGATATTATGTACAATCATTTGAAAATTAGTTTTATTCGTTAAATTTTTTTTTAACAATCATTTGAAATGGTGTTTGAATAGATATTATGGATTTATTCCTTTATTAAAAACTAATCATCATTTTTTAACATTGAAAAAAGAATTGTTGGAGATTAAATGAAAAAGTTAGGGAATTTTAAAACTTAAAGCAGAGGAGAGAAATTTTTGAATCTGAAAATGTTACTATGCAAAATAGGTTTGAAATGGAAATGCATGAAAGGGAAATTTTTTTTCCCCCTCTCATTTCTAAAAGGTCCAAACAAGCACCATATCCATGTCATTTCTAAAATGAGATGGGCCAAACACGTGAAACAAAGAGACCCTATAGTTCAAGTGCCATACCATCGTAAAACAATTCCCACAAACCCATTTCAAACCACCAATAGTTTCCGCCTAAAACACAAGGAAGCAAGAAGCTATTTTTACAATAACGGTTCAATCTACTTGCTATTTTTTCAAAAAATCCTCACTCATCACAACTACTGATCTACATACATTTTGTAAATTTCCCTCTAGGACCACTACCATAGCCTTCCGAATTTTCAAAGTTTGCTTTCCGAAAAGCATCCTGCAAGCACAAGCTTACTAAAGCTCTTTAGTACATGCCAGCTATAGATACGATCTGTTACCTCATAACCCAGAGACCGTCTTTGAAATCCGTAAACCTTGAAATTCAAATCTTTTAGCCAACTTAACTTATGCACTGATGACTGGCTTAAGTTATCTCACAACACGCCTATAGTTGGTGATGTCCAAAAGTTTAGGTGCAAAAACGTTATTTCCGGGATAAATAAATAAAATTAAGCACGAACAGTAATATCAAATTGGAGAAACAAATATTACTTGAGATGAGAACAAACTGCATCTGGAAATTGCTTCTTCATTCCACCGCACAAACTCTGTCACAACCGTAACAGATATTTGCTGGTGGGAAGACGCCACTGAAGCCCCTTTTGAGCGCCCAATTGTTCCACTTGAGTCAGCGCTCTGCTGACTTTCAGCACGCAGTTCTGCCATCTGCAAAGATATTTATATATTATATATTATATCTCCAATAGAGCAACATTAGAGTTGAAACTTGAAGGCTGCATTTCAACAAACCTTAGCTTGATAAAGTTGTCTGAGGGAGGCCTGCTCATGTTCAGGATATTCATCCTTGTGAGCAGAAAACAGAGATTCTGTGAGGCCTGAACAGCCAGATAGAGTCAATTTAGAACCCAGATTTTTACAGTTGCGTAAAGAAAATCTCGACAAAAAGAAAAAATGACAGCTCAATTTGGTCATGATCGACATTTGCAAATCCACAAAAAAAATTATAAAACAAGTAATAACTTGAGCAGAAAGAAAAAAAAAAGAAAAGAAAAAAAAAGTTTCTCAAAGAAGATTTATCCTTTTACTACGAAGATAAAAAAGTTGCGGCCAGTGTGTAGTAGATATAAATAACAGTATCACAATTTATAGTTACCTAGTAAGAATACAAATTTATGGTTAACAGTATCACAATTTATAGTTACCTAGTAAGAATACCACTGCAGCATAACCAATCAAAAGTAATTGCATAAGTTCCCTAGTATCAATCGTGCTCACTCAATTATTGGCCTAATGAATATCAAGAAAACATGGCTCTTAGAACTCTTCATTTATCTGCTCTGCCATATATGCCTTCTAAAATAATCAACTTGTTACACATCATTTAGGACTAGCATCGACTATCTAAGACAGTCTATTTTGTTTCATTCAAAGTTTGCTAAGAGAATAAAAATTTCTAAACTTGATTCATTACCCTCAACATCCAAGTCTCCGCAACCTACAGCACGTAGATCTCTAGCAAGTTCTTGAGTCTTTTCGTAAGCCACTGCCAGCATTCTCAGATACTGCCACAACACGTTGATCAATAATACCTTGTCAGTTCGAAATAGAGTTCACTTGAGGTAAGAAGAAAGGGGAATAGAAAGTTTCAGTAATTCTACTTACCAAAAGAAGTCCACCTTCTTCCATAGGAGGTAGGTTTACAAGAGAGGGCTTCACTAATGATTTGTCTAGAAGGGCTGTAACTCTTTGTTCCAAAACACGCTGAATGGTACATTAAAAATCTAGTTATCGTAATGAAAGTATCAACCAATACTGCAGTAACTTGAATATACTCTAACAATTTTAACTGTCTGTACCTGAACCAAAATTGACATAACTTCATTAGGAGTAGGGAATACAGCCATTACTGTAGCTGCCTCCTTACGTACAGTATCTGCAAGATAAAGCAAAAATATGTCACCAAAAAAAAACGATAATAATAAAGAATTCAATCTCTTGTATGAGGATCAGCAAAAATATCAAGACCTGTAATTTCTTTGTACAAGCAAGCAAGCCCTCGAGCAACATTGCTAGGAGTGGCTTGTGAACTATGTTCCCCAAGAACCAATCTTGTATCTGCATTCATGACTTCCAAGTCAATAAACATTGGGCGTGTTGCCACAAAATGTTGCATAGCACTAGTACCCCTGTTAAACTGCACCGCAAATTGAACCAAATTTCAATGAGATAAATTGGTAAAGAGATTCCTCAAATGATAATAAGATTTCTTCGCAGAAACATCTGGTTTTTCCCTGAAATATAGGATCACAAGATACTACTTTAAGCACGGACGCACACCAAGCTAATATCATGAAACTGATTATTTACTAGCATAAGAAAATTTATAAGCTAGGCTTACTTATGCTTCAAATAATTAACTGCAGTAATAATAAATGAAGAACTAACATTTTAAGTACGACACCATGGATAAAATTGCGCAGTGTGAGGGGCTAAAGAAGTAAACTTAAGCCCCAGCCTTTTAGAAAGAGGCATGTGCCTCTCATACATGAGACAGGCCTTAAGGCTAAAGCCTCAAGCCTTTTTGTGAGGCTAAGCCTCCATTCTGTTTTATGTTTATTGTGATGAAACAAGTGAAAAGGCCGAAAACCAGATAATTTTATGCAGCCCATCGGGTTTCTGAAGTCAATGATGAAAAAAATCCCAGCAAACTTCATTTAAAACAAAAATTCAAATTGAATAATTGCTGCTGAAAAGTAAAAACAAACCCTAGAGGAAATAACGTTTCTGTTGAACATAAACGGGCAGTTGTTTTGTAGAAAAAGATCTGAACATCAAAGAGACTGGAAACCTAAATCTGATTTGCTGCAAAATCAAATGCTTGATTTTTCATACTTTCTGATTTTATTTCGAGGCTTGCAGCTCACCTCATCAAGGCAAAACACTTCAGTGTTCAATTTTGCAATTTAAAACCTTATTGGATCTACTTACTAACCAACATCAAATTTTCAAGAAAATTTCAAACCAAAACCGGCAATAATGAACAGAATGATAATGATTTTCGAGAAAAGGCATGAAAAACTGGGTGATTTGAAGTCACCAAAAAGACCAAAAGCCATCTCAAGCATATGAGGATTTCTCAATTCATAATGTTAGGAGTTGACTAGAAGGGTACTAATCATTTACGAGGTCTTAATAGTAGTCACCTGAGATAAAATTTTAGCACATTCTGCCATGGTGGATAATTCTCTTCGTTGTGATGCAGCATCAAACCTAGCCAGCAATCTGTTCTCCAGTTCTACATAAAATATGAGAAACAAAATTTAAAATCAACTCAAAGTACAGACTGTGGTCACTGAAAATATTTATATCTGAAACATTCATTTCAAGAATTCTAACTTGGTCTCAATTAAATATACACGAAACTCTGAATTGAAGAAAGTTTCCTCCTTGCTTTTGGGAAGGCAGGAAGCATGAGGAATTTTTCACTTGATCTACTTTGCACGAATGTACGTATTCTCCGTTCATTTATCAATCAATTTGAATTTATTCTAACAGCAACTTTTTTTGTAGATAGCTCTTCCCTTTAGAATGATGTGGTTTCATAGCGTAAAGAAAGTTTATGAAGTCAGTAAAGCATTCTCAAGGAAATGGTAGACCACCATTGCAATAGTCCTGAAGATTTGCAACTGCAACTTCCAATCCTCTGCTAGCTGTTTCGTTCCTGCAACTGCTGGTACATTATGCCTTGCCTTCCGATATCTTCCTCCCCGGCAAATGACCCTAAACAAATATAAATCTCCGTAAGATAATAGTCATTCATATTCCCACTGCCAAGCATAAAAGCAATTTTTTCTTTTAAAAAAAGGCCACTCAGTTCTAAAGAAATTAGAAGGATAAATAAACATCAAATACAACCAACCACACCCCCCCCCCCCCCCCCCCCCCCCCCCCCCCCCCCCCCCCCCCCCCCCCCCCACCCCCCCCCCCCCCCCCCCCCCCCAAAAAAAAAAAAAAAAAACCAAAACCAAAAACCAAAAGGAGATCAGCATTGTTCTCTAACATTTTGATATTACCTATTTGCCTGACAGAAATCTTTAAACTATACCTCTAAGAAACAGTCACCACCAGACAGACCAATCTAGTGATTAGCTTCTAGTTAAATGTCTATGAAAGTAGTCCATGAAGTGTTTTTCTAAAGCTAAAATTATTTTGAAACTTATAAGCATTCCATTTTATGTTAATCCACTTTGCATTCTCTTGATTACACAAAATGCAGATGGTAAAGATAAGGAACAATGCATAACAGTGATATGACAACCAATAATCTTGGAGGGAAGCTGTTGCGATGCAAGAAACCACAGATCAAACAGTATCATTAATAATTTAATTACACTAAAACAAAGACGCAGAGAGAGACATTTAAAGTATTAAGGCAACCCTTAATCAATACACAGGTTAGGTGAGAGGAAAAGAATACACTTAGATGGCAACCACACGATAAATGGGGCTTCCAGAAGTATATACATATAAAATCATTAAATGATCCAAAAAGAAGGGAGCTCAGAAGCCTCAACCGTGTTGTTGAGATTAAAGATCCTGATTTAGATTAAGAAATCTTAAAATATAACTAAACGGGTATACCCAGATATTCGATTATAAGTAAGGCAAGAAAGAACCCATATCATGTCACTCTACATGAATTTAACAAGCGTACACAGACCAATAAGCTGAGCTTGTGAAAATATAAGACAACATCTTTTGAAAGAAAAATGCTGCCTTACGTAATTTTGAGCAATTGATGCAGCCTCAGCAACACGACTATCATCGGAAAATAGGGGTGAAAGTTCCATAAGGTCGCCTGGGCTGCTATTAAACTCCATCAAGTACTGCAGCATCAAATTACAGAACAGGATTAGCTCATTCCAAATAAAGAGTAGCATACACTAAGCATTGAGTTTACATGTACCTTTATTAGTTCTATGGTTTGACTAGCAGTTTCTCTCTGTGAGTCTGCACTCTGACACAAGAAATTCACACAAACGGAAAACAGTATAAAGTCAGTAGAAACTAACATGACTACAAAAACATCATAAGCATAAATAAGAGCTGGGACAAATTTCACCTGCAAATGATCTCCTATTTTAGCAGCTGTCTGTCCAACACTTGAAATACGTGAATCTAGCCTTGCAAAGCTATCAAACAAGCCATCTACACCTTTCTCCAGCTGATAAATAGTGCATAATTAACATAATCAAGTTTGTGGCTGAATTCAAGAATAGAGCCCACATGAAACCTAAGTATTTAAAGTACTTTGTGTTTGCATCCACAATGATTAGGCACGTCCGAGTAAACTACTTCCCTCTCGCCACCCAAAATAAATAAATAAGTAGACACATACAACTAAGGGTAAAATATATACCCTTTAACTAACCTCAGCCAGGGTTTTCCGGTGCTTAGAATCTTGTGCAGAGACGTCCTTCTTGAGATTGTAAAGCCGTCCATCAATCTATGAAAAAAGAAAAGAACACAAAACAAAAAATGACAATTCAGCAATTTAGCATAACAACTTTCTAATTCCACCATTTTGTGAAGTCCAAGAATCATACTTGTTTACGAAGATCTACCAACTCTTTACAAGAATCTTTGAACAAAGATAAGAGCTTATCTACTTCGGGAAATAGAGGGCTAGACAGTCCTCGGGCTGACTTCGCTGCATCTACTGCCACTCGTGCATGCCCATTTGGCAATGCATCACTCCCACTGACATTGTTGGGTCCTTCAGGTGAATCTGTTTCTTCTTCTTGGAAAGATGGGAGGAGCTCATTCACCAAGTTCCCAAACAACGCATCAAAAGAAAAGTCCCCCTACGATACATTAAAATTTTATCTCAAACTTTATAGCTTCAACAAGTAATTTCTTAGTACTGCCCACATGTAACCAAATATGAAAAATGGAATGCACTTCCAAGTCCTTTTTACCTTAAAGTCATCTATGTCCAAAATGAGCGGAAGAGATCCAACCGACGAAGTTTTCGTGAGTCTATAGCTCTTGACCCCATCCCTACTCTCTTTCATCTAATTCACCAACAAAACATTCCGAAACGATATGAAAATATCAGTACTCAATAACACTCATAAGTTAAGTATGAACTACAATGATCTTCAAACGCAACCTCAAGTATCTCTAAGCAAAAACCAAGGATGAATTTGCAATACCCAACAAAATATCTACCATTTCCAACAAAATGAGCTTCTAACTATTCCCATACAAAGAAGATTTTTCCTTTCATACGTTAAATTGAATCTAAACTAAATTACTGCCAGCAAAATTTTATTCTAACAATCACAACCAATGTTTGAAATTAGAGAAACCCAGTAATACTCATAAACTTGTCAAGTATCCCAAAATCCCAAATAATTAAGGGGACATTTGGGAGATGGATCTGGATCAATGCAATAGAGTTCGAATTCAGAATTCAAGTAAGATTCTCTTCATCGAAATCCGAACAAAAATCCAATTCAGGAAAATACATATAAATATATATATCTAACCTTCACTCACGGCTTCGGGCTTCACCAACGCCGGCGGCTGCTGGGTTCGAATTCGGGGACGGTTTCGAGGCTTCGAGATGAGAGATGAGAGATGAGAAAGAGAGAGAGAGAGAGAGGCGGAGAAAGTTGGAGACAAAGAGGCTAGATAGAGAAAGAGAGAGAATTGGATCGAGCCTGGTCGGAGTTGCCGAGATGAGAGAGAGAGAGAGAGAGAGAGAGGACAGGCCGAGGAAGTCAGATTTTCTGCGTTTTGTGGGGTGTGGGTGACACGACGGAGTTTTTTTTTTTTTAAGTAGTTTTTTAAATGAATGGCTCATGAATTATAAATACATGTCACAATGTAATTTTTTAGGTTCTGATTGAATCACATGTCTATTTTATAAAGAAAAATTTTCTTATTTAAAATGAAAAGTCACTTCAATTTGAGAATGAGATAATATTTAGATATGTAAAAAAAATTTCTTTTTAAAAACAAAAAGTTGTTTGAAATGAGAAGAAATGATATTAGAAATAACATATTATGAGAAGATTTTAAAAAATTTTTTTTTTCTTTTTCTAAAATGTTACTGTACAAAATAAGTTTAAAATAAGATAGTTTTCATTTTTCAAAATGAGAAAATGATGAAAAAAGTTAGAAAAAAAACACACTTTTGCAAAAAATTTCTAATTTCCGAAATTAGATATGTAATCCAAACAAAGGATTATTATTATGCAAACAGTCTTTCTACCAGTATTCCGTAAACAAAACTCGAGCGATAATTGAAAATGTTCCATATCACGTGAGCTATAATGAAAGATAAAATAGGTAATAAACATTTTTTAAAAGGAAGTTGTACTTTCAAAATGTCTCTGATCTAGATATATAAAATTATGTGATATAAAATTATAATATTTCGTTTCAAAACAATATTTAATTATGATTTTACCTTAAACTTAAATTTCATAAGATCAAATAGTTCAATTTTTGTCCAGATTTAATATAACACTGTTAGAATAGTTGTTTGCATAATAATAGAAAAGTTCAAGATAATATGATATAAAATCAAAAGATAAGAATCAACACTAGACAAGAGGATGTTTGGTATGTGATAATATTAAGAGTGGGAATAGGAATATGTAAGA
Source organism: Ficus carica (assembly GCA_009761775.1). NCBI lineage: Eukaryota > Viridiplantae > Streptophyta > Magnoliopsida > Rosales > Moraceae > Ficus > Ficus carica. The sequence continues at coordinate 3,291,766 of CM019747.1, read as the reverse complement.
TTTCTTTGTTTGGTACAAGTATACTGATTTTATATTCTCGTAAAAGTCAATCACATGTTAAAGTCACTTTACCCTCATTTTAAAGTAATATGAAACCTAACCAACAACATGTTATTTGAATTCCCGGGAATCTCAATACTATACAAAACTCATTGTATAAACCCAGACCCATCTTGTCCATCATCAATATCAACCAAGACCCAAAATTACCTAAATAATCACCTATATTTTTTCATATATTAACTAACATGATAAAAATTCATCATTCTTGACCAATATATCACAAATTTTAGTTAGTTTTAGTTTAATCTTGTGTCATATTGGTTTAGTGTTAATTTTTTGTATCATGTTGGTGCAATAGTCTTTAAATTTGTGTCATTCACTAGAACTTTGCTTTCGCCACCTCGTCGGAACTATGTCGTCTGCTATGATGCCCATTCTTGACGCTGATAAGAGCATAATTCTTCATTATTTTCCTATCAATTCTCATATGGTTCTTTGTTGGTTTCTTAAAATTTTAGAGTATTTATTTGTGTTTTATGAAAAGATGATGAAAAGGAGCAAAATAAAAAATAAAAAAGGAAAAATATACGTCTACATTACATAAGGGCCAAGATCAGAGCATCTAACGCTGGCTTCAGGTGCTTCACCTCTGGTACTGAACGCCTCAGCGCTAGTATTGAGTGCCTCAGTTTTAGTCAGTGTATCAATAACTACCGGCTTAAAGAGCATTGCAACGCTTGGAGTGGAGTGCCACGATGCTCCGACCCGAAATTTCTCGAATTTGAAACTCAAAAGCACTACCTAATTTTGAGAACCTATAAATAGATGATTTTAGGGTTGAGTTGGGTGTCTTTTGGACTATTCTTTTAGTGGCCATTTATGGAGAAGAATAAGAAAGAGAAAAAGTAGAAGAAGAAGAAAATGATGAAGAAAAAGAGAATATTCGTTGGTGGCTTAAGAAGATCATCTACGTAGAGATTTTTAAGGCCATAGCCGTTCTTTCTCTCTTATTTTCTTCCTCTCTTTGTCTTTAGTTTTATATATTTTTTTAGTTAGTTTTGCAATTATGTTAGGTTTGGTTTGTTTTTAGAAGCCCTAGACATGATTTGTGATTGATACGTTTGTTAAATTTTTTTAACAATAAAAAATAATAATTAACTAAGAAAGCAAATAAGAAAAAGAAAAAAAAAAATAGAAGGAAAAAAGTGAGGGTATAGTTGAAAATCTCATTTTAACAAGAATAAGTAGAAAAGGAATAATAATAAGATTTTAGGAAAAGTTATTAAAAAAAAAAAAAACCTACAACATAATTAAAATAAATAAATAAAATTTAAAATTGTAATCAAACGGAACTATTGTAAAGAAAATTAACAAAGAAAAAAAACGTGAGAAAGAAAAAAAGTGTTTAGATTAAGGCAAATTTGTGGAAAAAAAAAATATATATATATATATATATATTTTAGTGAACGGAAAACTATATTTAAAAAATATAACACAATGTGGATTAAATTAAAGAAAAAGTATCTGGTGATACACAAGTAAAAGTAAGTAAAAAAAAAAAAAGTGTATAAAGATATCCAATTAAAAGGAAGAGAGAGAGAGAGAGAGAAGAGGGGGGGGGGGGGGGGGGGGGGGGGGGGGGGGGCGGGAACAAGCATAAACATAAACACCAGATCACAAACGACAAAAGCAAGAGTAAAAAAAAAAAAAAAAAAGCCTAACACCAAATCACGACGACAAAAACAAGGGGGAAAAAAAAGGGAAAAGAAACTAGTTAGAGTTACGCGCTCCGTATGTAGAAACTCATTTATAAAACTAAATGTTATTATGTTTAAAAAAAATTGATATTGTAAACTATGGATTTACATATTAATCTAATTTTCTTAAATTCACCTAGAAAATACCTTTAAAGTTTTTTTTTTTAAGGGTATAATGACTATGACAATAATTTATTAGAAAATTATGAAAGCACTATTAGATTTTCAATATCTAGGCTCTTTAATAGACCACTTCCTTCCTCGGTTTTGAAGACATACCCATGCTTTTGCTTTTAGTTGATAGAAGAAAAATAATAATGGGATATGTGGATAAATTACATTTTCTAAAGAAGTTTTTTTTTTTTAAAAACAAATTTACAGAAATTCGTAAAATTAGGAATGATCGTTTTGAAATAATGATCAATTAATAATGAAGAATGATCAATACGTATTTTTTTACTTATTGATAATGGTCAATCATGAATTTATATGGTCAATTTACTCAATAAATAAAATTTTGATAATTAAGTTATATAAGCGTTTAAAAATTATCTATTTACCTAATTTTTTTCAAAAACAAAAGCTCCAAATTTTTAATAAAAGTTGGAGATCACATTTTTTATAGAGTTTTTGTAGGTTCAAATTATTTTAAAATTTTCTAATTATCTGTAGAAAATACTAAAATAAAGTTATGTATATCTTATTAATACATATTATAAAGTAAACTCAAAAAGAGCTTTTAAAAAAATATATATGTATTTTGGGGTTTTAATTGAAAATTCTTGATTTTTTAGGACACGTTTGATTGCAAGGGTGGAATGGTAATGGGAATTGATAATGGAATAGAATGGAAAGGAAAGTCTATGCACTTGTTTGGTTGGAATTTTAGGAATACAATGGAATGGAGCACAATTATTTTCGTTTGGACAAATTACCCCTACTTGTAATGTACATATATATATATATATATATATAAAGCATTAATATTTAGGAATATCTAAATAAAACAATTTCAGGAAAACGAAATAATTTTTTTTTAATTATACTTCTTTTAAAACTAACATGTATAAATTCTTTTTAAAAAAATAAAAAACTAACACAAATAAAAAATAAAAAAACCATGAAATATTTGTACATATACCCCTGAACTTTTTAAATTTAATAATTTAGTCTCTAAACTTTTTTTCTTGGTAACCAACCCTCTAAATTTATAATTATTGGCACTTTAATCCTTTTTGCTCAAATTCGTAAAAATTCGAACGGTTTTTTTACACATAACTTGCACACTATAGTCCAAAAGGAGCATTGTTTATCATTTTTGCTTAACTTCAATATAATTTCCTTTTAAAATTTTACTTTAATACAATTATACTCAAATTTAAACCCAAATTTTAAAAGAATTTTGTATTGAAATTAAGCAAAAATTATCCCTTTTGAGCTATAATATATATATATTGTGCAAAAAAAATGTCTTAATTTTAAAGAATTTAAGTAAAAATGACTGAATTGCAAAACAATTAGAAGTTCAAGGAGTTGATTGTCAGAAAAAAAGTTTAGAGACTAAATTATCAAATTTGAAAAGTTCAGCGGGGATTTTTGCAAATAAGTCAAAAAAAATTTCTAAAAACTTCTCCTTTTGCTGTGAGGTTGTCCTTTCTTTTGCTCAGACGACTATGGTCTTGAGGTTTTCCTCATTGTCCTGGGTGCTCAAGTCCTGCCAAAAACAAGGGTTAGCAGATAACAGAAATCGACATCGGCGCTCGAAGCGCGACAATTTGGAATCTCGTTGGAGTATCGTCGGTGATGGAGGACGGATCTAGGATGAGGTAAATCTGGGGGAGGAATTGCCGCATATGGCGGATCTGGGCAAGGAGAGCGAAGGGCGAAGTGATTGTTAGCCTTGCCGGCGAATCAGAGAAGCGAGTCAGCGAGGAGGATGCGGATGGCAACGCCAGCAAAAGAATGGTGTCAAACTTCCGGCGAGAGGAGAGGATCTTTGGAGAGAGATGCGAATGGCAGACAATGGAGAAGAGACAGACTCGAGATGGTTGTGCGAGGGCGGCGCTCATGCAGCGAACCAGCCGAGTGGGTTATTGGAAAAGCTGTGTGTTGATGCCGAAAACGCTTCCGGCAGCAACACCCAATGTGGTCGGGTGGTCCGATCACGTCCGGCCAGTCGCTCCGCCGCAGTCACCTACAAAACGAACGCACCTCGGAATGATGGGGACACTGGTGTGGTGTCTGCCGCGGGCACTCCGATGCCTAAGTTAGTTCGAGAGCTGATGAGCGATAGGAGATGCAGAGCTTTGGCAAGGTAGAAGTGAGCTTACTTAGATTTGCGGGTTCCTCCTTTATTTATAGGCGCCTTTCGCGGGCTCGGGTGCTCGGGGTGACCCGGCCGGGTCGGCTACGGAATAACCCAAGTGGGTGACGTGGCTCTGAATATGCACACGTGTCGGCCCACAACGACACCACGCAACCAGCCTAGGGGGCGCTAGGGCGACTGTTGCCGGCGTCAGCAGGGACAACCCCTGCCAGAGCAGGTGGTGGCGGGTGGCGACGTGACGTGCTGCAGGAGTGGGCAGGCGGGGCATGCCGCTGATGGGACTTGTGCCAGAAAGGGTGTGGCAAGTGGGGCACGGACTCTAAGGGCCCTTAGCTTCTGAAATGCGCTGGCGCTAGCGGGCTCATCTGGTATTCTGGTCGGCTATCTGGCTTATACGGGTAGACGGGGCACTCTGGCAAGACGCGAGGCCCGAGCGCCGATTAGGAAGTCGGCGAACGGAGTGAATATCATGTGACTTGGGTAATGGTGGATCGCGTATCTCGTGGTCGGAGCAGAAATTGGTATCAACATAAGCCCCCTAGCGTCCCTGGACAACTTTTGTCCCAGGGGCGCTCATAGTACTCGTGGTGGCAGTGACCGAGCTTCTCGTCTTGTGGTCGGCTGTTCGGCTCTAAGGTTGATCGTCGGGTGTTGTAGGCGGGTCGAGAACTTTCGACGCCTCGGCAAGCAGCCACGTGTCGGTCTGCGATTGGAGAAAATGCAGGGCGGCAGTTTGAATTTTGAATTTCCAAAACAGGCGGCAAGGCGGGAAACCGAATCGTCGCCTGGGAATCCGTGCCCTAGTTAAATGCGGGGCCTTCGCCTATAAATAGGGTTGGGCGCATCTCATTTCGCACATCGCGTCAAAAGAAATCCATCCCTGCCGAGAGCTGCCGAAGACCGTCGAGGGCTTCCAGAACGTTACTCCAGAGATATCAGCCGACTACGTCCGAGAAGGTAAACAGAACTTTCTTTCTGAATTTTTAATATGAGTAGTTTTTCCGATTCCAAGAACGGCCTGTCTGGGGCGCCGATGCTGCGGGAACGTCATGGTCCTCCAGCTTTTTGTCGAGCGAGGAGGCCAGCTCAGTGGGCCGAACACCCGACCAACTGTCGGGGTTTTCCGAAGGATCGTCAGTGGAGATTATCGAGACGCCGACCAGCCGAGGAAGGGAGGTGTCGGCGCAGCACGCAGTCTCACAGGCACGCGTCGCGGTCGAGGAGGTTGCAACTGGAGGGGAAGCAGTCGAAAGGACAGCTAGCCAAGCTAGCACATCCGGCCGTGAGGGCTCTGAGAGCTCAGGGAGTTCGGCCCCGAGAGGTGAACCCATAGAGGCCCGCCAACGCCCCTCCGGTCGGCCAATGCGCATCAATGATCAACGGGTCTATCGCCGAGGCGATTGGGAGATGGTGGAACTAGCTGACGGTCGGCCGGTGTATAGCGTGGACTACTTTACGTCAGCTATCACTCCGAGGTACCTCGCTGCTCTACGAGAGGAATTTGACGTTCCGCTAAGCGTAGAGTTGCTGGCCCCAGGGGCTGACGACCTACCGTCTCGCCCTCCGCCCGGGTACATCACGCTATCAGCTGAGTACTTCAAGGCAGGACTTCGCCTTCCCTTCCACCCATTCCTGAGGCGAGCTTTTACCAGGCTGAACGTGGCGCCGGCACAATTGAATGCGAACGCCTACCGCATCCTGGTCGGCTGCTATATCCTGTGGATGAGTAACTTCGCAGCCGAGATCCCGTTCAAGGCATTTCAGAACCTTTACAAGATGAAGTCCGCCCCCTCGTCAACGGGATTTTACTACTTCCAGAGTTTCAAGGGGACCTTCATAATGAGTTGCCCGGATTCCGACAAACAATTCAAGCATCTCTGGTTCTACGCGGGTGGCCGGTGGCTGCACGGGGAGTTACGGTACAACGAAGTTCCCCGCTCCGAGAGGGTCCCCGTGACATTCCGGAACTGCTACACATGGGCTCGGGCACCGCACATACCAGAGTTGACCTCGGCGATGATAGACGCGCTCCGGGAGCAGTCGGACCAGGAAAAGAGTCAGCATAGGCTGCTGTCTTTGAAGAGCCTGAAGGACAATCATTGGTTAGGATCCTCCTCCTCGTCTGGGCGTGCAGACGACCAGCCGAGCGCTCCCGGGGCGGGTGTCACCATTGCTCGCATGCCGGAGCCCACCGTGCACTATCATTCCCGGACGGGTGGTTTGAGCGCCGCGCAGCAAACTAGCCGACTAGCGCTCCCACCGAGTGAGCCGTCCTCGAGGAACGAGAGCGCGCCTGGAGGGTAATTCGGTCCGCGGGTAGCCGACGAGGATCTGGACCGGGTGATCCAGGAATTTTACCCAGCCCGAGGCCTTCGTATCGAAGGTCGTTATTTTTGGTGGCGTTCCTCGGTTATCAGGATAGTCGAATACTGACCTTTTTCTTCTTCTGATCGCAGAATCGATGGCTGACCAATAGCAAGGTAGGAAGCGACCATCCGACGAGGAGAGGAGGGCCAAACTCTTGAAGATGGCCAGGACAAGCAGTCATGGGAAAGGGAAGACTATCCTGTCATCCAGCCAACCGCCCAGCCAACTAGCCGTTCAGCCTACCACACCAGCATCGAGGAGTGCAGCCGCCCAGGCCTCGGGAGCAGCGCAAGAACCCCAGGCCGCTCGGCCGCCGGACTGTCATGAGCACCGCTCGAACAGGTCCAAAGATGACCGGCCGGCCAGCCGTCCCGAGGTGCGCTCCAGTCGCCCTCGGGAGGACCCAAGATCAAGGGAAATCGTCCCATTTTCTCGGCCTGAGACCTCTAGTTGAGACTCTCCCGCCCACCGCACGCTTGTCAACAAAATTAGTGACAAGCTAAGCGTTCAGGTGGCGGAGTCGTGCCGGCGACCTGACGCCGTGACCGCGCTTGAAGACAACACCGAGACGCTGATTGAGGCAAGTAATTTATCATGTTCCTTCCTAAGCCCTCCGGTGTTCGATCTAACCCCTTCTTAATTTGTTTTAGGCTCTGTGCATCAGCATCTCGGGGAGCGCGGTATCGAGGGAGGCAGCAAATAGGGCGGCGGACGATTTGAAGGCTGCTGAATCCGTTGCGAGGGACGCCCGATCCGCCGAGAAGGGGGCTAAGGAGGCCAGGAACTTGGCTCGCGACGCCGAGAAGAAGGCCATTGAGGAGTCCAAGGCTGCGGATGCTCGGGCGAAGGCGGCCGAAGAGAGGGCGCAGAGGGTCGAAGAGAGGATTAGGGCTGCTGAGGAATGGGCTCAAGCGGCCGAGAAGGACGCCTCGGACGTCAGGCAGCAGCTGGAAGAGGCTGGTCAGAAGGCGAAAGCAGACCTCGCCTCGGCCCGAGCACAGGCGGTGGACGAGTACCTGCAATCGGACGAGTTTCAGGCTCGCCTGGTTGCCGAGTACAAGGATGGCATGCGGGACATGAAGCTGGGCTTTACCGACGCCAACCCCACCTTGGTCGGGGTGAATTGGTCCTTTCTGCCAGAGGAGTCCGGCGAAACCATGGTCGAGGATGCTCCCGAAGAGGGCGAGGTGTCTGGCGCAGTGAGGGCACCCGAAGACGTCGTCGTGCTCGATGGCGACGAGCAGCCCATTGCCTCTGAACAACCTGTCGCTCCCGATCAGCAAGCCACTCATACACTTGACATCACAATTGGTGACCTCTTCCCAGACCAGCTGGACTAACTGACACCATTTTTTTTTGTGGGCTCGGGGGGTGTCCTATTTGTACCCCCTCACCAAAAAATGTGAAATGAAAACTCTTTTTGTACTGCTGTTTGTTGTTTTCCCCTTTTTTTGTATGTATATCTTCCCCCCCCCCCCCCCCTCCCCCCAATTTGACTTTGGCGAAGCTCCTTTAGAATCGGCTAAGTCAAGTTGTGGTCGGCAGGTGTTGTGCTCTTTTTTGGGTTCTGGTCTGGCCCGTCCATTTCTGATCGGCGCCTGAGCTGCGGACCTCACTCGGAGGTCCGGGGACCTCGAGTTGTCTGCTAGGGCAGATTTTGTCCTGATCGAGCTCGACCGTTTCTGGTCGGCGCACGACCTGCGGACCTGACTCGGGGGTACGGGGACCTCAAGAGTTGTCTGTAAGGACAGATTTTACGTGCCCTGATCGGGCTCGACCATTTCTGGTCGGCGCACGACCTGCGGACCTGACTTGGGGGTCCGGGGACCTCAAGAGTTGTCTGCAAGGGCAGATTTTGCGTGTCCTGATCGGGCTCGACCATTTTTGGTCGGCGCACGACCTGCGGACCTGACTCGGGGGTCTGGGGACCTCAAGAGTTGTCTGCAAGGCAGATTTTGTCCTGATCGAGCTCGACCGTTTCTGATCGGCGCACGACCTGCGGACCTGACTTGGGGGTCCGGGGATCTCAAGAGTTGAGAAAGCTGAGATTTGAACAACAAACTTCTTATATTTCAAATTTAATTTTTTTTTTGCTGTTACAAAACTATTGAAAGAAGCATTTTAGGTGGTCGGCGTTCCAAGGGTGGCCAAAAACCCTGTCATCCTGGTCGGCTAGCCGGTAAGTGCCCGACCGGACGACCTCCGTAATTCTATAGGGCCCTTTCCATTTAGGTCCGAACGAGCCTAGCCCAGGTTCCTGCACCAGTACTTTCTTGAGTACAAAATCTCCTACCCTGAAGACTCTTGGTCGGAATCTTTTATCATAATACCGAGCGACGACCTGGTTCCTCGCCGCTGTTCGGATGAGAGCCTGCTCTCGTTTCTCCTCAACCAGGTCGAGCTTGGGCAGCATCTGTTCTGCGTTGTCCTCCTCATTGTAGTATTCTACTCGGTGGCTCGGCAATCCGATCTCGATCGGGATGACAGCCTCTACTCCGAAGGCCATCGCAAAAGGAGTTTCGCCTGTTGCAGTCCGCTTCGTAGTCCGGTAAGCCCAGAGCACCCGCGGCAGCTCATCTATCCAGGCCCCCTTGTGCCGTTTCAGGTTCTTCTTCAAGTTCTCCTTGATAGTCTTGTTAACGGCTTCAACCTGTCCGTTGCTTTGGGGGTGCCCGGGGGATGAATACACTTTGCTTATACTGAATTGCTCGCATAGCGCGAGGAACTTGTCCCCGGACTGTTTCCCATTGTCAGTGACTATAGTGTGGGGGAGGCCGAACCGACAGATGATGCTCTTCCACAGAAAACTTGTGCACTTTGTCACGGTTTGTTGAGCCAGGGGCTCCACTTCTATCCACTTGGTGAGGTAGTCAATTGCCACTAGGCAATAACGGAGCTGCGACTGGGCCATCGGGAGTGGTCCGATCAAGTCGATGGCCCACTTCGCGAATGGCCACGCAGATACGACCGAGGTGAGCCTCTCGGGGTGGGACTTGATAGCTTTGGCGAACTGTTGGCATTTCACACATTTCCGAGCAAATTCCATAGCGTCCCTGCTCATGGTCGGCCAGTAATACCCTTGCCGTAGACACTTGAAGGCTAAGGCTCTCCCCCCTGAGTGGTTTCCGCACACCCCGCTATGCACCTCCTTTAGCAAGTACTCGGCTTCTCTCGGCCCGACGCACCGCTGATATGGAGCAGAGTGTCCTCGGCGATACAACTTCTCGCCAATAATGGTATACCGCGCCGAAGTGTTCTTGATCCTTCACGCCTCTACTCGTTCTTCAGGAAGCTCTGCCTGGGTGAGGTAACGATGGATTGGATCCATCCAAGTCTTTGTGTCCTCAGCGAAGAGGACCTCCTTGGCCCGGTCAATGCTCGACTGCTCGAGCCGCTCTATGGAAAAGTAGACGAGCCCTTCAGTGTCGCTTCCGGAGGCCAGACGAGCGAGGGCGTCAGCCTCGAGGTTCTCAGATCGGGGTACTCGGACCACAATATGGCTCTTAAACTGGCCAAGCAGGGCCTTGACTTTTCCCAAATATTTCGCCATCCTATCCTCTCTTGCCTGGAATTCTCCTGTTACCTGGTTGACAATAACCATCGAGTCGCTAAAAACTTCGATGTCTTGCACCCCGAGTTCCCGAGCCAATCCGAGGCCTACGATAACAGCCTCGTACTCCGCTTCGTTGTTGGATGCTTTAAAGTTGAAGCGGAGGGCCTGGCTGGTCTTGAACTGGTCAGGGCTGACGAGGACAAGCCCTGCACCCGAGCCCCCAGAGCTGGACGAGCCGTCAACGAAGAGCTTCCACCTGGTGCCGAGTACCTCTGAGCCGACTTGTTGAGTTGCCGTATTCTTCACTGAACATTCCTGGGACGGCCCAGCAGTGTTCGTAAACTCGACCACGAAATCAGCCAAGGCTTGCGCTTTAATCGCGGGGCGAGGGATGTATTCTATGTCAAACTCCCCGAGCTCTATAGCCCACTTCACGATTCGGCCTGATAGTTCAGGGTTCTGGAGAACCTATTGAAGCAGATAACTGGTGAGAACTCGAATCGGGTGGCCCTGGAAGTAGAGGCGCAGCTTACGAGCTCAGGAGACCAGCGCGAGAGTAAGCTTTTCCAAGGGGGTATATCTCTCTTCCGCCCCTTGGAATGCTTTGCTGCTGTAATAAACGGGTCGCTGGACCTTCTCGTCTTCTCGGACCAGTACTGAGCTGACTGCTTTATCAGAGACTGCCAAGTAGACAAGCAGCACCTCCCCGGTGTGCGGCTTTAATAGCAGGGGAGGGCTAGCTAAGTATTCTTTCAGGCCCTCGAAGGCCTCATCGCACTTGTCATCCTAACTGATTTTTCCCTTGCCCTTGAGCGCCTGGAAAAATGGGGAGCACTTGTCGGTGGACCGAGAGACGAATCGGGAGAGGGCCGCGATCATTCCAGTCAGTCTTTGGACTTCCTTGGTTGTCCGTGGGGGTCGCAAGTCCATCACCGCTTGAGCTTTGACGGGATTAAGCTCAATCCTACGGTGGTTCACCATAAATCCTAGAAACTTCCCCGACTCTACCCCGAATGTGCACTTAGCCGGGTTGAGTTTCATCATGTACTGCCGTAGAACGTCAAAGCTATCCCGGAGGTCTTGGACGTGATCGGCAGCTCGCCTGCTCTTTACAAGCATATCGTCCACGTACACCTCCATGGTTTTCCCAATGAGCGGAGCAAATATCTTGTTCATTAGGCGTTGGTAGGTCGCTCCGGCATTCTTGAGACCAAACGGCATGACCTGGTAGCAGTACAGGCCCTGATCGGTTGTAAATGCCGTTTTGGCCTGGTCGGGTTTGCTGAGGGGTATCTGGTTGTACCCCGAGTAGGCATCCATGAAGCTGAGCAGCTCGTGTCCCGCCGTGGCGTCAACAAGTTGGTCTATTCTGGGAAGAGGAAAGCAATCCTTTGGACATGCCTTGTTGAGGTCCGTGTAGTCAATACAAACTCGCCACTTCTCGGTGGACTTCTTGACCAGGACTACGTTCGCTAGCCATTCCGGGTAAGATATCTCACGGATGAACCCCGCCACGAGAAGCTTCTTCACCTCTTGGTTGATGGCTTCGTACCTTTCCGGGTTGAAAGCCCTTCTCTTCTGGATCACAGGTCTGTGCCGCGGGTTGACGTTAAGCTGGTGGGTCATGACTGTTGGGTCAATTCCGGGCATGTCCTCGTGGGACCAAGCGAAAACGTCATTGTGCTTTCGCAGACACCGCTGTATGTCTTCCTGGCTGGTCGGACTGAGCCTCGAGCCGAGCAGCACGGTTCTCTCCGGATGTTCAGGGTCCAACTGGTAGGGATTCAACTCCTCGGCAGGGTAAGCCCGGACTTCCTCCTCTGGCGTTCGGGGGTCTAGGTCACTGAATCGTTCGACCTCCCCGCTTGGGGCCTCTATCTCTTCGATTCGAAAGATGGCAGCAACGGTTATCGGGGCAGCGGTCCTCTGACCCACTCTATTTACCGCCTCCACGTAATATTTCCGCGCCCCCTGCTGATTCCCCTGGAAGATTCCGATCCCCCCTTTGGTGGGGAATTTCATGGCTAAGTGGTAGGTGGAGACTACCGCTTTGATAGCGTTGAGGGTTGGCCTCCCTAGGATGACGTTGTAGGCGGACGGCCGGTCTACAACGATAAACTCCACCATCCTAGTCACCCTCTCCGGGCCATCCCCTATCGCAACGGGGAGATTGATCATGCCAGCTGCGCGTACGCATTCCTCAGCGAACCCATACAAGGGCGTCTGAATGGGCGTCAGGACGGCACCTCCGATCTTCAACCTCGAGAAGGCATCCATGAATAATACATCAGCCGAGCTTCCGTTGTCAATAAGAATGCGTCGGATGACGTTGTCGACTACTCGGATTTCTCCGACCAAAGCGTCGTTGAGTGGGTGGAGCAGCCGGTCAACTTTCTCGTCCGTGAAAGTGATCGGGGTGCTGCTCTGACGGCATATTTTGGAGACGTGCTCGGTCATGTTGATGAACTCCCCGTGGGCAAACCGCTTTGCCTCGCGGGCGTAACTCCTCCGGCTACTGACGGTGTCCGCAGTCGCCGTTCCACCAAAAATGGTGTGGACTATGTGCTCCGGTCCAGGCTCGTCCGGTTGATCATCAGGCCATTGGTTGCGCCGAGTACCTGGGGCTGGTCGGTTACTCGGTTCAACCGGGGTGATAACTCTTTCCACGAACTCCCGCAGGTGGCTATCGCGAATCAGTGCCTCGATCTGGTCTCGGAGCTGAATACAGTCTTTAGTCTTGTGGCCCACGTCCTTGTGGAAGTGGCAATATTTGTTCGGGTTCCTCCTCGTCCGATCCGTCTGGATGGGCCGCGGGTCTCGAAGCAGTCCTTTGCTAGACACCTGGTATAGGACGTTTTCGACCGTCGTGACCAGCGGGGTATACTGGTGGAACTTCCCTGCTGGCGTCTTCGGACTCGATCTGGGTTCCTTCCGGCTGCTAGCCGCAGGAGCCTTCCCTCTGTCCAACTGGTTTCTGTCCGACTTCCTTCCGGGAAGCCGGGTCTGTACTTGGGCCTCCAGCCCTCGTCCCCTAACGTACTCGTCCGCCTCGGCATGCTTCCAGGCGATCCCTCTTAGTTGGCCAAATGTGGGCGGCCTGTCATAGGCGAGCGTTCAGACGAGACGTGGATCCTGGATTCCCTCGCGGAAAGCCTGGATAAGGGTCTCATCCGTGCAAGACTCCGCTTGCACAACAGCCTTGTCAAAGCGCTGCAGGTACGCCTTCAGCATTTTGCTGTCACCTTGCTTTATACTGAAGAGGTGGGAGGCTCCTAGCTTCCTGGCCTTCGACCCCATGAAGGCAGCCGAAAAGGAATCCGCCAACTGCTGGAAGCTGCTAACCGACCTAGGGTCGAGCCTTCTGTACCATTGTCAAGCAGCTCCAGTCAAGGTCAGGCAGAATGATTTGCAAAGGGCAGCCTCGTTGGCACTCAGGATTTGCATGTACGCTCTGTAGTTCACGAGATGCTCGTCCGCATCTGACGAACCGTCGTAGGACGCCATAGATGGCATCTTGAACCGGGTCGGATAGGGTGCGGACATGATTGCCGGGGTGAATGGTGGTTCAGCCGCTCCAGATTGGTCTAGACCATACTGCTGACCTACGAGCTGATCTAACTGCCGTTGGAGGTGGTCTAACCTGCTCCGGCTATGGCTTTCTTCCTCCGGCTTGTCCACGGATCGTTCTCGACCAAGGCGCCGGTAAATCATTGGTCTCCCGAGCCGGTCGAAGACTGAGGCCGCGCCTGCGCGAACATTCGGGTTTTCCTCCGGCTGGTCAGCCTTATTGTCCTAGTCATCGGGTCGAGCGCCGGCCTGGTTGATTTCTCGAGGGTCAACAGCGTCTGAGCGCGCCATGCCGGTGCGGTGACTTCTTGAACGTTCTTGACCCAACTCGTCCCCTCGTTGTTCTCTCTCTTGGTCGTCGTGTTGTGACCGATGACTCCTATCGCGGGTGGGGGGTAGGTCCAACCGTCTACCCGCCGACCTAGGCGGTCTACTCGGCGTTGACTCGGCGGCTTCCTGCTGTTGCCGTGGTTGGGCGTCCTGGGCCCCACGCAGGGCCTCCATAAGTACTTGGACAGTATGGTTCAGGTCCTGCACACTCCCGGCCAAGATTTCCGTCAGGGTCGGTCGACGTTGTCGGCCTCCCCTCCCTCGTGGTGGTCGGCGGGAGTCGCGCGAGCCCGTGCCAGCGGGGTTCTCCTCACGGATCTCTTGTTCCTCGTGCTCATCCATTATGTGGTTGTGGTTGCTGGAAAGGCGCGTAGCCCTCCTTCTAGCGCCAAAATGTTGATGCCGAAAACGCTTCCGGCAGCAACACCCAATGTGGTCGGGTGGTCCGATCACGTCCGGCCAGTCGCTCCGCCGCAGTCACCTACAAAACGAACGCACCTCGGAATGATGGGGACACTGGTGTGGTGTCTGCCGCGGGCACTCCGATGTCTAAGTTAGTTCGAGAGCTGATGAGCGATAGGAGAGGCAGAGCTTTGGCAAGGTAGAAGTGAGCTTACCTAGATTTGCGGGTTCCTCCTTTATTTATAGGCGCCTTTCGCGGGCTCGGGTGCTCGGGGCGACCCGGCCGGGTCGGCTACAGAATAACCCAAGTGGGTGACGTGGCTCTGAATATGCACACGTGTCGGCCCACAACGACGCCACGCAACCAGCCTAAGGGGTGCTAGGGCGACTGTTGCCGGCGTCAGCAGGGACAACCCCTGCCAGGGCAGGTGGCGACGGGTGGCGACGTGACGTGCTGCAGGAGTGGGCAGGCGGGGCCTGCCGCTGATGGGACTTGTGCCAGAAAGGGTGTGGCAGGTGGGGCACGGACTCCAAGGGCCCTTAGCTTCTGAAATGCGCTGGCGCTAGCGGGCTCGTCTGGTATTCTGGTCGGCTATCCGGCTCACACGGGTAGACGGGGCACTCTGGCAAGACGCGAGGCCCGAGCGCCGATTAGGAAGTCGGCGAACGGAGTGTGGTCGGCACTGCTCGGATCAAATATCAGGTGACTTGGGTAATGGTGGATCGCGTATCTCGTGGTCGGAGCAGAAATTGGTATCAACACTGTGGCTGGGCAAAGATGGGAGGAGAGGGGAATTTATGGTGTTTGAGAAAAGGAAAAAGTAAAAAAAAAATAAATGAAGGACAAATTTGTTGGAATGACCATTCCTTCCATGTGATAAAGGAGTGTTGATCAGCCAAAATGGGTGAAAGACCATTCATTTTGAATGATAATTCCTTGTCTTTTTTCCAGCCAAACATGAGAATTGGGCCTCATTCCTTTCCCTTTCTTTCCATTCCTTTCTTCCCCAACGAAGCGTGCCCTTAGTGTCTTAATAGGTAACTTAATAAACGCACAAAGGGTGGAAGAAGAAGGAGAAGTCACAGCAACAAAAGAATTGAAAAAATGGAGAGGAGCAGGAGGAAGATAACGTGGAATAGGAAGAATTGAAAAGAAGACGTAACGGTTGGATGACATAGCCAAAAAAAAAAAAAAAAAAAGAAGAAGAAGAAGAAGAAGAAGAAGAAGAAATGGATGTCAGTGCAAAAAAAGAAAAAATAATTGATAAAGGCAAGCAAAAATGGAGAGGAGCAGAAGGAAGAGAACGTGGAAGAGGAAGAATTGATAAATAAAAAAAAATAAAAAAAAGAATAGAGAAGAATCTCACGGAGACGAAACGGCTTTGGAAAGCAGAGAAAGAAACACCACGTGACAGCATTGTAAAAAAGACTGAAATAAAGAGATTCACTCTTTTATATACGATAAAGATATAATAATAATAATATTATATTATTTATTATTATTTATATTTTTTTATTTATTACTATTAGAGTAATTGACTTAAATAGTTTTTGAATTCTTTCGAATGTGATGATTAGTCCTTATTTTTTTAATTTTGGTCGAGAAGACCCTAAACTCTCTATATGTTGGCTATTTTAGTTTTTTCCTGTCCAATTCCATTAAGTTTCTAACGGAATTTTGCACAAATGATCATTTTTGGTAGTAAAAGGACCAAAATACCTTTCAATTTTATCTTTCTCCTAAACTCTCTCAAAAATCCCTGTTCCTCTCTCTCTTTCTCTCTCTCTCTCTCTCTCTACCTTTGGCAACAACCTCAATCTCTTGCGATGGCGTTCATCTCTGGTGACGCCAGCCCCCCCCCCCCCTCCCGTGTTTTTGATCTGGGTTTGCCCCCATGACAACCAACTTCACCCCCCTTCCCTTTCGCCCTACCGTCGAAACTGAGGCTCTACCCCTCCCTCCCGTTTGCAATCTAGGTCCCCCCTCCCCCATTTTCGATCTGGTTCGCCGCCCCCCTCCCCTGGCAATCTGGGTTTACTGCTTTAGATCAAAGGGGAAGAAGTGGAGAGAAAGAGAGAGAGAGAGAAAGAAAGAGAGATGGGGAAGGGGGAGGGAGGAGATAGAGAAGAAATTAGGGATTATTTTATGAGTTTTTTTAATTTATTGTTAAATTACTAAAATACCTTCTCAAACGTTAGAAAATTCACAAAATTTAATAGAAATTACTAAAATTGTCAACATTTAGAGAGTTTAGGGTCGTCTCGGCCAAAATTAAAAAAAAAAAAGGAACCGAATCGTTACCTTGTAAAAAGTTCAAGGACCATTTAGGTAAATCTTATTATTATTATTGTTATTATAATAATTATTTATATTATTATTATTATTATATATATATATGTATACACACACACACAATATTGACTAGTGAAAGCACGCACTCTGCACGTATTAGAACAAAATTGTAACAATCTAATTTAAAGTTCAATTTTTATATTTAAAAATGTAAATTTTGAATCAATAGTTAAAAATTTATGTTAAGAGTACCTACGATATAATTGGTAAATATGAAGTTTAGAAAGGTATTTAGTATTGATGTCCCTAAACTTGTTACTCTTTAACAACTTACACCGTAAATTTTTAATTTTGACAATTTACCACCTGAACTTGTTATATTGTTGGAATTATTTATTTTAGTTAATTTTACACTAAAAAAAACATTTGAAATTGAAATATTTATAATGGATTTAGAAATTTTTGGTTGGAAATGGGTTTTTCCTTCTTCACATAAGGCGTATATGGGTTTTTCATAACTAATTTAACAGAATATTAATTTATAGGGATTATATTGTCACAATCAAATTACCAAAATTATAAATTTAAGGGTAAGTTATCAAAATGTGACAAATTTTGAGGATATCAATACTAAATACCCAAGTTTAGAAATAGTAACTCTTTGGAAATATAATATTTTCTTCAAAAAAATTAAGGTCTTATAAGATGAAAAAGGTCTTTAGCTTTCAATAGTATTTAAAAAAAAAAAAAATCTTCATTCTCATAAATTTCTCAGCTTTTCAAAATTGAAGAAAATAGCATTTTGTTTTGAAAAGAAAAAAAAAAAAATTGAATAGACAACTTTTACAAGTGAAAAGAGACAGTGAGACGTAAAGTGTGACAATAGGGAAAAGCATCTCGAGAAATAGAGAGATATGTTTATTGGGAATTGAAGAAAAAAAGGAAAAATACAAAATATAAAAAGTAAGAGATTATATAATTATAAATTATAGATTATAAATAAACTTGCAATTATGAACCCAAAATAATAAAAAAAATAAAATTATAAACTTTTTTTATTTTATATTATAAAATATTGAAAAAATTACCTAACCAATCATTTTTTTTCTTTTATTAAGGATTTGTTTGGTATGTTAGTTTGAGTTGAAATATTTAGTTGTAATTGTAATTTTTGTTGACTTTTTAGATAAGACAAAATTTTTTTTCAGAAAAGATAAAAAACTTTTTAAAAAAAAAAAAATAAAAATTTTAGTTTGAGTTGGTAGTTTGAACTACCTTCCCAAACGGACCCTAAGTAACGTAACACAAAACTTCATTTATTTATCAACGTCACACAAACTTTTTTTCCTTTAATTTGTTTTGATTATTTTTAAATTTCTGATTTTGTAATTGTCTTTTTAACCCTTAATCAGATATTTTTCATCAGATTTTTTTTTTCTTCAATTGTTTCTCTCTCTTCACTCACTTGTTCTCCATCTCCGATCTCTCTGCCCTCCCTGACTCTCGCTCTCCGTTCCTTTCTCTCTTCTCTCGTCGTTGCCAGGTCGCCGGAGGGGTGCAGATATCGCCGGAATTGGACCGCCGAGTCAGGTCCTTTTTTTTCCTCTCTCCCTTTGCGCGATCCGACTGGGAGATCTGCCGGTGGAGGCGTGACGGCCATTGTGGCTTTCGGACTCTGCCATCGCCATGGCTCTCGGAACTAGAAACTAGAATTTTATTGATAGAAACTATAATTTTTTGAACTACTGTGGACTTGTGTGTTTGAATTAGAAATGTTTAAAGGTTATTTGTTCAATGATTTCTTTGCCGATTCAGCTACAGGTTGTTGAGGATTTCATATGTTCAAGAATTTTTTTCTCTTCATTCCATTAATTAGAATTGGCTTGTCGATTTCCTATTTCTATTATGTGGACAATGCTAGGTTTTTTTTTTTTCCTTTTAATTTGCTAATTAATCTGTTACTAAATTTGAAATGCAGAACAGAGATAAATGTTGTGAAGAATTTATTTGCTGTAAATTGGGGAATTAGGACTTGAGATACTCTTTTTAAGCCCTTTTTTTTTTTTAAAACTGTTTGTTATGTTTTCAGCGAGTCTAAGGGGGTGTTTGGTGCACAAGTTCAAGTTGAAATTCATAAGTTTAGTTTGAGTTAAGTTAAGTTTAGTTTAAAATGTGAGTGTTTGGTAAAAAGTTTGAGTTGAAAAGTTTAAGTTGAGTTGAGTGTTTGGTGAAAAAGTTTGAGTTAAAAAGTTTTTAAAAAAAAACAAGGGCCTTGTTTGGATGTATAAAAATTGAGTTAACCATTTTTTTTGCCTTTTGTGTTTGATAACTGATTTAAACTCCAACTAAATGGAAATTTAACAGCTCAACTACTGTCTATATCCACATAGGTAATTAATTGGTAAATTTATCTTTTGAGCAAATAATAATAATAATAATTTCTCTTAAACCAATATTTTTTTCTCAGATTTGGTATCGATTTTTTTTTGTCCCAACTATTTCCTATTTTCATTTGAAACAGGCATACTAATAGTTAAAGAAAAAAAGAACTGCATTTACAGGACTTTGAATCTTGCTCAGTCAAGAGTGATTAACTAAAAACGACATTTATATGTCATTCTTTGAAAAACGACATTCCATCCATCCAGCAAAAGCCAACATTAATTGTTGTTAGAAACGACATTGATTGTTTGCAATAAACACACCCACCATCTGCTTAACAAACGTACGACAACAAAGCTGCCAAAAAAAAAAAATTGCAGGTTCTAAATCCGGCGAGAATTAGGGGAGGGAGCCACTGTCGGGCCGGTGAGCCTAAGGGCCCGACAGATCACCGGCCTGACAGAATTGGGCAATTAATAAGTATGATTTGTTCGTGGAAGCAGAGGAGGGTCTAAACTAAAGGTCTTTCCTTTTTGTCCCCTAGCAGAAGAAGAAGAAAAGTGTGCTGGGAAATTCAAAGATTTATCTGCAGAGACGGTATTTGTACTCCCAAGTTGAAGCAATTGTTTTCCCCTTTTACACAAATACAACTACAAACGAGCCTCTTTTGGTGTATTATGTTATTATCCATTTTCATTCTCTTCAAGTAAAAACAGGAGAGAGAAACTAGAGAGAGAAACAAACAAAGTGGGTTTATTAACTCATAGAGAGATCCGGTAGTCAAGCTTCAACGTGGAAGGGAAGCTAAGGCAGATTCACATGGGGAAATAGGAAGCTCGTAACTGGGTTGGTGGGGGGGCACGATGGATGGGCTCACCGGAGGGGATGGTTGCTGGCGGTTGGGGAGAAGTCTTAGTCGGTGGGTGGGGGTCAAACTTGTTCACCGGAGGGGTTGGTTGCCAAGGGGGCTGGGAACCTTCAAATTAACAAATGGGGAGAGAGGAAGAACAAAGCAGCGCACATACTTGAAGATGGGAAGAAGACAGAGCTTTAAGTCAGTTGGGGCTCCCGAGGTTCAGGAATAACTTCACGTGGGGGCAGAGAACAGTAAACTCATTCCAAATCACTGTATAACAGTTCACAATATAGCTCAACATGAACTGAAATGCCAAACGCAAAAAATTTAGTTTGGACTCATAAATTTGAGTCCAAACTTAATTGCCAAACAGGCTCTAACAGTATTGATGAATGCACGGCCTGACCACTTCCTTGACGCCATGTTGTTCTTCGATCTCTGTCTCTCCCTCTCCAGGTTCACATTTCTACATTCTCTTTTGTCTCTTGATTTTTGTTTTTCTCCATTTTGAGCTGTAATTTGTTATGGAGGTTGGTTAGTGTCTTATTATAGAATGTTTATGACGTGACATCAGAATATTCAGTCGTTCATTGTGGAATTTAACTTTGCGCTTTAATTTTTAGCTCTAAGCTTGTGATATTTGGAACCTCTGTTGTGTAATGTGCTCTGCTTTATCTCTGCACATGTAATATTGCAGAAATTGTGCGTGTGTGTGTGAGAGAGATTTTTGAAACCTCTGTCGTGTAATGTGCTTTGATGTTGATTTTGGAACCTCTGTTGTTGTTGTTTGCTCCTCTGGAAAAAAAGAAAAAGAAAAAAAAGTGTCACGACCCGCCTATCGTAAGTCGTTACCGTACATACTTACTTACTACATATGAAAACTTGAGCTATTTTTTTTTTATTTTTTTTTATACATACAATATAAAACTTGAACTGAAATCTTTTTAATAATTATATACATACTTGTACATATAATTGGCTACATGTTATAGTAAAGAAATCTTGTACTCAAATACAACATATTTAGCGTAGCATAATTTAACAAAAAGAAACGTAGTAATGCTCGTCCCACAGTTTCACAGTTTGTCTTGCCATGCTCCACCGTCTTGTATCAAGCATTGCTATAAGTTTGCTTACCTACAGCATAAACATGAACTATGAGCTTTCGCTCAGCAAGCACAACTATCTATCCGCAACATATCACATAATAACATAATGCATGAACCAATTATGCTTTCTTACTGTTTTCATAAGTTAGCATAATTTTTATTACCCTCATTCCCACGATTATTCTTCTTTTGAGGGTAATTCCTTTGTTGGCCCTGGCCCATAGCATTTCACTTCCTTTTATTCCTCCCAAACTGTTTGGAATATTGGTTGGAATTACTAGTCTGGCCTTTCAAGTTCGTCACTTGATTCGGTCTAGGCTGCAACTGTTTCTCCATAACTTTTTCTTCTTTCTTAGCTTTAAAGATCTGAACCCTCGCTTCCTTATCCTGATTAATCCAATATTCTGCTCTCATAGCTCGACTTATACAATCAGCTACGAAAGTAGGAGGGCTACTTCCTGCACTAACTTGCTTGGAGATGTCTGTCCGAAACATTTTCATCATTCTTCTTACTTTCTCCTTTTCATTTGGTACCAGTTCTGGACATAGACGGCTAAGTTGTTCAAACTTATTGACTGCTTCCACCACCGACATAGACCCCTGCTTGAAACTGGTAAACTCATCTTGTTGAACTGCCAGTATTTCCCCATTATAGTACATCGTATTGAATTCGGCCACAAAATCTTGCCAATCCATGTTCGCCACATTCCTGCGCATCTGGACCGTCTTCCATCAGTGACGCGCATCCTTCTTTAAAGCAAAAGAGGCACAAAGAACCTTCTCATGTTCTGTGAGTCCCATAAAATCCAAAATTACTTGGATATCTATAAGCCAATTATCCGCTACCAACGGATCCGTAGTTCCCTCGAATTCAGGCGCCTTCATTCGCCTAAACCGCTCATATAACAGATCCTCCCTAATCACAGGTGGATTCCTTTGCAGTCCCGCGAGCTCTAATGGGATTTCTTGATGAACCTCCGGTACTTGAGGTGCTACTGGAGGTACAGGATTGTTTTGTGGTGGAATTTCATTGACTTGGGGTATCTGATTTAGTTGGGCTACTTGTTCCCTAAGCTGATTAGTTTCTTGCTGCTGTTCTTGTAATTGCCGTTGCAATGTGGCTACTAAATTTGCAAGATCAGGTTCTTGCGGGTTTGGGTTTGCTCGGGTACGCGGCCGAGACATCTTCTAATTCCTATCTAGTCACAAGAAAGATGTTGTTATACTCCAATCATCTCCTTGTTCATTCATATCACATCATATCTTATCATAAACTTTACTTATAATATCAGATCATGATATTATTATATCTCATCATAACAAAATCATATCATAGCATAATCATATCATATCATATCATAACATATCATATTACATCATAACCTATCATATTATATCATAACAAACCATAGATTGTATCATATGTTACATATATACATATTCACATAAGATGGAAGTGATCACCACTTAGCCATCACACAGAATTTCTATCTTATATCTAATTTCACTATTCTGATGATACATTGGAGAATACTTCCCAGTCTTCTTCATCAAACATAATCTCCTCCGGATCGTCTTCTACGTCTACTTGTTCCTCTTCTTCCTCATCCATAACAATTTCAGGAGGATCTTCTTGAAGCTCGAGATTTTCAAGATCCATGGCTTCAGCATCAATTCCCTCCTCTTGTAGGGGAATTTCTTGAAGTGGTACCGCCGGAATAGGATCCTCTTGCAATTCTGGATCCCATTGAAACTGTGGTTCTTCTATACCAACATTATCAACTGGCTCCAGTTCTTGGTCATTTATCATAGCATCCGCCTGAATCACATGGGCTACTAATTCAGCGTCCAAAATTTCATTGATCATATGATCCAACGTCATTTCCAACGCTGGAGGCAGCACATGTTCCCTAATTTTGGGAGGTAAGCCTTCCCTGAGCAGTTGTAAGGCTCTCATCTCAGGGTTGCCCCAATCAGGAATATGGGGTAACATAGCCTCTTGGAACCTTCGGCAGTAATGGCCCATCGATTCGCCTGGATAGGCGTGCCAATCATAAACGTAGTTCAGATATCGGGCAGTGTTCATGTTGCGATAAATGTCTGGGTCCCGATAATGCATACCAGCGTCTTCTTCCCGTATAGGTCCAAATCGAGCAATGATAGCATTACGGAAATCTTCCCATAATCCTCCTTGAACTTCATTTTCTCCTTGAGTTCTCCACCAAAGTCTAGCATCTACTGCAAGACAACGGCTAGCTAACGCTACTTGTAGATGAGGTTGAATGTGACATATGCGAAATATAGCCTCAATGTCATGAAGCCAAGCCACTAATGTCACGGTCCGTCTAGTTCCATCGAATGATAACGGGGACATCATGAAGAACGCATAAGCCGCACCTCGGTCCTCATCCATTGTCTTTTAATCTAAATTATAAAATTTTCTACTAATTAATTATACAAGTACTAAATATATTCAACTTACAATGACAGTGGCGCAGGCAAGCATACTGTGAAACCGGAAGGCAGGACCTGTTGCTCTGATACCAACTCTGTCACGACCCGCCTATCGTAGGTCGTTACCGTACATACTTACTTACTACATATGAAAACTTGAGCTATTTTTTTTTTTTTTTTTTTTTTTATACATACAATATAAAACTTGAACTGAAATCTTTTTAATAATTACATACATACTTGTACATATAATTGGCTACATGTTATAGTAAAGAAATCTTGTACTCAAATACAACATATTTAGCGTAGCATAATTTAACAAAAAGAAACGTAGTAATGCCCGTCCCACAGTTTCACAGTTTGTCTTGCCATGCTCCACCGTCTTGTATCAAGCATTGCTATAAGTTTGCTTACCTACAGCATAAACATGAACTATGAGCTTTCGCTCAGCAAGCACAACTATCTATCCGGAACATATCACATAATAACATAATGCATGAACCAATTATGCTTTCTTACTGTTTTCATAAGTTAGCATAATTTTTAGGGCCCTTACATAACATAAATGTACGTACCGTGGCGCGCTGCCATGGAGTGGTTGGGGCGGCCAGCCCTGTCCAACTCAAACCATGAACCAAACCCGACCTAACGCGGGTCGATACGACATATTGCATCCTGCTTATCATAATGATATCTTAAATCTTGTTCTTATCTTGTTTCGTTCTTGAAACCTTATTTCATGATCATACCCAGTTTCTTAACTGAAACTGGGATTTCATATCTTACCGATTAACTTATCATTAATGAGCATGCTTCGTGATGTCAAAATATCAAACTATTCATCATGTGAACATACATGCTCTAACATACCTCATATATCTCATGACATAAACTTAAAAGCATACAAGCTGTAACATTCATCCTATCATGGAGATATACATACATACAAACATAAACATTCCCTGAACAAATAGCATCATGAACTTGGTATCATACAAGTCATAAGCATTTCATCACACTTATATCATCATACACTTAAAGGCATACAACAAACAATTTTGTTTATGCTGTAGGCGGAGTCGTACTAACCTTTACTGCGCCTTGATTTAAAATTCTTCACTCAAACAGGTCGTTTTTCTGTTTTCAAGAAAATCATAGGATAAGCATCATCCTATCATAACAACGTTTCGATTCTTGTTGCTAACCATAAATCCCAAAATTCAACTCTTTTTTTTGAATTTTAGTAAAACCCTAAAGTTCTCAAAACCGGGTTTTAAAACTATTACATAGTGTTTGGTACTTTTCTTACAAATCCGTTTAAAATTTGGAAAAGTTTTCTTCATAAAAGTTGTAGAACTTGAAGTCTCCTACAACTTTTGTTTTTAACTTAAAACTCAAATCTGTCATTAACATACTTGTTTCTGCCTTTTAAAATTCTTCAACCATTTACACTAATTATAATTTGGTCTCGGGTTTTTGCAAAAACAAAGGTCTTAGGGTCTTGTTTTTAAAAACTGTCCACGTTGACCCCTAGGATTTTCCCTTCTCTACAACTTTACAGTTTTGACTTTTTCCAAATTCGGCCTCTAAAAGCCTCAAAATCTGGTTATTAGAAAAACCGTTCAGTTTTGATCCTTACTCATGCATACTTAGGGTTTGTTTGCCTAACCATCTCATTTTAAACTAACCATCTCAAATCTCATCATGTTTTTTGTCTTTTCTGAAAAAGTTTTTTGTCTTTTCTGAAAAAGTCAATAAAATTTACTATGCAAACTTAAAAATCTCAACTCAACTCAAACTGAACTGGTGTACCAAACGGGCCCTTAAACCATAGTGCATAAAACTTAACAAACTAAGCTCATGTTCATATTCAATGACCTTATAATCAAACCCTAACTGAAACTTAAATAAAGAACTAGAGGGTTCAAGTATTTACCTCAAGTTCCACGGATTAAAATCCTCAACTAGAGTTTTGGAACTTTCGACTCACTTCTTACACTAACCGAACTCTCCTCACACTCTTGTTCTCTTTCTTTTCTTTTTTTTTTTTTCTTTTTCCTTCTCTCTCTTGGCTCGGTTCCTATGGCAGAAAACTAGGGAATATAGGCTGCTTGTGTGTGTGTTGGCTAAGAAAAATAATGAGAGAGCCTTCACCTATTTATAGATGAAGCACAAGTTTCTAAAATTACCTACTAACCCCTAAAGATACAACCATTGCTCCTTAGTCCTTGAAAGAAATCAATTTGGTTTTGCCTTCTTGAGTGGTGGCTGGCCATCCTTGCTCCTTTCTTGCCAAGTCACCCAAGCTAGGGTGCTTACTCATGTGGCCTAGGAACCATGAGGTGTTCCTCCCTTAGTGTGGCCGGCCATAGGTGGAGCTTGTGCTTGCCCTTGCTAGTCAACAAGTAAGCCTAACAAGCTTACTAAGCAAGCCTATGGTGCATGAGGTGTCATGAGCTAGAAGAGTTCAAGAATTCCATCTCTTATAATTTATC
Source organism: Ficus carica (assembly GCA_009761775.1). Lineage (NCBI taxonomy): Eukaryota > Viridiplantae > Streptophyta > Magnoliopsida > Rosales > Moraceae > Ficus > Ficus carica. The sequence goes on along the minus strand of CM019747.1, from coordinate 3,265,872 downwards.
CATTGGTCCTTAAGGCTACAAAAATTTCTCCTTAATCCCTATGTGTTGGCCGGCCCTCCATGCCCTAAATTGCCAAGCAAGCCTAGCTAGAATGCTTGCTCATCAAAGCTACAAGCTTGAGGTGGCAAACCCTTGTGATGGCCGGCCCTAGGGTGAAGTGTGCAAGCCTTGGCTTGCCAAGGGGGCTAGGCTAGGGAGTCTAGGGTGTGGATTCATCAAGGCTAGGCCATGAGGTGTTGCTTCCTCAAGTGGCCGGTCATGTGTGGCTTTGGCAAGGCATGAGCTTGCCATGTGAGCAAAGCTAGTCCATGTTGCTCACCAAAATGGATCCATGTGTTGGTTCCTTGTGGTGGCCGGCCTTGGTGCTTAGGTGTGCAAGCCTTGGCTTGCCAAGGAGCAAGGCTAGGAGGGTGGCTCACCCAAGCTAGAAGCATGAGGTGTCTCTCCCTCATGTGACCGGTTTTGGTGAAGCCAAATGAGACAAGATTGCTAATTGAAACTTAACACAAAATTAACCAAGCAAATCTAAGTGCTTAGTTGCTAAACTTAGGGTATGATTTGTAAACTTTTAATGACACTTAATTTCTTCTAATTTGCATAATGTTCCACAAAAACTAGATCCCTTGCTCATAAGGCCCTGATGTGGCCGGTTCCAATGGTGACACATGGAACGTTTTGATTGGTTCTAGCTAGGGTTATCTAGTTCAATCTTAACTTGTCTTCCTTGATTTCCAACCAATCTAACCGAACTAGAAATGGATCATTAACTGAATTGACTTAAGAAACTGTACTTAAAAAGTACCTGGTTCAAAAATTTACATAATTGCTGATAAGTCCATAATTTTTCCCAAAATTGCACTTTAGCCCCTAAAGGCAAAAATATTTGCACTTTAGTCCCTATAGATTGGCCGACTAAATTAAGCCTTCTAATCTTCAATTTACTGCTAATTCCTTCTTACAAAGACTTCTTTGACTTTAAAAACTTCAAAATCATGAACTTTCTTAAATTTGCAAATTGACCCCTAAACATAAAATATTTACATTTTGGTCCCTGTAAGGTGACCAATCATGGCAATGACACTTGTTATCAGAGGTGTCATCATTAAAAGCTTTGCTTGGCTTATTTTCTGAATGCAGTCCATTTTCATACTAACATAGATATTCATATACTGTTTTCAACTGATAACAGTATAATTTAACTGGACAATCATCCAAAACTTATCTGAACTGCGCATAGGATTTTCTTAAAATTATAAACTACCACATAGAGTCATAAATCATAACTTACCCCCTTGTAACCAAAGGGTCTTAAACTAACATTATCGAATCTTTTAACAAAAGATTCAACTTCTTTTCTTAGAAAACATACCATATAAAACACATAGACATATATAGCATAGCTGTGATTCTTAACAAAAGAAATCATATGCTTATTGAAAATTTGGGTCATTACAAAAAGAGAGGCTTAGTTTAGTAGAAAGACTAGTGTGGAAGACCGGTGTTTGTCTTTGTATGTGTTTGTCTAGTGTTTGTGTGTTCGCGCGAGCGTGCGCGTGTGTTTAGCACGAGACCAGTGTGTGTGAGTTTAGTAGGAGACCAGTATGTGTGTGTGTTTAGAAGATTATGCACTAAGAATTTGTGTGTGTGTTTGGTAGTATTAGGAATAATGCTTAGGCTGCTTATGTGGCTACTTATGTGTTAGTTAGGTTTGTTATAGATCTGTTATAGCTTGTATACGTGGAGACCTATGATTGGTTTGTATAGAGTATTTATTCTTAGTTGTAACCAACTTTTAGTCTAATGAGAATTTGTCTTTCATTCTCAAATCTTCTTTCTCTCTCTCTAAAACTCTTTCTCTAATATGGTATCAGAGCCATTTCCGGCGATGCATCAATTTCCGGTGACGGAGAACGGAGTTCAAGCTGAAGGTCCTTCAAGGTCAACAACAATGGCGATGGAGGCAAGCTCGCAGCGGTTTCTTCCCATTTCGTTTTCTCATCCGATTGGGACAAAGCTAGATTAGAACAACTTTCTGATTTGGCGAAAACAGATTCTTTCCTTAATCAAAGGTTATCGTCTCCAGCACTTTCCTTTTGGTTCGATTCCTCCACCAGCGAAATTTCTTTCTGCTGAAGATGAAATTCTTGGACGTGCTAATCCGTTCTTGGATTGGGAACAACAGGATCAATTAATCATGTCGTGGCTCATGTCTTCCATGAATGAGGGTATCGTTTCTCGAATGGTGAACTGTGAATCTTCTGCACAGATCTGGAGAATGATTAAGTGTATTTTGCCAGTCAGATAAGAGCCAAGGTAACACAGTTTAAAACCCAACTCCAATCTACCAAGAAGGGATCTTTAACAATCAATGAGTATCTACTCAAGATCCGAGGGTTTATTGATCTTTTAGCCCTAGTAGGTCATAATATGACTGTAAAGGATCAAATTGATGCAGTTTTTGAGGGTTTACCTTCGGAATATGATTGTGTTGAATTAGCTATTAGTTTAAGAACAGATAATTACTCTGTTGAAGATGTTGAGGCTCTTCTTCTTGCCTATGAAGTCAAGCTTGACAAGAATGCTAAGTCACTTGACTCGTCTTTGGCTAATGTAGCCATTGCAAATTATGCCCAAAACAAGAAACAATTTTATCCCAATTCTGATCGTGGAGCTTCTGGTTTTCGTTCTACTTACATTGGTGTCTCTTTCCTTAATAGTCGTGGGGGCCTTTCTAGTGGCAGAGGGCGTTTTAATGGTGGTGGCAGGTTCACTGGTGGTCGTGGGAATTGGAACACTAGTTGGAACTCGAGTGGTAATTGAAATCCTGCCAATTCCGGAGTTAATAAGGTGGTTTGTCAGCTGTGTAACAAAGTGGGTCATGAGGTGTTGTAGTGTTATTACAGGTTTAATCCCTCTTATAAGGGACCGGGGCAATTTTCTGGTCGAGCACAAGGCAACGTTGCCTTCTTTGGTGGTGAATCATCTCACAACTCAGAGGATCCTCAACGCAGTGCCATGCTTGCTACTCCTGAGACAGTCTGTGACAACAATTGGTATCCTGATTCAGGGGCTACTAATCATGTCATTTCTAAAGCCTCGAACCTGATGTCAAAGATTGGGTATGATGGACCTGAACAACTTTATGTTGGTGATGGTAAGGGTCTAACTATCACTCATGTTGGTCAGTCCATGTTTACCTCACCTTTAGAATCTTCTAGGTGTCTACTGTTAAAGCAATTACTTCATGTTCCTAAAATTACAAAAAAATCTGAGTATTTTGAATTTCATTCCACTGTCTGTTTTGTCAAGGACCATGCCACTCATACTATTTTGCTGATGGGGAAGCTTAAGAATGGGCTCTATGTGTTTGATAACACTCAGATTGCTCTCCAACACGGTCCTGGCCTCACTTCTCAGTCATCATCAGTTCCACAGGAGCATAAACCCACTATTTTTGCTTCTTCTGTCAGCACTCCTAGTTTATTGTCTACTAATGTACCCAATAAGTCTTGTACACTGTTTGATTTGTGGCATAATAGACTCGGCCACTCTTCTGATAAAGTTGTAAAAGCTGTTCTTGATAAATGTGACATTTCCTATTCCAATAAAGTGGTTGCTTCCCTATGTCAAGCGTGTTGTTTGGGAAAATTGCACAAGCTCCCATTTCCTAGTTCTAACACAGAATATACTAAACCACTACAATTGATTCACTCTGATTTATGGGGTCCTTCACCTACAGTTTCTACAAATGGATATCGTTATTATGTTCATTTTGTAGATGCTGCTACTAGGTTCACTTGGCAAAAGTCAGAATCTCTTCAAACCTTTGAAAATTTTAAAAAGCTTGTTGAGTTGCAACTCTAAGATTCTTGCTGTCCAAACTGATTGGGGAGGTGAATACATGCATTTTACTAACCTATACTCATGAACAAAATGGCCTAGCAGAGAGAAAACATAGGACAATTGTTGAACATGGTCTTACTTTGCTTGCAAAAGCCTCTATGCCCTTAAAGTTTTGGGATGAAGCTTTCAGGGCTTCAGTTTTTCTGCATAACAGGCTTCCTACTCCTGTTCTTCAAGGTATGTCCCTACTAGAAAAGCTCTTTCAGACTCCTCCCGTATATTCTCAGTTAAGGGTCTTTGGTTGTTTGTGTTTTCCAAACTCTAGACCTTATAGTCATCATAAATTCAATTTTCACTCCTCTACCTGCACCTTTTTAGGCTATAGCTTGAATCACAAGGGATACAAGTGTCTAGATTCCTCTGGAAAGATTTTCATCTCTAGATATGTTCTTTTTGATGAGTACACATTTCCCTTTGCTCAACAAGTTGCCAAAGAGTCACAACCTACTGTTTCTTTGTCCCCTATATCAGCACTTCCTCAACCTTGTTATGTTCCCTCTCCCAACCTTTCCAATGTATCACCAAAACCTGTGCCTATTCCTGTCTCTGAACCAGTATCCATTCTTGAACTAGTGTCATGTTCTAATCTTGAAAACATGGATGATACAATTGTTGTTAGACCTGCTCCTACTCCTATTGTTACAGACAGGTTCCAAAATGCTGACAACTCAAGAAGGACAGGTGCTACTCCCACTCACTCCATGATCACTAGAAGTAAGGATGGTACTCGAAGACCAAAAATGGTTATGGCCAGCAAAGAGCCTGCAACAGTTGATGATGCATTGCAAGATCTGAAGTGGAAACAGGCAATGGAAGATGAGTTTTTGGCCCTGCTGAGAAATGGTACATGGTCATTGGTTGATCTTCCATTAGGCAGGAAGGCTATTGGCTGTAAGTGGGTCTTTAAGGTGAAGGAGAATCCTGATGGTACAGTGAATAAGTATAAGGCTAGGTTAGTAGCAAAGGGGTTTCATCAAGTGGCTGGTTTTGACTTCAATGAAACTTTCAGCCCAGTGGTCAAGCCTACAACAATCAGGGTTATGCTCACTGTTGCTCTCTCCAGAGGTTGGTCAGTTCGACAACTTGATGTCAATAATGCTTTTCTTAATGGGGATCTAATGGAAGAAGTCTATATGGAGCAACCCTCTGGTTTTCAGGACCCTAGCAGCCCACACAAGGTTTGTAGACTTCACAAGTCACTGTATGGACTCAAACAAGCACCACGTTCTTGGTTTGAGAAACTCTATGGTATACTGATTTCTCTTGGTTTTGTGTCAGCCAAGTCTGATCAGTCCCTATTTGTTAAGATAACTCCTCAGACAATTCTGTTTGTATTGGTATATGTGGATGACATTTTGTTGACAGGGAATGACAACCATGCTGTACAGAATCTAGTAGACCAGCTGAATGGGACATTTGCACTCAAGGTGTAAGAACCCGAAATTGTGATGAACCTATGATTTCCTTAGAGACAAGAAAAATCTAAGACTGAACCATGTTTGTCGATATGAAACTCATGATCTGAGTTGAATATCAGTATATGTTTGAATTCTCGTTGAATTAGCTACGAGACTCAAAAATAGTTTGCTTAGTCACGCATGAGGCCTTTTGAGAAAAGGAAAAAAATAGGAATTTATGATTTTTATTACGGTCAAAGTTTGACCAAGTTGACTTTTGTAATAAACAACTTGTTAGTAAACTTATGATTTCTTTCGTTAAGAATCAAAGTCTGTTTATGTGATATGTATGATATGTTTTCTAAGAAAAAATTGTTGAATATTTTGTTAAAAGATTCGATAATGTTAGTTTAAGACCCTTTGGTTACAAGGGGGTAAGTTATGATTTATGACTCTATGTGGTAGTTTATAATTTTAAGAAAATCCTATACGCAGTTCAAATAAGTTTTGGACGATGGTCCAGTAAATTATACTGTTATCAGTTGAAAACAGTATATGAATATCTGTGTTAGTATGAAAATGGACTGCATTTAGGAAATAAGCCAAACAAGGCCTTTAAGGATGACACCTCTGATGACAAGTGTCATTGCCATGATTGGTCACCTTACAGGGACCAAAATGTAAATATTTTGTCTTTAGGGGTCAATATGCAAAATTAAGAAAAGTTCATGATTTTGAACTTTTAGAAGTTAAGAAGTCTTATAAGACATGATCAAGCAAGAAATTTGATATTTGGAAATTTAGTTGTAATCGGCCAATTTACAGGGACTAAAGTGCAAACATTTTTGCCTTTAGGGGTCAATGTGTAATTTTGGGAAAAGTTGTGGACTTAGCAGCAAATATGTAAATTTCTGAATCAGGGACTGTTTAAGTAAAGTTTCTTAATTCAATTAAGTTAATGATCCATTTCAAGTTCGGTTAACTTGGTTGGAAATCAAGGAAGACAAGTTAAGATTGAATTGAATGACTCTAGTTAGAACCAATCACATTGCTCCATGTGTCACCATAAGAACCGGCCACATCATGGCCTTATGAGCAAGGGATCTAGTTTTTGAGGAGCATTGTGCAAATTAGAAGAATTTAAGTGTCATTAAAAGTTTACAAATCATACCCTAAGTTTAGTAACTAAGCACTTAGATTTGCTTGGTTGATTTGGTGTTATGGTTCAATTAGCAACCTTGTCTCACATGGCATCACCAAAACCGGCCACATGAGGGTGAGACACCTCAAGCTTTTAGCTAGCATGAGTCACCCTCCTAGCTTGCACACCCAAGCACCAAGGGCCGGCCACAACAAGGAACCACCACAAGGAAGCAACACATGGATCAATTTTGGTGAGCAACATCTCTAGTCTTGCTCACATGACAAGCTCATGCTTTGCCAAAGCCACACCATGACCGGCCACTTGAGGAAGCAACACCTCTTGGCCTAGCTTTGATGAATCCACACTCTAGACTCCCTAGCCTAGCCCCCTTGGCAAGCCAAGGCTTGCACACCTCACCCTAGGGCCGGCCACTCAAGAGAATGCCACATCAAGCTTGTAGCTTTTATGAGCAAGCAATCTAGCTAAGCTTGCTTGGCAATATAGAGTGAGGAGGGTCAGCCAACACATAAGGACTAAGGGGAAATATTTTGGTTTTAGGGACCAATAGATAAATTACAAAAGATGGATTTCTTGAACTCTTCTAGCTCTTGACACCTCATGCACCATAGGCTAGCTTAGTAAGCTTGCTAGGCTTACTTGTTGACTAGCAAGAGCAAGCATAAAGCTTACCAAGGCCGGCCACTCTAGGGAGATGACACCTCATGGTTCCTAGCCATCATGAGTAAGCACCCTAGTTTGGCTACTTGGCATCTTGGCCGGCCACCTCTCAAGAAATCAAGGACAAATTGGTTTCTTCTAGGAACTTTTGAGCAATTCCAAGAATTTGTGCTTCACCTATAAATAGGTGAAGGTTCTCTCATTGTATTTTGTTAGCCAATACACACACAAGCAGCACATACTCCCTAGTTCTGCCTTAGGAGCCGAGACAAGAAAGGAAAGAAAAGGGAGAGAGGAGAGAACAAGAGAAAGAGTTTTCGGTTGGTATAGGAAGTTTGAGGAAAGTTTCAAAACTCTAGTTTAAGGATTTTAATCCGTGGAACTTGAGGTAAATACTTGAATCCTCTAGTTCTTTATTCAAGTTTCAGTTAGGGTTTGAGTATAAGATCATTGAGTATGAGCATGAGCTTAGTTTGTTAAGTTTTATGCACTATGGTTTAAGTATGCATGAGTAAGGATCAAAACTGAACGGTTTTTCTAATAACCAGATTTTGAGGCCTTTAGAGGCCGAATTTGGAAAAAGTTAAAACTGTAAAGTTGTAGAGAAGGGAAAATCCTAGGGGTCAACGCTGACAGTTTTTGAAAACAAGATCCCTAAGACCTTTGTTTTTGTAAAAACCCGAGACCAAATTATAATTAGTGTATATGGTTGAAGAATTTTCAAAGGCAGAAACAAACATGTTAAAGACAGATTTGAGTTTTGAGTTAAAAACAAAAGTTGTAGGAGACTTCAAGGTCTACAACTTTCATGAAGAAAACTTTTCCAAATTTTAAACGGATTTATAAGAAAAGTACCAAATACTATGTAATAGTTTTAAAACCCGGTTTTGAGAACTTTAGGGTTTTACTAAAAATTCAAAAAGGAATTTGAATTTTAGGATTTGTAGTTTGTTAGCTAATAGGATCGTTATGAAATTATGATAAGATGATGCTTATCCTATGATTTCTTGAAAACAGGAAAACAACTTGTTTGAGTGAAGTAATTTAACTCAAGGCGCAGTAAAGGTAAGTACGACTCCGCCTACAGCATAAACAAAATTGTTTGTTGTATGCCTTTAAGTATATGATGATATAAGTTGATGAAATGCTTATGACTTGTATGATACCAAGTTCATGATGTTATGTTTACAAGGAATGTTTATGGTATGTATGTATGTATGTCTCCATGAAATGATGAATGTTATGGCTTGTATGCTTTTAAGTTTATGTTATGAGATATATGAGGTATGTTAGAGCATGTATGTTCATATGATGAATAGTTTGATATTATGACATCACGAAGCATGCTCATTAATGATAAGTTAATCGGTAAGATATGAAATCCCAGTTTCAGTTAAGAAACTGGTTATGATCATTAAATAAGGTTTCAAGAACGAAATAAGATAAGAACAAGCTTTAAAGCATCATTATGATAAGCAGGATGCAATATGTCGTATCGACCCGCGTTAGGTCGGGTTTGGTTCATGGTTTGAGTTGGACAGGGCTGGCGCCCCAACCACTCCATGGTAGCGCGCCACGGTACGTACATTTATGTTATGTAAGGGCCCAAAAAGTATGCTAACCTATGAAAACAGTAAGAAAGTATAAATGGTGCATGCATTATGTCATCATGAAATGTTTTGCGGATTAAATAGTTGTGCTTGCTGAGCGAAAGCTCATAGTTCATGTTTATGCTGTAGGTAAGCAAACCTATCAGCAATGCTTGATGCAAGACTGTGGAAAGATGGCGTTACAGACTATGAAATGTGGGATGGACACCGCCACGGGTTTTGAAAAATATGTTTTGTAAAATATGTTGTATCATGTTATATGTTATGTTACGGGTAAGGAAAAGTTTCAAGTATGTAAGGCAAGCAAGTTGCCTCGTGTTGTACCGACCCGCACTAGGTCGGGTTTGGTCCACGATTTGAACATGATAGCTTTCAAATGAGGTACGAAAGCTCGGTACTCGAGTAAGTACATATAAGTATGTATGAGGATAGGTCAAGTTATAAGTATGAGACTAAGTCTAGTTTAAAAAATAAAGTTTAAAAGAAAAAAAAAAGAAAAATTTACTATGAATTTTTCAGTAAGTTTAAAGTAATAAGAATTAAGTTAAGTCAGCACGAAGGTCGCGGCCCTACGTAGCGTAGGTTGGGGTCGTGACACAAGGATCTTGGAGAGGTTGAGTACTTCCTTGGGATTCAGGTTAGACACACTGAGTCTGGTCTGCACTTGTCTCAGACCAAATACATTACAGATCTTCTAGCCAAGACCAAGATGCAGTTTGCCAAGCCAGTCTCTGCCCTTATGACACATGGGTTAAGATTGACTGCCTATGGAAATGATCCAGTGCAAAGTCCTCAACTGTATCGGAGCATTGTTGGTGCCTTACAGTATGTCACTGATAAGTGAGCTTTTACTCACTTATTTATTGTCTTGAAATGAGATAATTTACAAAATCTTCTAGTTTTTAGATTGGTTTAATGTGTTTGTGAGTATTTCAGATAAACAAGAAAAATAAATTGGATTTTAGAAGAATTGGAGATGAAAATCGAGTTTTAGCCCGCAACGGAGGCGCGGGCACGCCGAACCAGCGCGCGCCCAGCCCGCGCGCCCTGCCTTCTTGTGCCCAGTCAGAGCGCGCGGCCGCACGCTCTCAGGTGCGCTCCCACGTGCTGAGGCGTGCCTTCTCTCCACCTGAAGCTCTCTCCAAAAAAAAAAAAGGAAGCGGACTTAGAAGAAAAGAGGAGAAGGCAGGGGATGAGGAGCTAGAGAGAGTGAGAAAAAAAAAAAAAAAAAAAAAAAAAAGGACTGAAAAAGAGTGGAAAGAGAAAAGAAAGAAACCCTAAATTTCAGAAGAAACCCTAAATTTCAGGTGGATTTTGGAAGGAAACTGCTAGAGATTTGGGACTGCACTACATTGGAGTTTTATTTTTCTTCCTCTTCTTTCCTCTTGTTCTTATATCTAGTAGTTCTTTATTTTTCTGGATCCTTCATGTATTTTCAGATTTGTTCAAGCTTGAATATGTTTGAGTTTACATTGATGAATTGCTAGATTTTCATGCTAGGGGACTTGATGTAACTTGCTACAGTTATGCTATGAATATTTAATGCTATTTGATATTTCTCATGCCCAAATATTTGTGTTCTTCTTCGCTTAATGCCTTAATCAATTGAAAAATTGGCCAAAGGATTTAGATATGTGGATTTAGGCTTGAGAGAGTCACTTACACATGTTGGGATTTGTTGAACACAGCCTAGTAAATATTGGAATCGGGAGATGAATATGTTCTAGGTAATCACAAATGAATTATAGCTTAATGAATGCACAATTAACTTATTTAATAGGGATATTAATTAGGTTGTTTTACATATATTTGACTCGGCACTCGAGAGAGGGAGTTGGATTATTATAGGAATTTCATGATTAATGTTTGGCTTGAGGAAGATCAATGGCATTGAATAGGATTAGAATAACTAGGCAAGATGAAATCTAGAACCCTAGCTACCTTATCATTAGAGCCCCCTTCAATCCTAAAACATTCCGTGTATCGTTCTATTTGCTTATCCAATTAGTTAATATTTTAATTTTGTTCTGTTAACATCATTCTATTTCTGATTTGTCTGGATAAAACTCGATTATTTTAGTCATAGTACTTAGCTAGATTTTAGGAACACAATCCTCGTGGGACACGACACTCACTCACTACTTTATTACTTGATGACCTCGTGCACTTGCGAGTAGAAAATAGGTGTGATAATTTCGTATTGATCAAGTTTTTGGCGCCGTTGTCGGGGATTGGTAGTTGTAAAAACTTGGCTAATATTGTGACAAAGTAACCTGTTTTAATTTAGACGCTTTGATTTTACTTTATTTATTTTATTTTATTCTTCTAAATTCCTGTTTGCTCGCTTGCTTTTTGTTCTTGAAGGTGAATGCGAAGGGGCCGTAGCTTGGAATTACTACCTCTTGATCCGGAAATTGAACGGACACTTTGTGAAATCAGAAGGGAAAGGAGAAATCAAGCACGAGCTATGGGTGATCACAATAATATTGAGCAACAGAGGGCAATTCGGGACTATTTCAAGCCTCCAGTTCAGGAACACTATTCGGGTATTCGGAGGCAGACTATCAATGCCAACAATTTCGAGTTGAAGCCTTCTTTGATCTCGATGGTTCAACAGAATCAGTTTGGGGGATTGCCTAATGAGGACCCGAACACTCACTTGTCCATGTTCTTGGAAGCGGCCGACACGGTGAAGATTAATGGTGTCACCGAGGGTACCATCAGGTTGAAATTGTTTCCATTCTCTCTTCGGGACAAGGCGCGACAGTGGTTGATGTCTTTGCCAACAGGGAGTATTGGTACTTGGGAAGAGATGACTGAGAGGTTTCTTGCAAAGTTTTTCCCACCATCTAAGGCATCTCAGTTGCGGAGTGAGATTGGATCTTTTCGCCAGAATGACTTTGAGCAGTTGTATGAAGCTTGGGAACAGTTCAAGGACTTGCTCAGAAGATGTCCCCAGCACGGTTATGATGAGTGGATGTTGATTGATAGGTTTTATAATGGGTTGAATGGCCAATCGAGGACTATTGTTGATAGCACTGTAGGTGGCTCATTGATGGCAAAGTCTATTCCAGAGGCCTACAATTTGCTTGAGGAAATGTCTACCAATAGTTATCAATGGCCTTCAGAGCGCTCAATACCGAAGAAAACTGCTGGTATTTATGAGGTGGATCCATTGGCTTCATTGTCAGCACATGTCTCAGCATTGTCTAATCAGATTGCAGCCTTGAATAATAGAGAAACGCCATCTAACAGAGAGGCAGTGGCAGGTGTCAGTACATCTTATGCACAGGATGAGTACACTCAAGAGCAGGTTCAGTTTGTGAACAACAGAAACTTCAACTATAGACCCAATCACTTGCCCACTCACTATCATCCTGACTTGAGGAACCATGAGAATTTCTCTTATGCCAACAACAGAAATGTTTTGCAACCTCCTCCGGGCTTCAACCAACAAGCGGTGGAGAAGAAACCTTCGGTGGAAGATTTGTTGAGTACCTTCATTGTTGAGACAAGAGGGAGGTTTAACAAGGATGAGGCTAGGCTTGACAACATTGAGACACATTGTAACAACATGAATGCAACTATGAAGTCTCTTGAGGTGCAAATCGGTCAACTAGCCAATGCGGTTAAAGGCCAATCATTTGGAAACTTCCTTAGTGATACGGAGCCTAATCCTAAGGACCATTGCAAAGCTATCACTTTGAGAAGCGGGAAAAAAGTTGAAGTTCCTAAGCCCCAAGGGGATAAAACCGAGGAAGAAGATGTAGAATCGGAACAACCAAAGGAGAGTGCATGGCCTAAGTCGATCTCTTTTACGGATAATCCACCTCTCATCACTCCTACCCTCCCGTATTCGTAAAGATTCAAGAAGAAGAAGTTGGATGCTCAATTTTCGAAGTTTCTGGAGATTTTCAAAAAGATCCATATCAACATTCCCTTTGCAGATGCACTTGAACAAATGCCTAATTATGTCAAGTTTATGAAGGATGTCATGGCGAAGAAACGGAGGTTGGAGGATTATGAGACTGTTAAGCTAACGGAAGAATGTAGTGCGATCCTCCAAAGGAAGTTGCCTCAAAAGTTGAAGGATCCGAGGAGTTTCACTATCCCATGCACTATTGGAGATTCTTACTTCGAGAAGGCCTTGTGTGATCTTGGAGCCAGCATCAATCTTATGCCTCTGTCTGTCTTCCGAAAGCTCGGACTTGGAGAAGTCACACCAACCACCATATGTTTGCAAATGGCGGATAGGTCTCTCACTTATCCAAGGGGTGTCATAGAGGATGTGTTGGTGAAGGTAGATAAATTCTTTTTCCCCGCAGATTTTGTTGTGTTGGATATGGAAGAGGATCGGGAAATCCCCATCATCCTCGGGAGACCCTTTTTGGCTACTGGAAGAGCCTTGATTGATGTACAAAGTGGTCATTTGACTCTAAGGGTGAATAATGAGGAGGTAAAGTTCAACATCCTTAACACAAAGAGATTTCCGGAAGAGAAGTCAACTTGTCACTGGGTAGAAGTAATAGACTCGTGCATCAAGGAATTCTTCCAAGAAGTGACCCACGATGACCCTCTAGAGCATAGCCTCACTACTCCCTTGAACATGACTGATTTTTGTGGAGATTTTTATATTAAAGAAGAGGACATTGTTGAAAGTGTTCTAGCTCTTGAGGCTTTGCCGTGTGAAGTGGGGGATGTGGCTCAAGTGAAAATTTTAGAGAAACCTAATGAGTGCTTCATCTCTCCAAGCTCGTCGAAAGAAGGGTTAGTGTTGAAACAACTACCGGAACATCTTCGCTATGCCTTTTTGGGTGAGGATTCTTCTAAACCGGTTATTATCTCGGTGTCTTTGAACAAGGAAGAAGAAGAGAAGCTCCTGGTTGTTTTGAAGAAACACGAGTTTGCTTTTGCTTGGTCTATTTCAGATATTAAGGGTACAAGTCCTACTATTTGCATGCATAAGATTCTCATGGAAGATGCTTACAAGCCATCTATTGAGCACCAAAGAAGACTAAATCTGGCCATGAAAGAGGTGGTGCGTGCTGAGGTGCTAAAGTTGTTGAATGCCGGGATCATTTACGCCATTTCGGATAGCTCATGGGTTAGTCTAGTTCAGGTTGTGCCAAAGAAAAGTGGTATGACGGTGGTGAAAAATGAAAATAATGAACTCATCCCCTCAAGAACAGTGACTGGATGGCGTGTTTGTATCGACTACCGGAAACTGAACAAGGCCACTAGAAAGGATCATTTTCCCCTTCCTTTCATTGATCAAATGCTAGACAGGTTGGCGGGGTATGACTACTATTGCTTTCTCGATGGATACTCGGGCTACAATCAAATTGCCATAGCCTTTGAAGACCAAGAGAAAACGACATTCACTTGTCCTTATGGCACTTTTGCTTTTCGGCGGATGCCTTTCGGTCTATGCAACGCACCCGTCACTTTTCAAAGGTGCATGATGGCAATCTTCTCGGACATGGTAGAAGAGATTATGGAGATTTTTATGGATGATTTTTCGGTTTTTGGATCAACGTTCGATCATTGCCTCCACAATCTTTCTCTCGTGTTGCAGTGATGTGAGGAGAAGAATCTAGTTCTCAATTGGGAGAAGTGTCATTTTATGGTTCAAGAAGGGATCGTTCTTGGTCATAGAATTTCATCGCAAGGAATTGAGGTGGACAAGGCTAAGATAGCCACGATCGAAAAGCTTCCGCCACCTATAAATATGAAGGGAGTACGGAGTTTCCTTGGTCATGCGGGATTCTATCGGAGATTCATAAAAGATTTCTCTAAGGTTATCAAGCCATTGTGTAACCTCCTAGAGAATGATGCAGTTTTCAACTTTGATGGGTCTTGTTTGGAAGCCTTTAATATAATCAAAGAGAAACTGGTTTCAGCTCCGGTCATTGTAGCACCCGATTGGAACGAACCATTTGAGATCATGTGTGATGCTAGTGACTATACCGTCGGGGCAATACTTGGTTAAAGGAGAGACAAGATTTTTTGGGCCATTTACTACGCTAGTAAGACATTGAATGAAGCCCAACTCAATTACACCACCACCGAGAAAGAGATGCTTGCAGTGGTATTTTCTTGTGATAAATTTCGGTCATATATCATTGGGTCCAAGGTGGTAGTTTTCACGGATCATGCAGCAATTCGTTACTTGTTTGCTAAAAAATATGCTAAGCCTCGTTTGATTCGTTGGATTCTTTTGCTTCAAGAATTTGACATGGAGATACGAGACAAGAAAGGTTCCGAAAATGTAGTTGCAGATCATCTCTCCAGGCTTGAGAAATTGGAAGTGGACGAAACCCCTGTTATTCAAGAAGCATTCCCAGACGAACACCTGTTTGAAGTTGAAGTGAGGCTCCCTTGGTTTGCAGATTTCGTCAACTACCTCTCTTGTGAGGTTTTACCACCGGACTTGACTCCTTATCAGAAGAAGAAATTCCTTCATGATGTGAGATGTTATCTCTAGGATGATCCAATATTGTTCAAGAGATGCTCCGATCAAGTTATTCGGAGATGCATTCCTGAAGAGGAGATACATGACATTATCCATCATTGTCACTCGTCGCTCTATGGTGGACATTTTGGTGCAACAAGAATATCGGTAAAAGTTCTTCAATCTGATTTCTATTGGCCAACCTTGTTCCGGGATTGTCATGAGTTTGTGAAGCGTTGTGACCGTTGTCAACGTGTGGGGAACATCTCTAGAAGGCATGAAATGCCATTGAGCAATATCATTGAAGTGGAACTATTTGATGTTTGAGGCATTGACTTCATGGGACCTTTCCCACCTTCATATGGTCAACTTTATATTCTCTTGGCAGTGGATTATGTCTCTAAGTGGGTGGAAGCTATTGCCACTCCAACAAATGATGCCCGGGTGGTCGTGAAATTTCTGCATAAGAACATCTTCTCAAGGTTCGGCACCCCTCGAGCCATCATAAGTGATGAAGGGACGCACTTCTGCAACAAGGTGTTTGATGCGTTGTTGGCCAAGTATGGAGTAAAGCACAAAATCGCCTTAGCCTACCATCCGCAAACCAATGGTCAAGCGGAAGTTTCTAACCGGGAGGTCAAGCTTATTTTGGAGAAGACAATGAATACTAACCGTAAGGATTGGTCAACAAAGCTTGACGATGTCTTATGGGCGTATAGGACAGCTTTCAAAACACCAATCGGAATGTCACCTTATCGGTTGGTGTTCGGGAAGCCTTGCCATCTACCAGTGGAGCTCGAGCACAAAGCATTTTGGGCCATCAAGAAGTTGAATTTTGACTTGAACGCTTCCGGTGAGCAGCGCCTACTCCAACTGAATGAACTTGAGGAATTTCGGAATGAAGCCTATGAGAATGCACGGCTCTACAAGGAGCGAACGAAGAAGTGGCACGATCAGAAAATCTTAAGGAGAGAATTTCTTCTAGGGAAAAAAGTATTGCTTTTCAACTCCCGGTTTAAACTTTTCCCGGGAAAATTGAGATCAAGATGGTCGGGACCCTTTGAAATCAAGCAAGTATTCCCCTTTGGTACAGTTGAGCTTCTAGGAAGAGATGGGCAAACTTTCCATGTGAACGGGCAAAGATTGAAGCATTACCATGGAGGAGAAGAGCGGACAGTTGTTAGCATCTCTCTTGCAGACCAAAATTGAGTGGAAGCATCACCACGTCCAGCTGGAGACGTTAAACCAAGCGCTTCTTGGGAGGCACCCCACGCTCTATCACCTTAATTTCTTTTAAACTTTTCTTTTAGTTTGTTTTCCTCTATTTATCTATAAATTTTCGTGTGTTATTTGAGTGATTTCTTAGAAGATTTCATAGAATACATTTTTTTTGTGTTTTTTTTTAGGTACTAATGGGCAGTTGGAATCATGGAAAGTATTTGAAAGCGTTTCGAGAAATTTGGGAGAAATTGGAGAAGTTTGAAGGCAATTTTGTGGTTCATCTTGGGGTTCAAGCAAGGAGAAGGCCCACTGTGGCGCGCCAAAGTCACGCTGCAGCGCGCCACTAGGCGTTAAGAGACCAGAGACAGGGGCGCGCTCGCACGCGCCCCAGCCAAGGAAGGCCAGCGCTCCCTCAGCTCGAAGCAGGCGCGCGGTTCCCTAGCCAAAAAGCCCTTACAAAGCCTCATTTTCTCTAGTTCCTCACCAAAACTTTCATTTCTCCCAACCCAAAACTTCAGCACTCACTTAACCAATATTCTCAAATTCTCTATACCTTTCATACTCCCAAAATCTCAAACTTCACAATCTATACTTTCATCACGGATCTCACCATCTCCTAGCAAAGGCAATTACGACACTTCGCATTTGGGGGCTTGGAATTGGAATGAGGTAATTATTTGAAAGTTGCTTGAACTTGAGTTGTTTGAAATTGTGGTTTGTTGTGGAGCATTATATTTGATTGGGGTTGCATTTGGGAACTAGTGGTTGTATTCATTTTCTTTTATAGTCAACATTTTGGGGTTGCACACCAAGTGTTTGTTGAAGTCCAAGTGAAAAAAAAAAAAAAAAAAAGGTGTGCACGCCAAGTGTTCGACAATTTTTCAAGCCACTACAACTGTAGCATCATGCCTCAAAAGCACGGGAAAGGAAAAGCATCGTCTTCTGGCTCCTTTAGCCTCCGTCTTGTTGATAAAAAATTTGTGAATGAGGCGGCCAAGGTCAAATTCGGGAAATTCATGGAGAAAAATAAGTCTGTAATTGTGGAAGGGGTTTAAGGCTTCCCGAATTTGACATCGAAGGCGACATCGCAAACAACATCGTACAGCGACAGTGGCAAAACCTCACCGACATGCAAGACCCAGCAGTCACAACAGTTGTGAGGGAATTCTATGCCAATGGTTATTATCAGCAAGACAATGATGAAGTTTGTGTGCGGGGAACGATGGTATCCTTCGTCCCGGATGTAATCAACAGGTACTTTGATATAGGGACGATCGAAGATGATGAATACGCTACGTTCCTTGAAGAAGGAGGGGATTATGACCCCATTGTCAGAGAGATGTGTATTCCAGGTACCGAATGGACCTCAAGGGAGAACGATAGTGATGTCGCACACTACTTCCCAGAAAATTGCCTGAACATTTAGACCAAGGCATGGAATAAATTCATTTGCGCCTCCATTATGCCCACCAAACACGAACACCATGTGTATACAAACCGAGCTGCCCAGCTGTATGCAATTTGCAAAGGTTGGAGCATTGATATTGGTGTGGTTATTAAGGATGATATGGTGAAGTCCCTCGAGGCGAGGACAACAGGTGCTCATACTCATCCATGTCTTATTACTGGGCTGTGTCGATATGCTGGTGTGACAATTGATCCAGACGAGCCGAAGAGACCATGTGGTACGTTAATTGATAAATCTTCAATGGATAAATTTGTTAAATGGCCTGGGGGCAGGCACATCGAATCCGGCTTGGGTTTTGAGCTCTATGACAACGATGATGCACCCCGACCTCCCAACCTACTCCCGCGACTTCGCGTTTTGGGAAGAAGGAATCAGATTCGAGGAGTTTCAGCCCATCAAACACATGCTATACAGGAGCGTGAGTGGATAATTGTGGAGAACCGCAATCGCCAACCATCCCGCCCCCGCACACGCCACGAAGAAGCTGGTCCATCATCCGCGCCAGATACGACCCATGTTGTCCCCCCTATCGAGGATGTTTATAGGATGGCGGTCCAACATGGCCAAAATCTAACGGAACTGTAGGGCAGACTCAATCAACAGGACCGCGTCCTCCATGAGGTCCTAGATCGAGTTAAAGATATGCAACAGCGTGACATCATGAGGAGCCGTTATGAGTTGCAGTTCCATCACTATTTGGCTTCTCGAGGTCTTCCTAACTCGTCCACCGCAATGCCTCCCGCCTATCCCGATTACCTCCTCCGGCCCTACAATCCTCCACCACCACCACCAGAAACTCAAGAGGGGAGTGATGACAATGAGGGGATGTAACTTCATCCCCGAGGTATGTGTCCTTGTGCTTTTATTCGGTCCAACATTGAGGACAATGTTGTCTACAGGTTTGGGAGGAATGATCGTTTGTTTTTCGGCTCTTTCATATGCTTTCTCTAATCATCTCATTTTTTTAGGAATAGTTAAATTCTAGTTTAGTGTTTTCTTGCGTAGTCACCTTTTGTTAAAAAAAAAAATGTGCGTTTTTGTTGGCAAAAGATGACCATGAATCGATGATAGTGACAACTGCGAATTGTTATCTTGAGGTCGTTTGTAACGTCTTTCAATTGTGGTTTCTGTGTGCTTGATACTCACGCTAGCTAGAGACACTTTTGACTCTTAATCACTTGAGCACCAAAATCTTAGCCACTCACTCTTTCAAATAACTAGAGAACATTTATGCAATTAGCTAGGTTCATGGTCTATCAAGAGCTCTAGAACCCAATTTGGTGAAACTCAAGGTGAAATCCTAAGTTAGGTAACATGGGGAAATGATTTAGGCTTTTTTTTTTTTTTTTTTGACCGTTTGAGCCGTTCTAGCCAACCTTTCGGAAATTATCCCTTGTTGTCCCCTTTTTGAGCCTGTAAGCCAATTTCTTTTTCACCCACACTAGTATAACCTAACCAAAAAAAAAAAAAAAAATACCAAACACTTAACCCATCACTTTAGGCACGAATTGCATTCTTCATTGTATTCGAGTGCATTGTGGTTAGCATGAGCTTGGGATTGGGGTTTGAATCATTCTTCGCTGGTTGTATTGTATCTATTTTCGTTGTTACTTAATCTCAAAAAAAAAAAAAAAAAAAAAAAAAAAAAAAAAAAAAACCCAAGTATTCATGTAAACAAATAAGTTTGGGGGTTAAAAATTTTTTTTTTTTTTCAGGAATGAAAGGGTGATTGATTGAGTTGATGTAAAATCGGGGATTTTGGGGTCTTCCATTGAATGCTTGTAAAGTATCAGATATTGAAGGTGCAAGGCGTGCTTAGGGTGAATTGAGCTTAAAATTTTTCTTTCATCGACCCTTTACCTTAGCCTTACGTTACAAGCCGTTCAAAGTCCTATTGATCTTCTGTGTTACACTAACCTACATTAGTGGAGAGTAACACTTAATTGGGCCTATGGTTGTTCTTAAGTGCATCATGTAGCGATAAGTCCTTGAACTTCCTTAATGCATAAATCAATCCGGTGTTTGACGGTTGGGTGGTTTTGACCTTCACACACACACGAGTCTTGAGTGGATTTGTGCTAGTGTCAAGTGTTGAAATTCTAGATAATCACAATGGTTGATTTTCCTTTCGAGCTTAAGACATTTGTAGATTTTGAGGTAAAATTCATGGTCGTCAATTTTGTTGCTCAGCTTCACACTGTTTTTATTTGTTTTGTTTTTGCTCGAGGACTAGCAAAATTCTAAGTTTGGGGGTATTTGATAAGTGAGTTTTTACTCACTTATTTATTGTCTCTAAATGAGATAATTTACAAAATCTTCTAGTTTTTAGATTGGTTTAATGTGTTTGTGAGGGTTTCAGATAAACAAGAAAAATAATTTGGATTTTAGAAGAATTGGAGATGAAAATCGAGTTTTAGCCCGCAGCGGAGGCGCGGGCGCGCCCAACCAGCGTGCGCCCAGCCCGCGCGCCCCACCAGCGCGCGCCCTGCCTCCTTGTGCCTAGTCAGAGCGCACGGCCGCACGCTCTCAGGTGCGCTCTTGCGTGCTGAGGCGCGCCTTCTCTCCACCTGAAGCTCCCTCCAAAAAAAAAAAAAGGAAGCGGACTTAGAAGAAAAGAGGAGAAGGCAGGGGATGAGGAGCTAGAGAGAGGAAAAAAAAAAAAAAGGATAAAAAAGAGTGGAGAGAGAAAAGAAAGAAACCCTAAATTTCAGGTGGATTTTGGAAGGAAGCTGCTGGAGATTTGGGACTGCACTACATTGGAGTTTTATTTTTCTTCCTCTTCTCTCCTCTTGTTCTTAACCCCCAAACTTATTTATTTACATGAATACTTGGGGTTTTTTTTTTTTTTTTTTTTTTTGAGATTAAGTAACAACGAAAATATATACAATACAACCAGCGAAGAATGATCCAAACCCCAATCCCAAGCTCATGCTAACCACAATGCACTCGAATACAATGAAGAATGCAATTCGTGCCTAAAGTGATGGGTTAAGTGTTTGGTATTTTTTTTTTTTTAACAAAAGGTGACTACGCAAGAATACACTAAACTAGGATTTAACTATTCCTAAAAAAATGAGATGATTAGAGAAAGCATATGAAAGAGCCGAAAAACAAACATTCATTCCCCCCAAACTTGTAGACAACATTGTCCTCAATGTTGGACCGAATAAAAGCACAAGGACACATACCTCGGGGATGAAGTTACATCCCCTCATTGTCATCACTCCCCTCTTGAGTTTCTGGTGGTGGTGGTGGAGGATTGTAGGGCCGGAGGAGGTAATCGGGATAGGCGGGAGGCATTGCGGTGGACGAGTTAGGAAGACCTCGAGAAGCCAAATAGTGATGGAACTGCAACTCATAACGGTTCCTCATGATGTCACGTTGTTGCATATCTTTAACTCGATCTAGGACCTCATGGAAGAGGCGGTCTTGTTGATTGAGTCTGTCTTGCAGTTCCGTTAGATTTTGGTCATGTTGGACCGCCATCCTATAAACATCCTCGATAGGGGGGACAGCATGGGTCGTATCTGGCGCGGATGATGGACCAGCTTCTTCGTGCCATGTACGGGGGCGGGCGATGGCGGTTCTCCACAATTATCCGCTCACGCTCCTGTATAGCATGTGTTTGATGGGCTGAAACTCCTCGAATCTGATTCCTCCCTCCCAAAACGCGAAGTCGCGGGAGTAGGTTGGGAGGTCGGGGTGCATCATCGTTGTCATAGAGCTCAAAACCCAAGCCGGATTCGATGTGCCTGCCCCCAGGCCATTTAACAAATTTATTCATTGAAGATTTATCAATTAACGTACCACATGGTCTCTTCGGCTCGTCTGGATCAATTGTCACACCAGCATATCGACACAGCCCAGTAATAAGACATGGATGAGTATGAGCACCTGTTGTCCTCGCCTCGAGGGACTTCACCAAATCATCCCTAATAACCACACCAATATCAATGCTTCAACCTTTGCAAATTGCATACAGCAGGGCAGCTCGGTTTGTATATACATGGTGCTCGTGTTTGGTGGGCATAATGGAGGCGCAAATGAATTTATTCCATGCCTTGGCGTAAATGTTCAGGCAATTTTCTGGGAAGTAGTGTGCGACATCACTATCGTTCTCCCTTGAGGTCCATTCGGTACCTGGAATACACATCTCTCTGACAATGGGGTCATAATCCCCTCCTTCTTCAAGGAACGTAGCGTATTCATTATCTTCGATCGTCCATATGTCAAAGTACCTGTTGATTACATCCGGGACGAAGGATACCATCGTTCCCCGCACACAAACTTCATCATTGTCTTGCTGATAATAACCATTAGCATAGAATTCCCTCACAACTGTTGTGACTGCTGAGTCTTGCATGTCAGTGAGGTTTTGCCACTGTCGCTGTATGATGTTGTTTGCGATGTCACCTTCGATGTCAAATTCGGGAGGCCTTAAACCCCTCTCCACAATTACAGACTTATTTTTCTCCATGAATTTCCCGAATTTGACCTTGGCCGCCTCATTCACAAATTTTTTATCAACAAGACGGAGGCTAGAGGAGCCAGAAGACGATGCTTTTCCTTTCCCGTGCTTTTGAGGCATGATGCTACAGTTGTAGTGCCTTGACAAATTGTCGAACACTTGGCGTGCACAACTTTTTTTTTTTTTTTTTTCACTTGGACAATTCAACAAACACTTGGTGTGCAACCCCAAAATGTTGACTATAAAAGAAAATGAATACAACCACTAGTTCCCAAATGCAACCCCAATCAAATATAATGCTCCACAACAAACCACAATTTCAAACAACTCAAGTTCAAGCAACTTTCAAATAATTACCTCATTCCAATTCCAAGCCCCCAAATGCGAAGTGTCGTAATTGCCTTTGCTAGGAGATGGTGAGATCCTTGATGAAAGTATAGATTGTGAAGTTTGAGATTTTGGGTGTATGAAAGGTATGGAGAATTTGAGAATATTGGTGAAGTGGGGGCTGAATTTTTGGGTTGGGAGAAATGAAAGTTTTGGTGAGGAACTAGAGAAAATGAGGCTTTGTAAGGGCTTTTTGGCTGGGGAACCGCGCGGCCCTCCTTGGTTGGGGAAGCGCGCGGACGCGCGCTTGGAGTCGCGCAGGCGCGCGCCTGCTTCGGGGCTGATGGTGCGCTGGCCTTCCTTGGCTGGGGCGCGCGCGGGCGCGCGCCTGTCTCTGGTCTCTTGACGCCCAGTGGCGCGCCACAGCGGGCCTTCTCCTTGCTTGAACCCCAAGATGAACCACAAAATTGCCTTCAAACTTCTCCAATTTCTCCCAAATTTCTCAAACGCTTTCAAATACTTTCCATGATTCCAACTGCCCATTAGTACCTAAAAAAAAAACACAAAAAAAATGTATTCTATGAAATCATCTAAGAAATCACTCAAATAACACACGAAAGTTTATAGATAAATAGAGGAAAACAAACTAAAAGAAAAGTTTAAAAGAAATTAAGGTGATAGAGCTTGGGGTGCCTCCCAAGAAGCGCTTGGTTTAACGTCTCCAGCTGGACGTGGTGATGCTTCCACTCAATTTGGGTCTGCTAGAGAGATGCTAACAACTGTCCGCTCTTCTCCTCCATGGTAATGCTTCAATCTTTGCCCGTTCACACGGAAAGTTTGCCCATCTCTTCCTAGAAGCTCAACTGTACCAAAAGGGAATACTTGCTTGATTTCAGACTTCACAAGTCACTGTATGGACTCAAACAAGCATCACGTGCTTGGTTTGAGAAACTCTATGGTACACTGATTTCTCTTGGTTTTGTGTCAGCCAAGTCTGATCAGTCCCTATTTGTTAATATAACTCCTCAGACAATTCTGTTTGTATTGGTATATGTGGATGACATTTTGTTGACAGGGAATGACAACCATGCTGTACAGAATCTAGTAGACCAGCTAAATGGGACATTTGCACTCAAGGATCTTGGAGAGGTTGAGTACTTCCTTGGGATTCAGGTTAGACACACTGAGTCTGGTCTGCACTTGTCTCAGACCAAATACATTACAGATCTTCTAGCCAAGGCCAAGATGCAGTTTGCCAAGCCAGTCTCTGCCCCTATGACACATGGGTTAAGATTGACTGCCTATGGAAATGATCCAGTGCAAAGTCCTCAACTGTATCGGAGCATTGTTGGTGCCCTACAGTATGTCACCATCACACGGCCAGAGATAGCTTATAGTGTCAACCGGGTATGCCAATTTATGCATAATCCCTTAGAGGCTCACTGGAAAACAGTAAAGAGGATATTGAGATATTTAGCTGGAACCTTGGACTATGGACTCCATCTAAGGAAAGCTGATTCACAAGGCTTGAGTTTTGTTGGATTTTGTGATGCTGATTGGGCTTCAGATTTGGATGACAGGAGATCAACATCAGGCTATTATGTTTATCTAGGTCCTAACCTCGTGTCCTGGTGTTCAAAGAAGCAACACACAATCTCTAGGTCTTCAACAGAGGCTGAATTTCGAGCCTCAGCTAATCTGGTTGCAGAACTTACCTGGCTGCAATCCTTACTGGGAGAACTTCAAGTACCTCAAGCCACTAATCCAGTTATATGGTGTGACAACATTAGCACAGTAATGATAGCTGGAAATCCAGTTCTTCATGCTTGAACAAAGCATATCGAACTGGACCTTTACTTTGTCAGAGAAAAGGTTTTGCAGAAGAAGGTGGAAATTAAGCATGTTCCCTCTCAAGATCAAACGGCTGATGTTTTTACTAAGGCCATTTCTAGCTCTCGTTTTGCTCAGTTGAGATTCAAACTAAGAGTTGAACAAATATCCACTCTTAGTTTGAGGGGGGGTTTTAGGAATAATGCTTAGGCTGCTTATGTGGCTACTTATGTGTTAGTTAGGTTTATTATAGATCTGTTATAGCTTGTATACGTGGAGACCTATGATTGGTTTGTATGAAGTATTTATTCTTAGCTGTAACCAACTTTTAGTCTAATGAGAATTTGTCTTTCATTCTCAGATCATCTTTCTCTCTCTCTAAAACTCTTTCTCTAATAGGAAGGAAGACCAGTGTGTGCGTGTTTGTGTGTGAGTTTAGTAGGAGACCTGTATGTTTGCGTGTGTGCGTGTGTGTGTGTTTAGTAAGAAGATTATGCAGCAAGAATTTGATAGAATTCTTCCTTCTCATTGTTGTAATTCAACACTTTTATAAAAAGGAAACTTTTAAGAACAGAGTTTTAAGCGCAATAAAACCTAAATGAAGGAAATATACATATTTCATCATTAAATTCTAACAATGTTGTTCTACAAAAAAAAAAACAAAAAAACAAAAAAACAAAAAAAGGAGAAAAATATGATAAGAAGCAATTTTATTCTTGAAAAACATAATATTGTATTAAATTGCTTAACATTATTAAGAAAAAATCGTCTTAGCAAAAAAATATGTATTATGTTCAAGTTTCAAATATATTTAATAAATATTCTGGTAAAGCATTTTCTATTTTTATCTTCTAAAGTATAAAAATATTATGGTGTTCCAACATCTATATTTAAAAAAAAAAATTAATATTCCAATACAATATCCAAAATATTCTAATAGAATACCCAAAGTTTTATATTAGAGTATGCAATATACTCTATTAGAGTCTGGACTATACTCTACTAGAGTATTTCGGTGACTGACATCGGTGGCTAGAACCGAAGACAATCGGACATCTATGTTGAAAACTTAAAATATTTTGGTAAAGTATGGACTATACTCTACTGGAGTATGGACTATACTTTACAAGAGTATTCTAGCAATCGGCACCGGAGACGTCCGATCATCCATGTTAAAAACTTAAAATATTATAATAGAGTATGGAGTATATTGTACTAGAGTATGGATTATATTCTACTAGAGTACTCCGGCAATTGGCGTCAACAGTCGGAGTCGGAGATATCCGCTCATCCATGTTGAAAACTTAAAATATTTTAGTAGAGTAAGCACTATACTCTACTAGAGTATACCAGTGCCGACATTAGCGGTCGGAGCCGAAAAAATCCGGCCATCTATGTTGAGAACATAAAATATTCAATTAGAGTATGGATTATACTCTACTAAAGTATTCCAAGAGTCGGAGTCGGAGACATCTGGCTATCCATGTTGAAAACTTAAAATATTCTAGTAAGTATATATTATACTCTACTAAAGTATGGACTATACTATACTAGAGTATTCCGACGACCGGCGATCAGCGTCGGCAGCTGGAGCCGGAGACATCCGACAATCTACATTGAATACTTAAATATTCTAGTATAGTATGCATTATACTCTACTAGAGTATTCCGACGACCGGCACTGGCGGCTGGAGCATGAGACATCCGGCCATCCATGTTGAGAACTTAAAATACTCTAGTAGAATATGCACTATACTATACAAGAGTATAACGGCGACCAGCACCGACGGTCCGAGCCAGAGACATCCGGCTATTCATGGTGAAAACTGAAAATATTCTTGTAAAATTTCCAAAATATTATACTAGATTATGCCGGTGACCAACATTGGTGGTCGGAGCTGGAGACTAACACCGACGGTCGAAGCCGAAGACATCCAGCCATCTATATTGAAAACTTATTCTTGTAGAATATCCAAAATATTTTAGTAGAATATGCATTATACCTTACTAGACTATACCAGTACTGGCGCCCAGAGTTGGGGACATCCCGCCATCCATGTTGAAAATTGAAAATGTTTTAGTAGAATATCCAAAATATTCTAGTAGAGTATGCATTATACTCTACTAGAGTATGCCGACGACCAGTACTAGCGAGCGGAGCCGGAGATATCATGCCATCCATGTTGAAAACTAAAAATTTTATTGTAGAATATCCAAAATATGCATTATACTCTACTAGAGTATACCGAAGATCGGCACCGACAGCCGAAGCCGAGACATCCGGCCATCTACGTTGAAAACTAAAAATAATCTAATAGAATATCTAGAATAATATATATGTTATTATAATAGATTTTCTAAGTAACAGGGGTAATTTGGGTAAAACATATTAGGTTGATCTTTGACTATAACTATTTTGTGTTATATTGGTGAAGTGACAAAATTTTGTGTTATGTTGATAAAGTGATGTCCAAGTTTATGTTATTTTGGTGCTTTCCTCTAAAATATTTATAAAATATGCATGTTGATTTTGAAATAATTGATATTAAGGCATCTTAAGCCAAGCAAAAATTAAAACCAACAATATGGTTAAAAGAACAAAAACAAAAATCCAATATTGTGGTTTAAAAAAAACAAAAATATTTGAATGACAACTTATTAAGAAAAAATGAAGCTGGCATTCCATTAACATCAAATTCCACAAGCCGCATCACATAAAAGGCCTAATAAAAAAAAAAAAAAAGAAATAATCACAACTGATTCTTTGTCGTTTAAATATTGCATGAGATATGGTAAAAAAAAAAGGCAAAAGAAACTGCTTTTTATTATCAACATGTGGCAATGTTTATTTTCCTCTTTTTTAGAAAAACAAAAAGGAAAAAAGTTGGAAAATGTGACTAAAGTAAGAAATGGTTTAAAACAAGCTAACTTTTCTCAGTCAAAGAAAGGGATAAAAAAAAGTTTTTAATTGGATTGTACATTTTATGATGTATGCAAAAAAAAAAAAAAAAAAAAAAAATTAATCACAACTAATCACTTGATGTCCAAATATTGTATGAAATATGGTAAAACAAAAAAAAAATATAAATAAACAAAAAACAAAAAACAAAACAAAACAAAAGAAACTGCTTCTTCTAATCAACGTGTGACAATTTTTCTTCCTTTCTTTTAAGAAACAAAAAGAAAAAAAAAGTAGGAAAAAGTAAAGAAATAATAAAAAATAAACTAACTTTTTCTAAAATGATGACTCATGTCGTAAGAGAAATGGAAAAAAAAAATATATTTCTAGTTGGATTGTGTCTTTTATACAGAGAAACTGCTTCTTCTAATCAACATGTGACAAATTTTTCCCCCCCTTTCTTTAAAGAAACAAAAAAAAAAAAAAAAATTTTTTTCAAAAGTGATGACATATGTCAGTCAAAGAAAAGGAAAATTTTTTTTTTATCTAATTGGATTGGGCCTTTTATAGATGTATGTATAGATATAGAAGATTTTCTATTTTTTCAATTGAAATTAATTGTTTATATTCTTTCAATTATATTTTTCATGATTATTTTCTTGTTTTATTTGGGTGCGCAACCAAGTATGCATGGGAATAATCTATTGCTAGATTTGAATTTTTTATATGCAATTATCTTGTTCTTCTGATCATTTGTAGCATGTGATCATTGATTACGAGATATTTTTATATAATTGTATATAATACATACCTTAAGATAAATGAACCGAGTTTGTGTGTTTATTTTTTAGATCAACATATCTTTATAAATTTAGAGAGCTTGTTCTAGGTTGTTTGATGGATAGAGATTATAAAGAGCTTATTTTATTTAACGACGAACTTAAGAAAAATCGGGGTAGCATAGCTTGTTGTTATCTATAGTTGACATTTTCATTAGATAAATAGAGATAACTCTAGTTTTGATTCATAATTAAGTGTCTAATGGTTGAGAATGATTCCTTAATTAGTCTTTATTATTATTGTTTCATCTTTATTTATTTTCTATTTTTCTTTTATATTTTCTTTTATTTAGTTTAAATATCCAAACCCTATTCAGTTTAGTGTCAAATTTTAGTATCTCTTAGAATTTAGAATCAATAACTAATTAATTAGAACAAATCCTCTATGATAATGACCATTGTTCATCGCTATACTCAAAACCGACCATATTTATAGCAATGTCTAATTTGGTACTCCCTTTGGAACTTATCAACCGCCGCCTGCCATGCCCCCATCGCTGTCGCCTTCTGCCTGTCGCTGCTCCTCATATCACCGCCATCTCCACCCTCTGCCATTTTTTTTTTTTTGGATAGAAAAACTTCTCATAAAACAACTTAGACAAAAGAGTTATAAAGCAGCACCCTTTATGATTTTCCTTGCTGCCCATTTCAGATTTCAAGACCCAGATCTGATTCCTTGGTTGCTTGAGCAATACAGAGAGCGAGAAGGAAAAAGAATGAGAGGAAGACTGAAAGAAGAGAAGCATTTATTTCTTTATCTTAAATATTCATTTTAAAAAAGAAAAATATCATAAATTCTTCCTGTATATCATTAGTGTCAGTATGTCAATGAATTATGAAATGTATATATTGCCCCATGAACTTTAAAATGTGTATCAAGTTATCCCTCAATTAATTGTCGTTAGTTTTTCCGTTATCTTTAATGTCAAAATGCCCAATGAACTTTATTTTTATATCAAAATGCCCCATAATCTTTGCATTTGTGCCAAAATACCTCATTATCTTTATTATTTGAGTCAAAATATCCCATGATCTTTAATATTTGTATCCAACTGCCCTATCTATCTTATTTCATTTATCTAACATTGTGTAATTACCTAAATTTTATAGAATAGGTAAAAAAAATTATTTTTTTCCACTAAAAGAAAATGTATCTTTTTCTAACCCACCTTTTTTTTAAAAAAAAATTTGCTTATTTTAATTCAAATTTACATTCATTTTTATTTTCTTAAACAAAAATAACTATACAACTTATGTTCATTATTTTATTATTCCAACATTACAATTTTTAGTTTAATTATGATTGATACCACAATATGCAAATTAATCATTTTTTAAATTAAATAATATAACTAAGAATAAGTATCAGAGTAAATTTACAATACTTATTATGATTATGGGTTTAAGAAAAAAATATAAATGAAATTCATTACGACTATGATTTCAAATCATGTAGGCCAAGTAAACAGCGTATTTGAAATTCAAATATTGCATCTGAGTCCTATCAACTATGGTTACGCATAAGTAAATCCATAACCCAAATAAACTTGAATTAAAATAAGTTAAAAAAAACATGTTAAAAAAAGATGCAAATCACTTTATTATAATAAAAAAATTTATATACAATATTAGATAATTTAAATAATATAAATGTGACAGTTTAATACAAATATTAAAGATTAATGAGCATTTTAACACGAATGTAAAGTTCAAGGGGCATTTTGATATCAAAGGTAACGAAAAAACTAACGGCTATTAACTGAGGGGGCAACTTGAGACACATGTTAAAGTTCATGGGATACAATAGGTACATTTCATAATTCAGAGGGCATATTGACACTAGTGACAAAGTTCAAGGAGAATATATGATATTTTTCTTTTTAAAAAAGGTATTTATGTAATTTTTAATTAACTTCAAAAATTGATTTTCAGTTATTGTTGGTTTTAATTTTTAAATTTTTATAATTTTTCCCTTATTTTTGTAGTATTTGAAAAACAGAAATCAAGATGATAATTAATCAAAAATTAGTTAGCTAAAGATACTTAAAATTATTAATTTTGTACCTTAAAAATTCATTACATTACCGTGGATAATCAAACATAGTAAAATGATATTCTTGAAACTCTATGGGAAGATTCTTATATAAAATTGATAATATAGATTTCATGATATCATATTATCTATTATCACTTTCTCAAAAATATGATTCTTATTGATTCCGCAACCAAATTTTCCAATATATAATTTGGGGGCAATTTGTAATTATGATCCTTTTTACTTTCCAACCAAATCGTATATTTGAGCGGTTCTGTTTACTACAAATTAGTTTCTTATATGCCATCCACAGTCGGTTTTTCATTTGATGATGGTTTGATTTAGTATTTTTTAATTTTTTTTAAAACAACCATGTATTTACATATTCTAATATCATACTATTCATTTCAACGTGACAGAAAAAATCCTAAAATAAACCTCCTATTTCTTTTCTTTCTTTCTTTTTTTTTTTTTTTTTTTTGTATGTTTGTTTTCCCCCTAATTTTGCTTAAGGATATATATATATATATATATATATTCATGCTCAAGATTTTGTTTTAATTTAGAAAATATATAATGCATTTTCAGATCCTGTATTTTTATACCATCAAATTAATCTTGATACATAAATCCATATATTTTCTTGATTATTACTTGATTTTGACTTGGAAGAACTAGAGCTGACGGCGTATAGATCTCTCATAGGAGATCGGAGCTGGTGACAAAGAACATAGCTTGAGTGGGAGAATTGAACCTGATGACGGTGAATGGAGCTTGCGATGGAGGATCAGGTGTCGGAGTGGGGGTCTTCGGAGTGGGTCGTTGGAAGGAAGAGAGAGAGGGGGGAAGAGAGAGAGAAATGTCAAGTGTGGGGGAGAGAGAGAGAAAGGGGAAGAGAGAGAAAAAAGATAAATTGTTATTAATTAATTTATGACATAATAATTATGTTATTTTTAACAATACTTTTTAGTTTGTGATTAAAATTAATCCACCTCTCATTTTTTATGACATACACGCTAATTATCCCAAATTTTAAAGACGAGCCAAATGTGACCAAAGTCACAATGTTATCAATTAGATTAAAATCGTTAAGAATAATAACTTTCGAGGTAAATTATCAAAATTAAAACTACTTACACTATTTCTCCAAAACCCGAAAAGTAGAAAAGTGTAAGTGCCAAAAAAAAAAAAAACATCAAAATTTGATGTCATGTGGGCTCAAAAATAAATTAAAAAAAAAAAATTAAATTGTTATCAGAACCCCTAAACTTTTTAGGAAAGTGTCATTTGATTCTTAAATTTTTTATTTTGATTGAACAGTTCCTAAATTCTTTAAAATGGTGCAAGTTAATCTTTTTTTGCTAACGGAGGTTAAACACTTAACGGAAATCTATAATTAATCGTAAGTTTTAGTGGAATTTACTAAACAACCCTTAACAAATTTGTTAAAAAAATAACCTAAACAAAAAAAAAAAAAAAAAAAAAAAAAAAAAGAGAGAGAGAGAGAAAAGAAATATCCAAACCACCCGACCCCAGGCATAGCATCGCACCCCTCACCCACCAAAACCTGCAACCCACGCCTCCCTCTTCCCCCAACAAGTCTCCACCCACCATGCCCCCCCTCAAAAAACAAGATCTGCAAAAACCCACCGCCCCCCTCACAAATCACGCCGCCGTAAACGGTGAACCAAGAGGTCGCACATCATGAGAAATTTGCTACACCTCCCACTGAAATTTGACCGTCACGGCCTCCCTCCTCCGTCGCGAGACCAACCTCCACCCGTCGCACCACCACGCGAGCCCGAGCGGTCGCAAAACCGTCACCCCCTCGAGGGTCGCTAGCCAAGCCGCTACGTCCGCGTGAGCGCCTAGGAGGGATCCACGTCGCAGCGGCTCACGAAGAACACGGGCTCGACGGATCTGTGGCTTTCCGACGCGCATAGCTGCAAAGAAAAAGATAACACGAGTTTTTTAGTTTGTTTGTTTATTTTATGCTTTATGTTTTTTTTCTTTTACTTTAATTTCTTTAATTTTAATTATAATTATTATTATATCAAAATAATTCATGTTATATTACTAAAATGCCCCTAAATTGAAGGCATGTGCAGCTCACATGGTACAAAACCGTCTCTTTCAAACTGGCTGTTAGGGTTTTATCATTTTTTGCACCTCTTTTATAAGTTTGCGGACTGTTTAATAAAAAAAAAAAATTTAGGGACCACCCGGCATCTTACTTCAAAGTTCAGGGATCACGGAGTAATTTATCAAAAAAAAAAAAAAATATATATATATATATATGTATATATATTTTAAAAATAAAAAAATTCCGTCTCGTAATGTTTCCCTCTTAATTCCCCAGCCCGCCCACTTGTATTTTGGTTCTCTCTTTTGAAATTTCTCCATTTTCTTCCCGGCATAGTCCCCAACAGAGGAAAGAGAAGAAAAAACCAAACCAGAGTAGACAGAGAGATAGAGTGAGAGGAGAGAGAGATGATCAATGGCTACAACACCTTTGGGAAAACCATTTGCTCAATCTGCTACGAAGACCTCAAGCCCATCGTCGAAGATCTCCAAGCCATCTCCATCTGCGGCCATGTCTTCCACGAGCTCTGGTAACTCCATTCTCTCTCTTCCTCTCACTCACTTTCTCTCTCTACACATATTTTGGCGAATAATCTGTCTGAAACGGCACCATTTTTGGCGCCGGTGAAACCCTAAGTCTGCAGCAGTGGTTCGAGTACTGCTCGAGCACGAGGAAGTGCAGCTGCCCCGTCTGCAAGCAGGGATGCAAGGCCAAGGACGCCGCTCGGCTCTACTTCCAGTCGATCGGCGACTCGGCCGATCCGAATCTCACTCAGCGGCCGGTCGCCGGTCGCGATGAGGAAGATCCCGAGGCGTTGCGGCGAGAGGTCAGGAGATTGGAAGCCAAGGTTCTAGGGAACGACTCGGCGCTGGAGCGACAGGGGAAGGATCTCAAGGAGCTCAGTGATGAGGTATTTGCATTTTCTTTATGATCTCTGTTTTTGTTGGAGAAGAATTTTGATTGCTCTTGTTATTTGTGCTTTGATATTCGGTTGGGAATTCGAATCGGTGATTGAAAATTGGCGGAAATTATCAACTGTTATTTGATTGAAATTAGTTCTTGAGTTCATCATGTTCATAGATGATTAGGAAATAGATGACAGAATAAAAAAAAAAGGGGGGGAATTTAAAGTGTCTGATTTATGAATGGGCCACGGATTAAGAACTTATGTAAATGTTGTAGCATTTTGGAACAGTTAACTTCGTTATTGTCAAATTAAGTAGGGAAAGAGGGACTACAAAACCATAAATTGAAACATGGAGACTGTTTCACGATATCGACTAAAATGAAAGGCT
Source organism: Ficus carica (assembly GCA_009761775.1). NCBI lineage: Eukaryota > Viridiplantae > Streptophyta > Magnoliopsida > Rosales > Moraceae > Ficus > Ficus carica. The sequence goes on along the minus strand of CM019747.1, from coordinate 3,232,224 downwards.
TTGACCACAATCCACAAGGTAGGAAAATTTAGAAACAAAAGAAAGTCTTGACTGTTTGTTTTGGAGGATCCCCTAATGTGTAAATTGCTAATGTTTCAAATTCTTACTAAGATAACTGTACGTCTTGTTTAAGCCACGGCATCTACTAAGATTCATTTTTGGTCCAGTGAAGAATACGAAAGATGTAGAAATTCACAGGTAAAACATAATTCTTACTCAAATATATATATGCCTAATGAGGGCATTTAACTTAGATGGGTTCACGTCTATATAGGAAAAACAGAAAGAAAAAAAAGTAACGTTTTCAATTTTCGAAGTGAGCTTGCTATTAGTTATGTTATAGTATTCTCATTGATTTTTCACTAGTGAATTGGTGGATTATTGGAGCATTCCATATGGAAAAAAAAAGTCCTATAGTCTGCTAAATCTGTCATTCTAACATTTTGTGTTTTAGGTTCTCGTAAGAAGTAATCGTATGGTTAATAATCTCTTTGTTGATTTTTTTTTTATTTTGTATTTTTTTATTTTTTTGACAGCTTTTGTCAATTGGTTATTTTTTGGCCTTTTCTTTTTTCAGCTGCGTCTTTGCATGGAGCGGGAGAAAAAAGAAACAGCATTGAAGAATGAAGCCTTGAAAGAAAAGGCATTCTTGCAACAGCTGCTTCACGTGAAGACTGAGGTGAACCTTTTATAGCACTATTTTCTCTTGGCAATTTAGGTTTTACTCTGCAAATTTGTATATGATTTTCTAATAAAGTTTTTGTTACTTATGTCATAGGAGCTCGATAAATCGACTTTGGAGTGCTTAAGGTTGCAAGAAAGAAGTATGGCTTTGGCCAAAGAGCTAGCAGCATTAAAATTGTGAGTGGATTTGCGATGAGAAAGGATGTTATTTGCCTTGTTATTTTCCCATATATATACTATATATTTATATTTACTATTTTCTGTGTAGATCTGAATATGACACGTGCCTCATACCCATGTACTGGTTTCCAGTTAAACAAAGCTGAACGTTTGTTGTTGGAAGATAAATAAGTAAATAAATAAATAGATTAGTAATTGTTAAATGTTTGTGTTCTCATGTTCCAATTTGTTGCTAAGACAGTAACTTGGCTTTTGCAACCTAGGGTATCTGATTTGGATCTGGATGAAGATATGGTTCTAAAGCTTGCCTCCTTTGGTAATGGAGCTAATAGTCAAGATACGGTAGACATTCTACGAAGGTCCTTGGTGATGCGGAATAGGTAGTCTTCCTGAGTTTCCTCTAGTATGTACTGTAATAGATTGTGGATGGGGAAAATTGATTGAAGTCGGTTAAGATGTTTGATCATAAACTAATTTCTGAGCAAATAATCAGTTAGTTACTCCTTCATTTTACTCTTTCTGAAATTGATTAGGCTGTATAATTTTTTTTTTTTTTTCAATTGACTGCGCTGCATTCACATCTCATAGGAGTTACAAAGAATTGATGACGAAGTGCAATCTTCTTGGACGAGGGGAGTCTCGGTCTACTAAAAAATTAGAGAAGGCTAAAGAAAAGATAAACAGACTGAAGGTAAGCATACTTTTAGGATGTTAGTGAATCTCTTTGACGACTTTTTCCTGATTTATTATCTTGCGGTTATCATCAGGAAAGGGTAAAAGAATTGGAGATAGCTGTTGAAGTTAGAGATAATGAAGTACTGAGGGAACTGAAAGCTTCCAAGAAAACTCGTTTGGAAGGGGTCGTTACTGACGGTTTGAACTGTAAATCTGATTCTTTAGTCAACAATTATGTAACAAAAGAACAAGATAAACAAAGTTTTGTGCCCGGGCTTAACTTGGAGCGGTCGGGAAGCTTGCAAGATGATTTATTGTGTCCTAGAAAAGTACAAAACTACAAATTAGCAGATTGTGTCGATATGGATTATACTCAAGATGGTCCAAAAGAGACGGATGCTTGCTATTTAACAAATGTGGATGTGTCAAAATCTTTTACGGTCATCCAAGATCTTCCAAATACTACATCAAAATCTCAAATCACAGAGGATGTCACCGACTTTAAATCTACTCTGAAAATGTCAAATGCAACTTTTGATGTGAAGCAAGAAACTTCTGTGTGCCAAGATAGTAAACCGGATGTGCCTCTGAGTTCAAGAACTAGTGTTGACAATACCACCAAGACCTTTGTTGTTGATATTGATGATGATGTGACTTTGCTTGGTGATGATGTTACACAAGTTAAACCCACGCTTAACATTAGAAAAGAATCTCCTACCTCGTTGCCGCTTTCCAACCCAGGTATTTGCTGATGAATTTTTCGGTTTGAATTGAACAATGCATCATGGAGATATTAATGAAATTTGCTTGAAGAAATATGTTAGCTAAATGCTTTCAAAACTGCAGGAGGTATATGTTTTTCTGGTGGATTGGTGGGGCCCGATGGAACAAACAGATATTTGGGTAAATGGTGTAAGTGGGGCCAAAACAAAGAAACAAGAGGTGTAAACACAACTAGTTCTGGTGATTTGATTGCAATTGGAGCCGATGGAAGAGGTGGTAGGATCAAAGTTTTGAGATCTCTAAACCAATCCTCACTGGTGGGTGTATATAGTCGTTGTTTTTATCGAATTTATTACTATTGCTATAATATTTAGTTAGATTGTCACATGATAATTTTGGATTTTGCCCCGGTATCTTTTACTTCGAGTTCTTGTTGTCGAGTCACACTGTTAAACATTGTAAGAATTTTATGCGACCAAAACATCAGCATGTTGCTTCTGCCTTTTTATTCTTCATATTTAAACTTCTTTGTCCGAGTTCCAAATGAAAAGCATGCATTTCTGATTTTACAGGATCATAAGGAGACTTCAATAGGGGTAAAGAGGTTCAAGAATGGAGCCAAGACAAATAGTCAACCGTCCCGAGGATGCTTGCAAATTGAACACTTCTTTGGAAGGGTTAATAACTAACTGTTTAAAGGCGCTCAGAAAATAGGTTTGGAATTTCCTCAAGATGGCAATTCTTTTGGCTATGTAGAAGGAGATTTCTACATCAGGCATTGTCATTTTTCACTATCGGTATGAATTCCTTTTTTAATTTTGGATTAATTTTTTAACGACTTGATCTATGAGTGTCCAAGTTAAAAATTTGTAGTGCGCGGCATATAATGGCTTTTAGTCATATATTAGATTGTTAAAAGTTAATCTAACTGCTAAAATAATGGTTCCTATCGATAGAAATTTTTTCTACAGTATAAATTTCCCAAAAACGAAGAACCATAAGTTATAAATTTGTTTTGTTTTATTGTTTTTTTTTTTTCTTTTTTTTTTCCAAAGTCAAAAGTGAGGGGGAAATTTTTTTTTTTTTTTCCAAATAACCCACTCTGAAAGCTTGTTGTACAAGCAGTGAGTCAGAGTTCTAGTTTGAAAATTTTTGATCCTGAAGCTGGCTGAATTGACATGAAACATCTTGCTGGTTTTATGGACATTTGAATGCTAAAATTGGTTTTGGATCAGCAAGCCAAAGAGGAGCGTTCAGATAATATAGTGACTAGTGAGGTAAAATTTGAATTTGCTCCATTAAGATAAAATTATACTTTGTTTATAGATTTTGATTTTGGTTATGAAATTGTCAAAACCATGCAATCTCTGAGGAAACACCATAAGCGGCAATATTGAATATAGAACATTGAATTTGTATTATGGCGCTTGTGGTTATTAATGTTTGGTGATGTTAGGATCATTCTTTTAAAAGTTCTATGGCATTTATTAATTCATAAAAAAAAATTGGCATTTATTAATCAGGAATTTAAAAAATAAAAAATTCATTCCACGTAAAAAAACAAAATTAGATTGCACGGAATTAATTTTAAAAGTGTTTATTAATTTATTAAGAAATCAATTATACGAGGAATAAAATTCGTATTCCATTGTTTACTTTGTTAAGAAATTAAAAGGATTGAGAGTACAATTACTTTGGTTATAAAAATATCCTTATATGAAATATATAATTAAATTAAAATAAAGGTATATTTGATAAAGAGATAAGTTAATTCCGTTTTTTAGTATAAAGAATTTATTTTCATTGATAGTAGGTGAGAGAAAAGTTTTTTCTTATAAAGGAATTTTAATTTCTTATTTTTAAGTGAGACTCATGTAATTTTATTTCTAAATATACAGAAAAACACTGGAAATAAAAATTGAAAATTTAATTTATATTTTTCCAAATTGAATTACTAGTAAATGCACCTCTTATGTTTTGATTTTATTTGGAAAGTGTAACATATATTTAATATTGTGAATGTTATGAAATTTATAAAGATTATTAATATGTATCAAATCCATATCCATATCATGTACCGACATAAAACATGTTCAAACCAACTTGTAACCTATACTCAAGTATTTTTGCTGAAGAACCTGTGGTCTGAATATAACATCAAAATAAAAACTATCAAATAAGGACAGTTTCAAAATCTATAAAATCTTTGATGATAGTAAATTTCATATTAAATTATCTAAATTATGATTTTCTCCCCTACTTGGCGAACTTCTGATTTGGTTGCAATTCTGAAATATTTAATTCACGTTCGTTGCTACCTTTATTTTTATGGCAACCATTTTTTTTTTTTTTTGGTTTTTTAAATCATGTTTAAATCAAACCATTCACACATGCTCTTAAATTAAGGATTGCAAAAAAAAAAAAAAAAAAAAAAAAAAGAAGAAGAAGAAGAAGAAAAGAAAAGAAAAGAAAAGATTGTATTTTAAATAAAGGTCTAATGGCCCTCATATAGGTTAAGTACAGGACCATTGATCAGAGACATAAGATTTCAGTTGAATAATGTAAAATGTATGAGGTTGGATAAAAGAAGAAATTTATTTGGACAACATCGTATTAATCATTTAATAGTCACCATCTACTTTAGATTATACAATTAAATCGTTTCTATTGAACCATTTTATTGTATTCGTAAATAAAGACAGAATTTTAAATATTACAAATGAGTGAGTCACTTTGTTTTTTTGACATTTTTTCTTAAACATATTACTTCCTAAACTTTGAATTTTTTTTTTGACGGTTTTAATCTCTGATACTAAAATTAAAGAAGAACTCATAAAATTTAATTGAGAATCATATACGTATCATATAATAACTGAAAACTTCACATTAATAGTTAAACTAGTTGTAAAATATTTTAGTTTTCAAGGAACATTTTACATTTAATGTAATCACTGTTGTAAAATTTCAAGTTACTATGTGATCGGATACATGATTATTACTATTAAAAATAATTCGTCAATTTTAATGTTGTGTAACGACCCAATTATCTCGAGTCAGTTCTGTAAACTAACTTTTCTTTATTAACATACTAGTAAAAATGTGAAATATTGTTTTTTTAAAACTTAATAAATATAACCATTCACCAGACAAATTTAACATACTAGTTATAAAATAAAGTCTGAAACATATATCGTCTTGAAAATAACTTGCGGATAAAAACCATACTATATCACTGTATAGAATGGTATTGTCTAAACAAATTACAATTTATCATAACACCTCTACAATCCTACTTAAACATTTTAGATAATAGTTTCTGAAGACAAAAAGCGGAATTATATTGCAGCAATATCTAAAGTCCGTCCTCGCACTCGTCTCCTCGTCGCACCCAGCCCATTTATGATCACATTGACCTCTTAGCAGAATTGCCTATAGTGTAAAGAAATCTGGGTGAGCTTTTGCTCAGTAACTTCAATCATATCTCCCAAAACATTAACAAAAAGAATGTAAGGCATAATTAATTGTGAGTTCTTGATTATGTTTTTTATGAACTTTTAATCTAGTGCTAAAGGCCCGTGTGTCCGTACCCAATGCGCATGACCGGAGAGAGAACTTCTTATCCAAGTTCATGTCCACTATATGGTTTACGATATGAAATTGGGCTTTCAAGGCCCAAAACAATCTTTCAATCATTAAGCTCATAGGACTTTCTTCAAAGTCCACGATATGAAATTGGGCTCATTAGGTTCAATTCAATTTCTATCAATGGTTGACCAAAGTTCACTATTATGCAGAGCCCATAATGTGGTATTTTGGCCACTAAGGGCCCAATTTCTATGAGCAATGCTATTCGGCACAAATTGACAAAACTCATGACTCACATGTCCTCTTTTGACATCTACAACATGACTCTCATTAGCAACGTGGTAAATAATACTTGAAAAAAAAAAAAAAAAAATTTCACCCAACTTTTTTTATCTCGGATAAGGCTACAGTAGAACCCATTTTATATACCCTATCGGTAGAATCCCTTTTTAAATCGTTAATATGTAATCAAACGACTGACATATTACTTGTGTATGATAGTTATAATGCAATTTACCTCATATTAGTATAAACTAAAAAATTTACAAATAATATATATATAAATAAATTAAAAAGAAAACACTATCCATTCCCTCCCCAGCTGTCGGCGACACTCCCCGGTCGACGCCCCCCCAAAAAAAAGCCAAATCTGGTTGCGTTTGGGGGGGCACCAGCATTCGGGGGGGGGGGGGGGGGGGGGGGGGGGGGCAGCCGATGGATGATTGCAGGACTATTTTTTTTAAAATTGTTTTGAATTTCTATTTTTTTAATTTTAGTATATAATTTATGGGTTAAAGTACATATAGTTATCATGCACAAGTAACATATCAACCGTTCGATTACATCAGGATGGTTTAAAAATGATATCTATCAATAGGGTATATAAATAAGACTTTACCACAGACTTGCTCTTTTATCTCTTCCCTTTTTCTTTTATTGAGGAAGTCTGTGGTATAATTCTTTTTATATACCCTATCGGTATAACTCATATTTAAACCGTTTAGATTTAATCAAATGGATGAAATGTTCCTTATGTATAATAATTATAGTACACTTTACCTTATAGTAGTGTATGACTAAGAAATAAAAAAAATAATAAAAATTATTAAAAAAAAAACCCACCTTGGTGGACAGGTGGGGGGTGGGGGAGAGGTTTTCGTCACGAAGGTCGTCGGGGGGGTGGGGGTGGGGGTGGGGGATTGCTTGAAGTTAGCTGGAGATCGCAAGGGATGGAAGGGACTTCTCCTTGGAGGTCACGTTCGCTGGAGATCGCACGGGAGGGTTCTTGCCAGAGGTCGCATTTACTGGAGATCACATGGGAGGGGGCTTCTTGCAGAAGGTTGTGAGGGGGAGGGAGAGGTCGCGGGGGAGGGGGGGCGAGCTTTTTGCCGGAGGTCTCGGGGGAGGGAGGGCTTCTTGTCGGAGGGGGTGAAGATCACATAGCGGGGGGGGACTGGCCGACGGGATGGGTCACTGGTGCCTTTTTTAAAATTTCTTTTTCTTATATTTTAGTATATAACACTATGAGTTAGAGTACGTTATAACTATCATACACAAATAATAATTAAACCGTTAAAATTTATCAAACGGTTTATAAAATGAGCCATATTGATAGGGTTTTTAAATGAGACTTATTACATCCTTTCCCTTATATTTATTAAACGAAAAAAAAAAATCAACTTTCATGGACGTTTACTAATCAGAAATTTCAAAAATAGAATATTAATTCTACGAAATCTTTTGTTTTATTTATTTATTTATTTTTTTGAAATCTTCTTTTTGGAAGCAAATAGGGACAGATTTGATTGTCGTTTATCAAGAATAGAAAAAAAAACTTACCCCCACAAGCGTACAGCTTTCTTTGCATACAGTGAAGGCTAAAGTTTCTTTTCCATTTTCCATTTTTTTTTTATGAATAAACGATGATGACGAGAAGAATAAGCTTGAAAAAATTGGAGTTGGAAAGGTTCTGAGATTTTTTTATTTTTTAACCAAAATTGTTGCTCTTAAAATAAATATAAAGAAAAAAATTCTTTCTTGTGGGCCCACACCGCTTAAAAGCAAATCCACGTAGGATTGTAAGACTTGCCTACTCGGGCTAGAAAGCATTTTGGAATTTCTATTCCAACATTTGACTAATGTTTTGTAGTAATGTTTAACAAGTGTCTTGTTGTCGTTGGTAAACTTTGGTTTTACTTGGTTATCATAGTACCTTATTTTACCTTTCTATTTTTGGTACACTAAAGGTGTAAAATTGCCATTTTGCCCTCAACGGTTTTTCCTCTCGTTGCTAATATTGACCTAAGATTTGCATGTTTAGTTTGACATGCCCTTTTCGTTAGTTGGTGATCCTTTCAATTTTGGGTAGGAATTCGATGACAATACATCTTGAGATTTCTTGCCCATTATAGTTCGGTAAAAATCTGAGTTGTTTCTCAACTTTGTAAAGCTTTCAAGAGTTGGAGTTGTTAATTCTGCTCTCTTATGTGTAATGCTTCACAATTGCACTACATTTTGTTTTGAGTATAATCTGAGTTGGAAGTTTAGTCATGGTTTATATGTGAAGGTTTCCTAGGATTTGAAACCTACTTCTAGGATCTAGCATTAGTGACTTTTGGTAGATTGTGGGTTTAGTTTGGAGAGTTTTGAGTAAAATGATTGTATTAGAGAGCATGAAATTTTGCATAATAGGAAGTTGTCTCTATTTTCTGTGTTCTAGGACTTACCAGTCGATCGGTAATTCAATATATCATGCTTTTAGTTTAGTTAATCCTCAATTAATCACGACACTTACTTGAGTCGTGACATTTATTTCCTGATTCAAAGGAGAGCCATGACACCATATTTTCCTCCGCCTGAACCGTTTTAGGAATACTGCTTTGATTTAGTCTCAATCACAATTCCAATTTCATTCTTATTTTTTTTGTATAAAGATACCCCAAATTCACTTCTTCTTCTTCTACTTTTTTATTTTATTTTTCAAATTTCTTTATGTCATTGATGAGGTAGTGCACTTTGACTTTAAATTTTTTTTTCATCTCTCTCTCTCTCTCTCTTTACTTGGAAATTTAGAGCAACGTTGAAGGGTCATACAAAAAGAGGCTAGCTTTCACACAAGGCCACGATTTCAATAACTACCTCGTTTTAGTCGCTAGTAAATCAGTGTGTAAAACGACTTGGGTGATCTTTACGTGGGCTAGACTTTTTGGTAGGGGACAAGTCTAGTCATGCATGAATTGGCAGGAATTTTAGGATAACTTTTTGCTGTCTTTTAGCTTAAAAAAAAAGAAGGGGAAAAAAAAAAAGAAAAAGAAAAAGAAATCAACGAAAATTAAACGTTATGATGCTAATTCCTAACAAGCACTTACGGGTGACTAATTTTGTCAATTTTAGTATTTACGAGTCTAATACCTGTGCGTTGCACGGGGATGAAAGGAAAATTTTTTTTTTGAGTATTATATAATAAAAGCAGTTAATTAAGATATAGATTATATGGGGAAGGTAGAAAAAATAAAAATGGAAAAAATTGAGTATTATATAATAAAAACAGTTAATTAAGATATAGATTATAATTATAATAAATATATATTTTTTTAGTATTTATTATTATAATATTAAAGTACATATATTTATATTTATAAGTCTAATTTTCTTGAAATAAAAAAGTTGAAATAGTAAATAAGGAAAAAATTTGAAATATCAAAAGAATAACAACATTGTGGGATAAATTTATTAGAAAAATATAATTAAAGTAATAAATAAACGTCAACATGATTGGAAATTTTAAAAAAATTATTTCTAAAGATTATAGATATAGATATAAAAGAAACTTATCGAACATTTTGTATTAACAAAAAGAAAGCAAAAATAAAAGAAGTGAAAGGGAAAAAAATATTAGATGTTAAAATAATATATTAAGTGTAAAAATAATTGTCAATCGCACAAAATATGAGAATATATTGTTATTAAAAAATCAGAAAGAATAAATAAAATTAAAAACTTTTAAACTCAAATAGTCAAAAAAATTTAATAATTGAGGTAAATTTATTAAAGTTAAACAAAATTAAATAAATGAATAAATAAATTTACAAATGGATTAAATATTTTTTTAAAATTTAATTTTAAATAATAATATTAATATATGACATAAATAATAATATAGCTATAATAAATATAAGTATACATTTTTTATAAATATGTTTTAATAGAGTAGAAAAATTATTTATTGATATTTATTTTTATTATAATTTTAGAGACTTTTTGATATTTGGATTTTCTTGTAAATTATATTTTAATTTGAAAACTTTTCGTAACTTTTTTATTTTGAATATTATAATTTTTTAAATGTGTTTTTTTCTGTAAAATTTGTATTAATTTAATAATTTAAAATTTTCAAATATTATTTAATGTATATATTTTTATTTTTTGTAACTGGAAATAAATTAATAAAATATAAATTTTTATCTTATGGTTAATTTTTATCTTTATTGTTTTAAAATTTATTTTAATGTGAATATAGATATTTTTTTGTTTTTCTCGTTTTATTTTTTTTTTCTTTTTTTTTTTCCTAATGATTGGATTTCTTATTTTCTTTTTCTCTCTCTTTTTCACTCTGTTTAATGACCGGATAATGCCAAAAGGGCAAAACCGGTAAGTTACTTTGTATTCGATTAAAAGCAGGAAAATTTGAAGGGTAAAAGCGTTATCTTGTTCTACAATTTATTGTTTGAGACTGTAGCTTCTGTAGCAAAAGGGCAAAAATGAAGTGGAAAAAATCATTGTAGTGCATTGTTTATTGAAAAGTAAAGTGCTGCGATATTGTAGTAAGCTAAAAAAAAATTGGGGGGACAAAAAAAAAAGTACATTAGCGAACTGTTTATTAAATAGTAAAAGTTTACATTCATTTAGTATATTACCAGTAGTGTTTGCGACATAAAGTCCACTTGTATATGCATAATTATAATAGTTAGTAATTAGTGATATAAATTTATAATTTTTTTTAATTTAAAAGAATGAGATTTTTTTTTTCGTTGTATATATACTTACCTTTATACTGTTTAGCCACCATTGTTGGAAACGCGACTACAACTGGTTTGAACATTGTTTGGATTGCATTTTCATAAAAATTTGCTGCAAGTTCTCCTCAAAGGGTGACATTAAGTCTTTCATCTCTGTTAAACAAAATGAGTACAATTAAATAATATATTAATAATAAATTATAGAATTTTTAAAAATATATTTTTAATAATATACTATTTGTAATTACCTGATATTTTGAATAGTGACACTTTGTCTTTTTACTGATCTATCATTTATAATAGATTTTTGTTTATTCCTAATGGAGATGATGTGATCAATTAGATCTAACAGAATATAATAATTAAGAACTCATTAGTTATTAATTTGTATCAAAATAATTTATTGATTATTAATTATAGATTAAGAAATATGAATATTAAATATGATTTATCTGATAGAAAATTATTAATGTTGACTTTTTGTGTAAGTTCATCAAACTCCACAAAATTGAATTTGAGTTGAGATATTTCTGGTACATCGTTTTTAACTTTTTTGAAAACAGTGGATTTTGCAAATTGCAACATTGCAACGTGAGGAACGATCTTGTACCTTTGTTGTTTGTAGAAATAAAGCTGTGTATTGCGTCATTCTGTAAAATAAAAAAAAAATATTAATTATATATTAAATAATAAGTAAACATATTTTTTTATAAATAAGCTAATATTAATGAAAAATAAAATGAATTACCTGTTTGTCGAGTAGTAAGCTGTTAAGGCTTATTAGTTTTCCAGTTTTGTAATCTCTGTTTCTCCACAGCTGACAAACTCGATCACATATTGTTTGATATTTTTTACTGGTTTCAGTACTCGTATTGGATTGAATATTTTCTATAAATTGGAACAATATATATACAAATATATGTTTTAAAGTTTAAGGAATACAAATTTTATTATGTTGTAAAGTTTATTAAAATGAAATCAATATTGTTTTATTTTTTTAATAGATATATATCATTTTTGATGAATATTGTGTAATATTTCTTTATAAACAATGTTTTTCACATAATTTGGATATTTATTAATTGAATCATGTATTAAAATATGTAATCCATTTGGTGAAGTCACTCTAGATAAAGCAACATATAATTGGCAATGACTAAAAATTTCATCTTCTAAATATAATCCGACTTTATTTAGAGATTGGCCTTGACTTTTATTTATTGTCATTGCATAACAAATTTTTAAAGGAAATTGTCGCCTTTTTAAAGTAAACGGCCATTTTGATTCAGAAACTGTCATTTCTATTCTTGGTATATAAACTTTTTCATTTGTATTATTAGAGTTGATTACACGTCCTTCCACAATTCTATTTGTTAATTGTGTAATAATCATTCTAGTACCATTACATAAACCCATTGATTGATTAAGATTTCGCATTAACATAACAGGAATTCCAATTTTAAGTTTTAATTCATGTGGAGGTAAACCATTAAAATTAAGAGTATGTAAAAATTCAGTGGGATATAAAAGATTTAATTCGTCGATATTTCCGGATGGTGAAAGAATAGTGTCACAACTGTAATAAATTTTTGTATCTGTAGGTACTAATGATAATATATATTTATTTATTTCATCAGTTGTTTTATTTTTAGGTGTTACAATTGCACGTTGTTTTAAATAATTAATATCTTGAAAATTATTATGAAAATCATCATATATTATTGTAGAAATTTGTTCAATATAATTTGTATTGTATTGTATTAAATATTTTTCAGGTATCTTAATCCAGGTAGCATCTTCATTTTCTGGATCTTTTATTCCATTTGTTGTTCCATCACCAACATTTAAAATCCATTCTGAAAAATTAGTAATTTCTATTTGTTCTTCAATAGAGTAATTATTTCTTTTTAATCGCATATTTTCTGTTAAAGTAAGTATACGAAAATATGGCCAAAGATAAGAATTATTAATAGTTACATCAATGATATTTTCTTTTGTGCCATTTGGGACAACATGTAATATTTGTCTAAAATCACCACCTAAAATAACTGTCATTCTCCCAAAAAGATGATCAAAATTATTTTTTAAGTCTTGCATTGTTTTATCTAAAGCTTCAAAACAATATTTGTTAGTCATAGGTGCTTCATCCCATAAAATTAATGTAGTTTTTTCTATTAATTTTGCTAATTGAGTAGATTTTTTTATTTGGCAAGTTGAAAATTCATCGATTGAAAGAGGTATACGAAATCTTGAATGTGCAGTTCGACCTTTTGGTAACAATAATAATGCTATTCCAGATGATGCTACAACTAATACTATTTCATCCTTTGATCTAATTTTACTAATAATAGTATTCCATAAGTATGTTTTTCCTGTACCTCCATAACCATATATTAAAAATAGATTATTATGTTTATCTTTAATAGCTTTTAAAATTTCGTTATAAATAAAATATTGTTGTTCATTTAAGTGTTGTACTAAATTGATATTTTCTTCTTTTAATTTATATATATCATAATTGAGTTCTTCTCTTAAGAGATTATTGTTTAAATCTTCAATTAACGATCCAGTTGGAAGTGGAAGATTATAATGTGATAAAGAAGATGAACTTAAATTTAATAATTTCTCTAATTCATATAATACATAATTATATAATTCATTTTCTGGAATTTCAAAATTTGGATTATTAAATAATTGTCTTATTTTGTATAAAATATCTTCACACATTAATTTTCAATGTTTTTCAAGAAATTTTGTTGGATCAGAAACATCACAAAATAATAATATAATAATAAAAAGTTGTCGAAGTTGAATAGATGTTGACCAAAACGATGCTTCTTTTATTGATTCATCCCATTCTTTATCATCTCCTAATATACCTAATGCATAGCAAGCCATTTGATTTGTAGGATAAATTATATAATTTACTGTTCTAAGTGATTCAAAACTTGTTGCTCCTTTTTGATGATTTAATAATAATTTTAAGTAATATAATTCACCTGAACCTGGGTGAATATAAAATGTTCTTCCTATAGTATGACCATTTTGTCGATGAGTATAAATCTTATTTTTATTATTCCATACCCATTTTGTTGGAAATTCTATATAAGTAAGTTCTTGAGCATCTTTATTAGTTTTATTAATTTCCATCCATTCTGTTAATGTTGTTTTTTGAATTTGTGGTTGACGTATTATATTTTGAAGTTGTTGATTTCTATTAAATATGATATTTTGCATGTTTGGTAAATGAATAGATAGTCGTTGAATAGCTGGGTTTCTATTATGAATTGAATATTCAAATATTCTCCAAATTGCTTCATAAGGTGTGATATATCGACAATTAAGATAAGTTTTTATTTCATCGACTTCTTTATAAATTATTGTTTTGTTATTTTCAGTAATAACATTATCTTCAATTACAGCTCGTATTCTATCTGGACCTTTTGTAAGATATTTAAATAAATATTTAATTAACATAGATTGAGAACATATTTCAACATTAATGTGAGCACTATATTTTAAGCATAATGTTCGATTATACGGAACAACATATCTATTATCAAGTTTAATACCTTCTTTTATAACATTAAATTCTGTATCTCTACGACGATAAATAACAAAACCATTTTCTTCTATAGTTGTTTCATTTTTTATTTGTTTTGGGAATTTTTTTGAACATTTGGAGTTTTTCATACATGGTGCATTTGTTTTTGCATATCCACATGGTCCATGTATCATATATTCTGTTATAATTTTATGACCTAAATGATCTTTTATTGGATCTGGTATTTCAGCTGAAATAATTCTATCTATTTCTGTACCATTATGATATTTATGTTTAAGATGTAACCAAAATAGCATGTGACAATGAGGCAGACCACGTTTTTGAAACTCTACAACATATAGATCTGCAAAAAGACAAAAGGTCAAAGAAAAAATTATTAGTTTCTTAATTTATTATGATAAAAAATAATAATAATAAGTAATACATTTTTTTTAATTTAAAATAAATTAACTCACCTGCTATTATAGTTCCAAAAATATCACCTGATTTTATTGTAGTTAACAAATGATTTAATTTTATTTTAAATATTCTACTTATAATATCTGGTCTGTCTTCGGATTTTTGTCCTGGAATTATATTTAAACTTCTTTTGATTTCTGGCCATTTAGGATTACATGTGAATGTTAAAAATATATCAGGATTTCCATAATATCTACAAATCGCCATTGCATCTTGATAATTTTGAATTATATATCTTGGACTTCCAGTATAAGATGATGGTAAAATAATTCTTTTTCCTATCGCTTCTGCGTTTGTATCACATCTAATTATAGCATCTTGGATACCTTTATAAATTTCAGATCTTAAATTATTTTGATTTTGTCTAACATAATCTAAACGATCTTCTTCAATAGAAGCATAACTATCTACAATATATTGTTGAAAAAGTCGTCCAGCTCTAAGTAATGTATGTCCTTCATGTAATCGTTGTTGAAATTAAAAAGCATAAAAAGATCTCATTGATATTCGATTTCTACGTGGTTGTTTACCAGTAAAATTTGGATTCCATTCTATATTAGTTCTATATCCATCTTCTCCATAAGGAAATAATAGTGGATATTGTAATGCCATATAAGATGGATGAAGTTTATTGATTCTTTGTAATTCTCCAGTTTGACCATGAATAATAATATCTCTACCATTCTCATATGAACCAAAATCTCCAACAATTAAACCACCTATATCTGTTGAAGTTGGAAGATCATATTGTGTACTATTTTCTTGTCTTCCTCCAATTAATCTTAATTTCATTGACGGTATATCATTATTTTTATAAACATCTCTAACACTTCTAAAAAGTTGGACTAATTTATTTGTTTGATTTAACATCAAAATTAATTTTTTAACAATAATCTCATTCAAATTATTTTCATTATTATTATTTGAGAAGGTTGCTATTCTGTTTTGAATTTCATTATCTGTATCGTAAATATATAATTAAGCGAATTCTGGAGGGTTATTATCAATTGGAAGTAAAGATCCTATTAAATGATGAATTTGTCCACTAATTTTAAAAATATATGGTCCAGTTGATTTATTAATATTTGATTCAATATTTGCTCCAAATGAAGTAAAGGCAAACATAGAATTATAAACTCTAATATTTTTTCTAAAATTTGCATTTAAAGGTCCTCCATAATAATTTAAAAGTTCATCTAAAATTGGTGGTGTTTTTTTTCTTAAAGGTATCATAATTTTTCCATTTTGACAACATAAAGAAAATTTTGGTGGATACGTATTTTGAGTTTGTTCATTTTTCCAAAATAATGCTCCACAGTATTGACATTTACAATTACAATCTCCAATGTCGATATATTCGTTATTTAAATCTATATAAAAAAATTGTGTTAAAAAAAAAAAAGTTAGTAAAAATTTATGTTAATATTTTGTAATAGGAAAAAAAAAAAGGAGTTTAAGGTGAGAAAATTACTTTCTTCATTTGATGATGAGTTATGACCTTCCGAAGATTGATTTGATGTACCTTCGTCGTTGTTATGAGTTGAATAGAATTGAATAAATCTATTTCGAACACCAACAATAATCTCTGTATTTGATTCTTCAAATTGGTCCATTACAAAATGTATATTTCTCGATGTGGATGCCTCATGATCATTTGCACACTCTTGGTTTTTATAATGTTTTGAACGTTTTAAATAATTGTTATTACTATTTGTTTTTCTTTTCATTTTCTTTTATTTAATTTTTTTAATATAAATTATCAAATAGTAATATCAAATATTGTTAACAGATAAATATTATCAATAAGAAAAAAAAAAAAACAGATATACAACTTATTTAGAGCCAATAAAAAATGAAATAGTAATATAATAATAATATTAAAATATTAAATATTAAAAAGAAGATTTAGCAATAAAATTTTTTTTTATTGTAATAAAATGTATTAATACATTCTAAATAAACGACTATAAATAATAAAATAAATGAACAATTTGAATATTTAACAACAAAAAAATTTAATAACGTAAATGAATATAATTACAAAATAGAAAAAATTAATTAATTTTATAAATAAATATAAGAATATGTTTTATATTTAATAAGTTTAAATATAAAACACAATATTAACATACAATATTAATAAGAATCTAGTTAATAAATAGATGTAAAAATATATTACATATTTAATATATCTATTTAATAAAAAATATTTATGTATAACATTTGTAATAATTTGCGTACAATTATTCTAAATATATAATTTTTATAATAAAATTTATCACAGGGAGGGGAAAAAAAATGTTATCTATCTATTTTGTTTTAAATTTATATGTAATTATTATTTGATTTTCTGATAGTATAAGTTATTTGTATTAATTTGATTTTCAAATAAGTTAATTTAGTTCCAAATAATTTTTTTTCCATGTAGAATTTATTAAAATTTAACATTTTATAATTTTAAGATATTATTTTATTTCTGTAATCTTATTTAATATAAAATTTAATGAATAGAATATTACTGTTTACTTTATAGTTTAATTTATTTAGTTGTTTTTTTTTTTTGGTTGGAATGTATTTAATTATTATTTGATTTTCTGATATTATAATTTAATTGTATTAATTTAATTTTTATGTCATTTAATTTATTTTCATTTTTTTATGTAGTTTTTCAAATTTAACATTTTGTAATTTTTAGGAATAATTTGATTTTTGCAATTTTGTTTTACATAAAATTGAATGAATAAAATATTAATCTTTACTTTATATTTTAATTTATTTAGGTTTTATTTTTTTGTTGCTATGTATAATATTGTTTTATTAAAAAATTTAATGTACTTGTTAAATTAAATTCTTTTATTATGTTAACTGTTGTTTAATTTTTTAGCTCATTAAGTTTGTTTCAATTCAGAATTTTATAATTTTTATATGTTTATTTTTTTTGTCTCTATAATTTCTTCAATTTATTATTTTGTAATTTTTATGTATTGTTATATTTATATAATGTTATATTATTTAACAATAATTGGAGTAAATTATCTTAACCTTTTTAATACATATATTTATAATTACAAACTTTCTATTATTTGTTTTAATTATACAATTCTGCACTGGTGATGAAAAGTTTATGTTTAAAATTTAATTATTGCTATTATATAATAATTTATGAAAATGTCATTTTGTAACTTAGGCAGCTATTATTATTAATTTTTTTTTTGAAAACTTACATTTATTTAATTAAATAATGAGCAAATTATGTTTAATTATGTTCTCTAACAAAATATGAATTTATACTGAATAAAAAACTTAATATAGATTAATAAAAAAACGTCATGTATAAAATTGTTAAGTAATGATATATATATATATATATTTTTTTTTTTTTTCTGTCGAAAACCTTAAGTTTTATTTTGTTTGGTAAAAATTTGTATTAATCAAATCAAATAATGAATAAAATAAGTCATGCTAAGTAATCACCAAATATCTTATAGACATAAAAAATTTCCATACAAATAAAAACTATACAATTATATAATAAAAAAACTTAAATCATACAATTAAGATGACAATAATTTACAATTATAAAACTATTTCAATACAGAAATTCTTATAACAAATTTAAATATTACAACAATATACTGCAAAAAAAAAAAAAAAAAAAACTTCCCGGGTAACAGAAGAGAAAACGAAAAAAAAAAAAACAGAGAAAGGAAAAAATTAAACTATACAACAACAAAACAACAAAGGATGATAACAATAATAAAACATCATAAAAGCAGAAATGGTTAAATATGTATTACACTGTGATATACACTAATGTAAATGCATAATTACATATACAAACATACATAAATATATATACTACAAAAAATAAAGAAAATTTTTTTATAATATATTTTATACTATGCTCAGATCTTATTCATATTATCTATTAGTAATAACCATAATACAATTCAACTTCATCTTCCACGGCTATCAAGTGTGATGTTTGGGAATGTGTCAAAAAGAAAAAAAAGGGGAAAAAAAGAAAAATGCAAAGTTTAGAAATGTTCTGCCAAAACAGAGAGAACAACTAAAATAGAAGAAACCGTCATTATAGATAAAAAGAGGGAAAACAGTTTCAAAATATTGTAATAGTGTGGAAATAGAATTATATAATATGAATACTATTACAGGATGATGAAAAGAAATTGAGGACAAAGTCCGAAACACCCACGGCAACCCTAAAGATGGTCAAATAGTTTATGCATTATATACAATCGATAATACCATATTCAGCATCATATATCAAATTAAAAAAGAAATTTGGTATATGCATCATTGCATAGGTAAACAGAGATCATCATAGCATATAAAAACTGTGATCCAAAATTTTTTTAAAAAATATTTACACCAACAAAAAACGGGAATCAGAGAAGGATAATAACAATAATAAAACATTATAAAAACACAGAAACTCAAATATGTATTACACTATGATATATACTAATTTAAATACATAACTAAATATACAAACATACATATATATATATTACAAAAAATGATAAAACAATTTTTATAATATATTTTATACTATACTCATATCTCATCAATATTATCTATTAATGCTAACCATAATACAATTCAATATCATCTTGCACGGCTACCTAGTGTGATGTTTGCAAATGTGTCCAAAAGAAAAAAGGGGAAAAAAAAAAAAGGATGCTAGGTTTACAAATGTTTTCCCCAAACAGAGAGAACAAATAGAATAACAGAAATGGTAATGACAGATAAGAAGAGGGAAAACAATTTCAAAATATTACAATAGTATGGTAACAGAATTATATAATATATATACTATTACACAATGACAAAAACAAATTCAACACAAAGTCCCAAACACCCACGGCAACCATAAAGATGGTCAAATAGTTTATGCAACATATACAATCGATAATACCATATTTAACATCATATACCAAATTAAAAAAGAAATCTGGTATATGTATCATTGTAGAGTTAAACAGAGATCATCATAGCATATAAAAATTCTGCTCGAAAATTTTTGTTAAAAATATTTACACCAATGAAATAGGGAAATCAGAGAAGGAGGAAAAGAAAAGAAAAAGAGAGGGGAAAAAAAAAAGAGAGAAGAAACAGAATAGAAAACAGTCACGTTGTGATATAAAACGGTAAACAAAAAAAAAAAAAGAGCCAGGAAAAGAAAAAACAGGGAGGGACAAAAAGGAAAAAATATTAAATCTATTTACAATATTATTATCATCATAATAAACAAATTGACATAATATATAAATCAATAGAAAAACCGAAAAAAAAATTATTAACAATATACAAAATGAAAATAACAGTCAAGACTCATTAAAAGTTTTGAATGAACACAGTACTGGATAATAGAACATAGCAGTTTTCAACGGAAGTCAATCAAGATTTAGAACAAAGCACTTAGGGAGGATTTTACAGAAGTGTTAATAGTGGAGACAACGGATGAAGCAATAGAAGAACAAATCTTGTTTATAAAAGAGAGCTAAATGAATGAAAAGAATTGGTGCAAAAGATAAAAAGGGTGAGGAAGAGTATTTGGAGATAACAGATAAATAAATAAATAAAAAAATTAGCATAATGACTTGCATTAATGACGAAAGTCTAGCGGGGAAAAAGTTTACTCAAGGTAATGATGAACAGTAACCTACAGACCCCTAACAAATCACGAAATTACAACAGCGGGGAAAAAACAGATAATATAAAGGCATTAAATGTGAAAGACAGATTTTGCAAAGTGTAATCATAAGCACATAACTAAACAGTAGCAAAATTTAGGAATTGGTTCGAATGTAACTATATTATGACTTACCATAATTATTAAATTTCTCACTGATTATTTAAAATAGAGTAAAAAATCATGATAATAAAACATCACACACACTAAACCAATTATATCAGAATTGCAAAGAAATTCAGGAAAATATTACCCAGGAAGGAAAAAGAGCTAAAAATAATATATTTAAAAATCAAAGCGCAAAATATCCTCAATGTTCCTTTCCATACGTCTATTTGTCCATTCTGTCAGCATTGTCATCCTAATCTGTAAAAACCATTCAGAAAAAATAAACAAAAACAAAACAGGGGAAACAATACCGAAATCAAATAAACCCAAGGAAAAAAAACATTTCAACAGACCTAATATTTTTTTTACATTTTTTTCTTTGCCTTTCTTTTCAAATATGATAAAAACAGATTAGAGAATACTCGTAATAAAAAAACGGGAAAAATGTTTCAAGAGTAGAAACACAAACTGAAATCTGATAAAAATTCCAATAAACGAAACAGAAGCAACAATGAAGCAAAAAACGCAAAATTCAAAAAGATAAAACACAATCACCCACACTCTGCATGCATGTTATTTTAATATGATATCCAACACTCTTAACGCCTTTTGGGAGTTCTTAGATTCTTGACCTCGCAGAGCAATTGTAATTGTTTGCATCGGAATTTTTCCACTAAAGCTAATTTCCACTTTAAAAGTTTTTGACTGATACTGTCGGCACATTTTGTTTCAATCAGTCTCAGATAGACCACCATGACTGTCAGTACAACGATTTGCATTACTCTTATACCAAAACGAAGTAGAAAAAAAAAAAGAAGCAAAAACTAATCAAGCCATGATAGGGAAGAAATCATTCAGTAACACCCAATACATCCATCTCTCTGCTGAAACATCATCAAGCACAACAGTGAACTCAAGTTTGTTTCCTGGAGGAAAGCCAACAGTAAATAAGCTGTTCTCACCATCATAGATGAAGTCTTTATCACTTGAACAACAATAAAACACAAAACAACAGAATAAATAGTTGAATGTACAGCTTCAACACCTTCATCCATCGTGGTGCCGAGAGGGGGAAAAAAAAAAACCAACATTGAAAAATCACGGTTTGCAAATAAGGAGAAAAAATTCCAAAATCAAAACTCACGAATCTGACAAAATGAAATAAAGCGAACGCAAGAGAAAAATTAATTTAAAAGTTTTGCCTCCGTTCCTTCCTCCCCTTAGTGCCCCCGAAAGAAAAAAGTTTCAGAAATTAGGGTTTGGAGATAGGAAAAAAAAAAGAAAAATCAAAACTTATCATCTTGAAAAATCCAGTAGCAAAACTAAAAAAAAAAAAAATTTCCAGAAGATAAATAATCTGGGAAAGGAAAAAAAAAAAGAAAAAAAAAGAGGAAGAATAGTTAACGAAAATAAAACTTCGAACCAAACGAAAAAAACCATCAACAATGCAAACCGAAACGAACAAAAAGAGAACGATCCACCAACACTACAAAACAACTCTAAAATTTAGGGCTTGAACAGGAAAAATGCAAAGGGAAAAAAAGATAGAAAGAGACAGAGCGGTAAAGAGAAAGAGAGAGAAACAAAACATAAAATATAGAGAGACAAAATGGACGACTATAAGCAACGGTGAAAGGCAAAAAGCAAAGGAGAAAATAGGATTTTACAAAGCAAGACTTCGAAGAAGAAGAAAGATAAACACAGAACGGTACAGAGAAAAAAATTCAAGAAATTTAAAATAATGAGAGAAAACAGAAGAGAAAATGGCCGGCAGAAGAGAGAGGAGGAAAGGGTAAATATTCGACGGCGGTAACGAAAGAGAAAATAGGGTTTTACAGAGCAAAGTTTCGAAGAAGGAGAAAGACAGGGACAAAACAGTAAAGAGAGAAAAAGCCAAATGAGAAAACACTTAGAGAAAGAAAATAAAAATGAGAATGGCGGACAGAAGAGAGAAGGCGAAAAGGCAGGTGGGCAAATAGGGTTTGGAGGGCAATTTTGTCCAATAACTATACAAACGTTTTTCCACAGGCAACGAATCAAGGGTAAAACTGTCCTTATAACAATTTGAGAGTAAAATCACCCATTTACTATGCATAACTGTAGATTACACTGCAGAAAACAAAAAAAAAGGAAAGACATTGTTAATTATTGTTCAAATAACAGTGAAAGCCTCTTTTACTTTAGTATATAGTGAGTTTAATACATGTGCATTGCATGAGAAAGGAAAAAAAATAAAACAAAATTTGAGTATTATATAATTAAAATAATTTGTTGAATTACATATTATAAATAAAATTAGTAAAATTTTTGTTAAAATTTTTTTTAATATTGAACATGCAAAATCAAGATGATAATAACACTAATAATAAAAAAGTTGAAAACAAAAGAAAAACTATAATTTTTTTTAAACAATTATAGATGTTTAAAGGAAAAAATGTAAAATGGAAAAGAAAAAAAAAAAAAAAAAAACAGGGCAAAAAAAAAGCAAGATAAAATTTTTGGATTGAAAACAATTCGAAAAAATAATTGTTAAAAAAAATATTATAACGAAATAAAATATATATCTTATTTAATAAGTTTTTGAAAAACCAAATACCAAAAACCAAAACAATAGAAAAAGAGAAAAATTTACCTGGTCATATATATGTAAAAAAAAAACGGAAAAAATAAAAGAAGTTTTTAATATAGAAAAAAAAAAATAGAGAAAAAAATTGTATATCGAATGATAAAAAAAAAAGGGACTATTTAAAAAATTAAATAAAATAAACAAAGTATCTAAAAATAAGGAAGATAATATATTTACAATAATTTTTAGAATTAAGTTTGTTTTTTTGGATATTTATATTTACATTAAGATGTTTGAATTATATATATTAGTATATATATATATATATATTTATATTTATACATAGCAAAAGTCTTGAAGTAGCAAATTTTTTTCTTGTAGAATGATTTAGCGTCACTCATGTTTAATTTTCTTCATCTTATTCTCCTCTGATCTGTTATAATAAAAATATTTTTATGTGTTAGTAAGATGATGTTTATATTTAATATATAAATTAAAATAAATTTATAATTTATTGTGTAATTATATAGAAAAAATGAGATTACCTGATTTCTTTTTGTTTTTTTCCTGGGTCGCTTGGGTATACAATTTCACCATGCGATGGAGGAGCTTGATGCTGAAGACTAATACAATAATATATAAAATTAGATAATAATTAATAATATATAAATATATATATTAAAATAAATAATGAAAAAATTATTATTAAAATATAAATAATAATATACCTTGATTTAACTTCTTCGATGATAGGTCCAGTAAAGATTAGTTGTTTTTTTGCAATTTTTTTGCTTCCTAACTGAGGTGTCTCTGGATTAATAGAAATTGATGATGGTGGAATTTCTTCAAATGATGTTGTTGTCGGTGCAGGTAACAACATTGGTTGTATGTCATCATCAAATGTTTTTACAATAACTGCATCAATGAAGGCACCTCGTAGACGAAATTGGATCACAAATATTTTTGATATGCCTTTCAATTGGTTCAGAATAGGAGGAATAACGACTGGATCAGTGTATCCCTCTTGGATCGTCAGGATGGAGCATGGTTTGTTTATTAATGATTGAACTGTTTTTCCAAACATGACGATATTCATTCCTCCAGTGTTGTCTTCAATCCGTGCATTAATTTGTACCTGTTGACAAAGTTTAATATTTATTTAATTTTTAATTATTTTGATATTCACATATGAAAAAAAAAAAAACAAAAGCAAAATTTTTTTTATAGAGATAAAGTATATTACCAAGTGATTGGTATAGTAGTCAAATGTTCATGACTATCACACCACCATGATGTCCCTGATTGTTTTAGTTGTCTGTAGCATCTTGGACATGCATTGTAGAACCAACCTTGCTGAATATCAAGCTCAGTGATAGTCGCCTTAACAGTGAACTTTGTTTCCTGTTTTATAAAATTATATTAATAATGTTGAGTATATTATTTATTTTATTTTATAAATGATAATTTAATATTTACCTGATTTTGATATGGATTTAAAGCTTGAAGTTCAGCGATTGTTGTTCGGTTGGCAATTTTTTGTTCTTCTAATGATAACACTTGTTTTGTTGATCCAGCAATAAAATCGATTCCTTGAATGGAATGACTGAATCTATAGAAAATCAATATATTAAATAAAGTTAGTTTTTTTTTTTCAGTAAATATAAATAATTATAATAATTTATGAATGACAATTTATAATACCTTTTTTTGATTTTTTTTGGCTTCAGCAATGTCTGGATCAAGATAATATGAAGAACCAGTGGTGCTAGCGACATAAAGTCCACCTGTATATGTAAAATTAAAATAATTAGTAATTAATAGTATAAATTATGTAATTTTTTTAAGTTAAAAAGAATGCAATTTTTTTTTATTGTTGTATATATACTTACCCATATATTGTTTCGCCGCCATTGCTGAAAATGCTACTACAACTGGTTCAGGCATTGTTTGAATTGTATTTTCATCAAAATTTTCTCCAAGTTCTCCCCAGAGAGTGACATTCAGCGTTTCTTCTCTGTGGAATAAAATAAATACAAACAAATAATATATGAAGAATAAATAATAAAAATTTTACAAATATATTTTTAATAATATATGATTTTTAATTACCTGATATTTTGAATGACGACACTTCTTCTTTTACCGATCTATCATTTATAATAGATTCTTCAATACTTTTGACGGAGATAATGCGACCAATCACATCTAATATAATATAATAATTAGGAAATCATTAGTGATGATTTTATATAAAATTAATTTACTAATTATTAATTATAAGTTAACAACTATAAATATCAAATATCATTTACCTGATAGAAGATCATTAATGTCGATTTTTGGTGTAAGTTGGTCGAACTCTACAAAGTTGAATTTCAGTTGAGGTATTTATGGTATATCGTCCTCAACATACTTGAAAATAGTAGATCTTGCAAATTGTAACACCGCAACATGAGGGACGATCTTGTATCTTGGTTTGTTGTTCGTGATGAAGAAATTGCTGATTTCATTTATGCTGCCTATTTGTAATTTATTTGCTATGAATTCAGCATCTTTCGCATGAATAAAACCATGTATTGCCTCATCCTGTATTAAAAAATATATATATTAGTTATATATTAAATAATAAGCAAACATATTTTTTAAACGGATGATAATATTAATGAGAAATAAAATGAATTACCTCTTTGTCAACTAATAAACAATCAAGGCTTATTAGTTTTCCGGTTTTGTAATCTGTGTTTCTCTATAATCGGCATATTCGAGCGCATAATACTTGATGTGTTTCTCCTGGTTTCAGCACTCGTATTGGACTGAACATTTTTTATAAGTAGAAATAATATATATAAATATAAATGTTATTACATTATAAAACTCATTAAAACTAAATCAATATTATTTTTTTTAATAAATATTTATCATTTTTGATAAATATTATGTAATATTTCTTTATAAACAATGTTTCTAACATAATTTGAATATTTATTTATTCAATCATGTATTAAATTATGTAGTCCTTTTGGTGAAGTCATTCTAGATAAAGCAATATATAATTAACCATGATTAAAAATTTTATTTTTTAAATATAATTCGACTTTATTTAAAGATTGCCTTTAACTTTTATTTATTGTTATTGCATAACAAATTTTTAAAAGAAATTATCATCTTTTTAAAGTAAATGGTCATTTTGATTTACAAATCGTTATTTCTATCCTTGATATATAAACTTTTCATTTCTATTATTAGAGTTAATTATATATCATTTGACAATTTTATTTGTTAATTGTGTAATAATCATTCCAGTACTATTACATAAATTCATTGATTATTTAAAATTTGACATTAATATAACAGGAATTCCAATATTAACTTTTAATTCATATGAAGGTAAACCATTGAAATTAAAAATGTGTAAAAATTCAGTAAGATATAAGAAATTTAATTCTTTAATACTTCCAGATGATGAAAAAATTATATCACAATTGTAATAAATTTTTGTATTTTTAGGTATTAATAATAATATATATTTATTTATTTTATCAATTGTTTTATTTTTAGGTGTAACAATCACTCGATGTTTTAAATAATTAATAACTTGAAAATTATTATGAAAATAAACATATATTATTGTGCAAATTTTTTTAATAGAATTTGTATTGTATTTTATTAAATAGTTTTCAGATATTTTAATCCAGGTAGTATTCTCATTTTCTGGATCTTTTATTCTAATTGCTGCTCCATTACCAACATTTAAAATCCATTTTGAAAAAATAGTTATTTCTATTTGTTATTTAATAGAATAAATATTTCTTTTTAATCGCATATTTTATGGTAAAGTAAGTATTCATGAAAGCAAAAAGTATTTATCTATTTTGTTCTAAATTTATATCTAATTACTATTTGATTTACTAATATTATAACTTAATTGTGTTAATTCAATGTTTAAATAAGTTAATTTAGTTCCAAAATTTTTTTTCCCACGTAAAATTTTTTAAAATTTAAAATTTTATAATTTCTGGATATGATTATATTTCTGTAATTTTAGTTTACATAAAATTGAATGAATAGAATATTACTCTTTACCTCATAGTTTACTTTATTTAGTTTTTTTTTTTTTTTGGTTTGAATGTATTTAATTATTCTTTAATTTTTTGATATTATAAATTAATTATATTAATTTAATTTTTAAATTAGTTAATTTAATTTCTTTTTTTTATATAGATTTTTTTGAAATTTAACATTTTATAATTTCTAGCAATTATTTCATTGCAGCAATTTTGTTTTACATAAAATTGAATGAATAAAATATTACTCTTTATTTTATACTTTTTTTTATTTAGTTTTTTTTTGTTAATACATATGATATTGTTTTATTAAA
This sequence comes from Ficus carica, assembly GCA_009761775.1. Classification (NCBI taxonomy): domain Eukaryota; kingdom Viridiplantae; phylum Streptophyta; class Magnoliopsida; order Rosales; family Moraceae; genus Ficus; species Ficus carica. Next base: position 3,204,570 of record CM019747.1, on the reverse strand, counting down.
AAATTTTATGTAGTTGTTAAATTAAATTCTCTTATTGCTTAATTTTTTGCCGCATTAAGTTTTTTTCAATTCAGTTTTTTGTAACTTCTATATGTTTAATTTTTTTTCCCTTTTTATAATTTTCTCAATTTACTATTTTATAATTTCTATATATTGTTACAGTTTTATAATAGTATATTACTTAAAATAAATTGGAGCAAATTATTTTAACCTTCTTAATATATATGTTTGTAATTACAAACTTTCTATTATTTGTTTTAACCATACAATTCCACACGGGTGTTGGAAAATTTATGTTCAAACTTAAATTATTGTTATTATATAATAATTTATGAAAATATGATTTTGTAACCTAGTTGTTCAATGTTTTTTTTTATATCAAAACTTACATTTATTTGATTAAATAATGAGTAAATTATGTGTAATTATATTCTATAACAAAATATGAATTTATACTGAAAAAAAAATTCAATATAGATTAATAAAAAAACCTAATTTACTAAATTGTTATGTAATGTTACCGCCCTTTTTTTTTTTTTTTTCCTCCGAAAACCTCATGTTCTATTTTTTTGCTAAAAATTTCTATTAATCAAACCAAATAATGAATAAATAAACTGATGCTAATTAACCATGAAATATCTTATAGGCAAAAAAAATGTATCCATACAAATAAAAACTATACAATTACATAATAAAAAAACTTAAATCATACAATTAAAATTACAATAATATCTAATCATAAAAATCTTTAAATACAGAAATTCTGATAATAAATTTAAATATTACAACAACATACTGCCCAAAAAAAAAAAAAAAAAAGAACCTCCCCGGGTAATAGAAAGGGGGAAAAAAAAAAAGGGAAAGAAAAAAAATCAAATTATAGAACAACAAATCAAATAAGGATAATAACAATAATAAAACACCATAAAAACACAGAAACGTAAATATGGATTACCTTATGATATACACTAATCTAAATACATAACTAAGCATACAAACATACATAAATATATATAGTATAAAATGAGGGAAAAATTTTTGTAATATAGTTTATATTATGCTCAGATCTCATTAATATTATTTATTAATGCTAACCATAATACAATTCAACATCATCTTCCATGGCTACCAGGTGTGATGTTTGGGAATGTGTCGAAAAGAAAAAAAAAAGATAGGAGGGAAAAAAAAAAAAGATGCAAACTTTACGAATGTTTTTCCCAAACAAAGACAATAAATAGAATAGCAGAAATAGTCATTACAAATAAAAAGTGGGAAAACAGTTTCAAAATATTACAATAGTATGGAAACAGAATCATACAATGTGAATACCATTACAGGATGACAAAAACAAATTCAGCACAAAGTCCCAAACACCCACGGCAACTCTAAAGATGGTCAAATAGTATATGTAACATATACAGTCGATAATACCATATTCAGCATCATATACCAAATTAAAAAAGAAATCTGGTATATGCATCATTGCATAGGTAAACAGAGATCATCATAGCATATAAAAACTGTGAGTCAAAACTTTTTGTTAAAAATATTTACACCAACAAAAAAACGGGAATCAGAGAAGGATAATAACAATAATAAAACATCATAAAAACACAGAAACTCAAATATGCATTACACTATGATATACACTAATCTAAATACATAACTAAATATACAAACATACATAAATATATATATTACGAAATATGACAAAATAATTTTTATAATATATTTTATACTATACTCAGATCTCATTAATATTATCTATTAATGCTAACCATAATACAATTCAACATCATCTTCCACGGCTACCAAGTGTGATGTTTGGAAATGTGTCCAAAAGAAAAAAAGAGAAAAGAAGGGGACAAAAAACAAAGGATCCAAACTTTACAAATCTTTTGCACAAACAGAGAAAACAAATAGAATCGCAGAAACAGTCATTATAGATAAAAAGAGAAAAAACAGTTTCAAAATATTACAATAGTATGGAAACAGAATTATAAAATATGAATACTATTACAGGATGACAAAAAGAAATTCAACACCAAGTCCCAAACACCCACGGCAACCATAAAGATGGTCAAATAGTTTGTGCAACATATACAATCGATAATACCATATGCAACATCATATACCAAATCAAAAAACAGAAATCTGGTATATGCATCATCGCAGAGTTAAACAGAGATCATCATAGCATATAAAAACTCTGGTCGAATACTTTTTGTTAAAAATATTCACATCAACAAAGGACGGGAATCGGAGAAGGAGGAAAACAAAAGAAAAAGAAAGAAAAAAAAAGGAATAGAATAGAAAACAATAAAATTGTCACATAAAATGGCAAACACAAAAAAAAAAAAAAAAAAAAAAAAAAAAAAAAAGAAAAAGCCAGGAAAACAAAAAAACAGACGGGGAAAAAAACCCAAAATGGAAAAAAAATTAAATCTGTTTACAATATTATCATCATCATAATAAACATATTGACATAATATATAACTCAATAAAAAAACCGACAAACAAACTATTAACAATATACAAAATGAAAACAGTAATAAAGAATGATTAAAAATCTTAAATAAACACAGTACCTGGATAACAGAATAAAGGAGGTTTGAACAAAAATCAATGAAGATTCAGAACGAAGCAGTTAAGGAGGATTTTACATAAGCATTAATAGTGAAGAGAACGGATGAAGCAATAAATGAACAGATCTTGTTTATAAAAGAGAGCTGAGTAAATGAAAAAACGTAGATGCAAGAGACAGAGACGGTGAGGAAAAGTATTTGGAGAGAACAGATAAGCCAAAAAAAATTAACATAATTATTTGCATTAATGACAGAAGTCCAGCCGGAAAAAAGTTCACTCAAGGTTATGATGAACAGTAACCTACGCACCCCTAACAAATCAGAAACTTACAACAGGGGAAAAAAAAAAAACAGATAATATAAAAGCATTAAATGTGAAAGACAGATTTTGCAAACTGTAATCATAACCACACAACTAAACAGTAAAAACATTTAGGAATTGGCTCTAATCTAACTATATCATCACATACCACAATTATTAAATTTCTCACTGATTACTTAAAACAGAGTAAAAAAGCATGATAACAAAACATCAGACACACTAAGCCAATTATATCAGAATTGCAAAGAAAATCAGGGAAATTTTACTCGGGGAGGGAAAAGAGCTAAAAATTACATATTTAAAAATCAACACGCAAAATATACTCAATGTTCCTCTCTATACGTCTATTTCTCCATTCTATCAGCATGGGCATCCCAATCTGCAAAAACCACTCAGAAAAAATAAACAAAAACAAAACACGGGAAACAATATCGAGATCAAATAAACCCAAGGAAAAGAAAAATTTCAACATACCCAATATTTTCTTTACAGTTTTTTACTCTGCCTTTGTTTTCAAATACGATAAAAACATATAAGAGAATACTCATAATAAAAAAAACAAAAAATGTTTCAAGAGTAAAAAGACAAACTCAAATCTGATAAAAATTCCAAAAAATGAAACAGAAGCAACAATAAAGCCAAAAAAGCAAAATCCGAAAAGATAAAACACAATCACCCGCAGCCTGCATGCATGGTACCTTAAGATGATATCCAACACTCTTAACGCCTCTTAGGAGTTCTCAGATTCTTAACCTCGCAGAGCAATTGCAATTGCTTACATGGGAATTTTTCTAGCAAAGCTAATTTCCAGTTTAAAAGTTTTTGACTGATACTGTCGGCACATTTTCTTTCAGTCATTCTCAGATGGACTACCATAACCGTCGGCACTACAGTTTCAATGTTCTTGTCCATATGTCTATTTCTCCATTCTATCAGCATTGTCATCCCAATCTGCAAAAACCACTCAGGAAAAAAAAAAAAAAACCAAAACACGGGAAACAATACCGAGATCAAATAAACCCAAGAAAAAGAAAAATTTCAACATACCCAATATTTTCTTTACATTTTTTACTCTGCCTTTGTTTTCAAAAACAATAAAAACAGATCAGAGAATACTCGTAATAAAAAAAACAAAAAATGTTTCAAGAGTAAAAAGACGAACTCAAATCAGTTAAAAATTCCAAAAAACGAAACAGAAGCAACAATGAAGCCAAAAACGCAAAATCCGAAAAGATAAAACACAATTACCCGCAGACTGCATGCATGTTACCTTAATATAATATCTAACACTCTTAACGCCTCTTGGGAGTTCTCAAATTTTTGACCTCGCAGAGCATTTGCAATTGCTTGCATGGGAATTTTTCCAGCAAAGCTAAGTTCCACTTTAAAAGTTTTTGACTGATACTGTCGACGCATTTTCTTTCAGTCATTCACAGATGGACTACCATAACCGTCAGCACTACAGTTTGCATTCCTCTTATACCAAAACGAAGGAAAAAAAAAAAAAAGAGCAAAAACTAATCAAGCCATGATAGAGAAGAAATCATTCAGTAACACCCAACACATCCATCTCTCTGCTGAAACATCATCAAGCACAACAGTGAACTCAAGTTCATTTCGTGCAAAAAAGCCAACAATAAATAAGCTCTTCTCACCATCATAGGCAAAGTCCTTATCAGCTGAACAACAATGAACCACAAAACAACACAATAAACACTACAATGTACACCTCCAACACCCCCCTCCCCTCCTCCAAAAGGGCGGGGGAAAAAAAAACCAACATTAAAAAATTAGCCTTCGGAGATAGAGAAAAAAAAAATCCAAAATCAAAATTTACCAATGCGACAAAATGAAATAAAGAGAACGCAAGAAAAAAATTCATTCAAACGTTTCCCCCCCTCTCCCCCCAAAAGGGAAAAATTTCAGGAAATCGGGTTCGGAGATAAAGGAAAAAAAATTCAAAAATCTAAACTTACCATCTCGAAAAACCCAGTAGCAAAACTCATTCAAAAATTTTCAGGCGAGAAAAAGATCTGCGAAGGGAGGGAAAAAAAAAAAAAAAGGGCAAAAACAGTGGACAGAAAATCAAACTTCGAACCAAACGAAAAGAACCATCAACAACACAAACCCAAACCAAAAAAAAGAGAACGATCAGCCAATACTACAAAACAACCCCAAAATCTAATCACTGAACACCAAAAACCCAAAGAAAAAAATAACAGAGAGAGACAGAACAATAATGAAAGAGAGGAAAACAAAACATAAAATATAGAAAGACAAAATGGATGACCATAATCGGCCGTGAAAGGCAAAAACAAAAGGAGAATATAGGGTTTTACAGAGCAAAACTTCGAAAAAGGAGAAAGAGAAAGGCAAAACAGTACAGAGAGGAAAAACCGAGAACTTTAAAATAGAGAGAAAAAACAGAAGAAAAAATGGCCGGCAGAAGAGAGAGGACAAAAGCGCAATAGGGTTTCCAGGGCGATAACGAAAGGGAAAATAGGGTTTTGCAGGGCAAAGCTTCGAAGAAGGAGAAAGAGAGAGAGAGAAAAAACCAGAGAAGGAAACAGTAGAGAGAGAAAATAGAAAAGAGAATGGGCGGCAGAAGACAGAAAGCCAAAAGGCAGGTGGGCAAATAGGGTTTGGAGGACATTTTCGGCACGTCACTATACAAACAGTATCTGGCAGGCAGGAAACCAAGGGCAAATCCGTCCGCACAGCAATTTGAGGTTTGAGGGCAAAATCGCCCATTCACTGTGCTCGACGGAGAGAAGCAGAAGGCCAAAAGCGTCATTACACTGTGCGAGGATGTGCATTACTGTAGATTGAACTGCCAAAAGAAAAAAAAAAAAAAAAGGAAAAAGCACTGTGAAACACTGTAGAAAGAACAGTGATTTCACCTTCTCCTTTAGTATATAGTAATAATGCCTGATATGTATTTTAATTTTATGGTGATATTGTCGTCGCTAAAGGGCTAGTACTAATAAACTGGTGCAAAAGTCTGCTTTGCTATCAAAAAACAAACAAACAAATAAATAAACGGGAGCAAAAATTTCGTGCCCTTTGCTACACATCAACATAAGAGGAAAGAAAAACTAGGTGGGTTATTAAAAAAATTTGAAAAGAGAAGTGGACATTAAGAGAAGTGGACGAGAACTTAAAAAATTAATGTATATATATCTCTTACACATATGTCTCATGTCTGGCAGTTATATAAATTCGATAAATGTAACTATTTTTTTCATATTCGTGTAATTATTAGTTGATCTATATATAACATTATGTGATTTTATGTGTAATATGTTATATTTTGAAACTTTTACTACAAGCGACAAGTGTAAACAAAAATATATATAACTGAGTTAGTATTATAAGGCATTTATTTTGATATCATATATACCAGATCGTATGGCTATTGGACGTTAGACTTGTCTATATGTGTGTGTATGCGTGTATATATATACTTGTGGTGTTCAAAGTTCATTTGTTATGTGAAAACAATTTACCGTAACTCTTACGTATGTGTTTAATGCACGTAAAAGCGTGTAAGAGAATATTTCAAGCTGCGATTTATAAACTCGGAAAGAAGAGAATTCTGAAAGAAGGAATTCTGTATATTGATTCTACATTACACGGGTTCCTCTTATAGAGGTAGAAATACACTCAAACAATTAGGAAAATCTCCGTACAATAGCTGGCTAATAACTAGCTTTCATGTTTTACATCATTGACCAAATCACACTATTTACAGCTAATCAAATCTCCTAATACTCGGCTATATCACAACCAAATCTCTATTTTCCTACACTTGAGGGTCCAAAGATATCTTCCATAGCCAGCTTGCCAGTTAAGTCATCAAACTTTTTCTTTGGTAATCCCTTGGGAAGCACATTTGCAATTTGTTCTGCTATAGAAACATATGGCATGCAAATTGGTCCAGCTTCTAACTTCTCCTTGATAAAATGCTTATCCACTTCTACATGTTTTGTTCTGTCGTGGAGAATAGGATTGTGGGCGATAGAAATCGCTGCCTTGTTATCACAATAGATCTTCATAGGCAAAGGATTAGAGGCTTTCAGGTCCTCTAATAACCTCTTAATCCATAAAACTTCACAAATTCCATGAGCAACAACTCTGAACTCTGCTCTGGCACTGCTTCTAGCAACAAACATTTTGTTTCTTACTTCGCCAAGTAATAAGGTTACCTCCAATAAATGTACAATAGCCAGAAGTTGATTGTTCAATGTCACTCCCTGCCTAATCTGCATTAGTGTACGCTTCAACTTGTAGATGGCCACGTTTCTTGAATATCAAACCCTTTCCAGGTGTTCCCTTAAGATATTTTAGGATCCTATAGACTGCATCGAAGTGTTTTGGTCTAGGTAAATGCATAGACTGACTAACCATGCTAACAACAAATGCTCTGTCAGGACGTGTATGCGACAAGTAAATTAGTCTTCCAACTAACCTTTGATACTGCTATCTGTTTTTCACTTCCTCGGTCTTGGCAGGTTGTAACTTTAAATTGGGTTCAACTGGGGTTTCCGCTGGTTTACACCCAAGTAGGCCTGTCTCGCTGAATAGATCGAGAACATATTTTCGTTGGTTGACAAATATACCTTCCTTGGACCTAGCAAATTCCATACCAAGGAAGTATTTTAATGAGCCCAAGTCTTTGATCTCGAAAGCAGCTGCCAGCTTCTTTTTTAGTCTTCCCAATTCTTCAATATCATCTCCTGTCAAAACTATATCATCCACATAAACGATTAAATTTGCAACCCTGCCATCCTTATTGTGCTTGTAAAACATTGTATGATCGGCTTGGCTTTGACAGTAGCCACAGTTTTTTACAACTTTCCTAAAACACTCAAACCAAGCTCTCGGTGATTGTTTTAGATCATATATGGACTTTTTTAATCTGCAAACCTTATTAGGTCCAAGTTCTTTTCAAAACCCGGAGGCAGGCTCATGTAAACTTCCTCTTTTAGATCTCCGTTTAGGAAGACATTCTTTACATCTAACTGGTGTAGGGGCCAGTTAAAGTTCACAGCTAGAGACAACAAGACTCGAATTGAGTTTATCTTGGCAACATAAGCAAAAGTTTCCTGGTAATTGATCCCAAAGGTCTGGGTAAATCCCTTAGCAACTAGTCTTGCCTTGTATCTTTCTACACTACCATCAGCTTTGCACTTCATAGTAAAGACCCATTTACAACCTACGGTTTTTTTTCTCTTTAGGTAGTTCCACTATCTCCCAGGTACCACTTCCTCTTAGAGCATTCATCTCTTCCAACACTGCTAACTTCCAATTTGGATCATTCAAGGCTTCCTGAATATTTCTAGGGACAAACAGGTGTGACTCCATGGTGATGGGAAAGCTTTTTATAGGACATATATTTTGCAATGGGATACTTAGTACAGGTTCGGGTTCCTTTTCTGAGGGCTATTGGAATATTTAAGTTTGATGGCACATTAGAAACAAGAATTGCAGGAATTGATGGTACATTAGAAACATGAATTGAATTTGAATTAGGATTAGGAATACCTGCAGTATCCTGGGTGCTAGTTCTCGGAGTTATAGATTGATATGGTTCTAGAATCACAAATGGACTTTGTCTCTTTTGATGGAGTCTCTTTCGATTATAAACCAAAAGCTCAGTGTTTTGATTATCTTGATCTTCTTGTAGTTTTTCTCCCACTGTTGTAGGTGCATCAACATTTGGTAGATTTTGACTAGGATTTTCAATAGTTTTGTCAAAAATTTCCTTACTTTGTCTTTCAAAAACAGTAGTAATAGGTTAGGATTTTGAAAGTAAGAAATTGGAGTAGAGTTCAAAATAGTATGCAGTAATGGAACACGAGATAAATCCCAAAATTTTTCTTCCACTCTTACTTTCTCCCCTTGAAGAGAATTTTTGTGAAAGTAAGGATTGTTTTCTAGAAAAATAGACATCCATACTCACATGGAATTTTTTTTGGTTTGAGGATTAAGACACTTATATCCCTTTTTGTTTAGGGCATACCCAATGAAAATACACTTCTTAGCCCGTGGGTCAAGTTTGAACCGAGAGTGGCTTGGAATATGAACAAAAACTGTACAACCAAAAAGTTTGGGTGGTAATTTGAGTGAATCCGTGACATAAGAAAAACTTTATTGAAACACTCTAAGGGCGTGCTATATTTCAAAATACGTGTAGGCATCCTATTTATCAAATACGAAGCTCTTAAGACATCTTCTCCCCAAAGTTATTTTGGTATATTAATTGAAAACATTATAGCATGGGCCACTTCAAGTAAGTGTTTATTTTTTCTTTTAGCAATACCATTTTGTTGAGGGGTATCCACACATGTAGACTGGTGATGAATACCATTTTCTTTTAAAAACATTTCCAAATGTTCATTGAAATACTCGGTTCCATTATCAGTATGAAGAATACAGATTTTAGTTTGAAACTGTGTTTCAATCATGCTATAAAAATCCTTAAACAGTTTTTTAACATCGGATTTTTCACTCATTAAATATGTCCAACATGTTTGAGTATGATCGTCAATAAATGTAACAAAATTTTTTTTCTTAGAAATAGTAGTGATTTTTGAAGTTTCCCAAACATCACTATGAATTAAGTAAAAAGGTTTTGAAGGAACATAAGGTTTTGGTAAATAAGTGGTACGATTACTCTTTGATAAATAACAACTTTCACACTAAAAAATAGAATAATCCAAACCCTTAAACAAAGTAGGAAATAAGTATTTAAGATATTGAAAACTAGGATGTCCTAGTCTAAAGTGCCAAAGCATTATTTGTTCGTAGACAGGAGTTGAACTAACACTACCAAGACCTTGAGCTGTTTTATTACTAGAAGAGTCACCATCAAAGTAGTAAAGTCCATCTATCATTTTTGCACTGCCAATCTTCTTCCCCAAGTTCTGGTCTTGGAATTCACAGTGAGAATTAAAAAAGATAACATGGCAATAAGACTCTTTCGAAAGTTTACTCACAGATTAAAGGTTACATGCTAGTTTAGGAACATGGAGAACCGATTTAAGATCAATATTCTCGGATAGTTTTATCAAACCTTTTCCTGCAATGGGTGAGAAACTACCATCTGCAATTCTAATTTTTGTCTAAACTAGAACAAGATGAGTAGGTACTAAACAATTTCGAAAGGTTGGTTATCTGATCAGAAGCTCCATAATCAATAATCCAAGGAGCAAATTTTGAACAACAAGAAAAAGCATTAGGTTCATAACCTGTTTGAGCAAGAGAAACATTAGGAATACTGGATGATGAATTGGATTTTAGTAATTTAAGAAGGTGATCCATTTGCTTCTTGTTGAAGGGACCTGCTTCGGCTTCATTTGTAGTAGGAGTTGCACGGCTGTTCCTGCTCTTCCAATTTGCGGGCTTTCCATGGATCTTCCAGCAGGTCTCATGGGTGTGGCGAGGACGGTTGCAGTAATCACACAAGATCCGTGGTTTTTCTCTAACCTTCCACGGGTGATTTGCTGCCTTGTTAGCAGTAGCTTCAGATGCAATTAAGGTAGAAACTTCTACACACCCGTTGGTAATCTTCTTGGTCAACATCATGTTCCTACAACTTTCTTCTCTTCGAACTTCTGCAAAGACTTCACCAATTGAAGGGAGAGGTGATCTACCAATGATTCTTCACCTCACTTCATCAAACTCCATATTCAGCCCTGCAAGGAATTTTTTTATTCGGTGAGTCTCCACGGTTTTCTTATTGTGATTGGCATTTTCAGTGGATTTCCATTCGTAGTCGTTGAACAGATCCAAATCTTGCCACAACCGTTTTAGCAAGTTAAATTACTTGGTGATTGTGTCCTCCCCCTGTCGAATTTCACCTAGTTTTAAAGTTAACTCATTAACTTGAGACTGATTTCCCAAATTAGAATACATTTGGTTAACATTATCCCACAATTCCTTAGCCGTGGAGTAGCATATGTCGTTTGAACTAATGTCCTCATCCATGGAATTGACAAGCAATGTCATGAGCATCAAATTCTTTTCATCCCATGTGGCATAAGCCGGGTCTTCTGGTGCTGGTGCCCTCTTATCTCCTATTAGGTAGCCAATTTTTCCATACCCCCGAATATACATTCGAACCGACTGAGACCACCGTAAGAAATTATCACCATTCAAGCGAGTTGTGGTGATTTGGACATAATGTGAATAAGAGTTTGGGGCTTGTAAAATCGTGCTGTTGGATGAATTAGGAAGAGAAGGAGAGGAAGGAGCAGACTCAGATGATATGTTAGACATGATGGGTAGTTGTGTTGTGCAAAGAACGGCTAGGGTTGTTTTTTTGGGTTAAGTCAAAGAACTAGTTTTGGCTCTGATACCATATAAACTCAGAAAAAAGAGAATTCTGAATGAATGAATTATGTATATTGATTCTACATCACACGTGTTCCTCTTATAGAGGTAGAAACACATCTAAAAAAATTAGGAAAATCTCCCTACAATAGTTGGCTAATAACTAGCTTTCCTATTTTACATCATTGACCAAATCACACTATTTACAACTAATCAAATCTCCTAATACTCGGCTGTATCACAACCAAATCTCTATTTTCCTACACAATTAAATTCCTTGTTTAATTTAGCATGTTATTCTCGTTGTCACCAGACATTCCGTACTAATAAAAGGACAATATCTCCGTAATTTGGATCGACCTTAGTTTACTTTTATGCCACATCTCTATTGAACTCGTCGAAAGGTCAACTCAATGTTGCAAGTTTTCCATCAATTTAGTTCTAGCTCGTGGACTTTTCATTTATTCTCAACTTTATCACAAAAAGACCAGGGGAAAATAAACTACTCAAAAATTGTAAAGTTGGCACCCAGAAGAGAGGTTTTATTCATTCCCAATTTAAGCTCTATTTGTTTTTCTCTCTTTCCTAAATGGATAAGAATGTTTTTTTTTTTTTTTTTTTTTTTTTTCCGGAAATTTATTTAGAGTTCTATCGGGTTATGTAAAAGAGATGTTTAACCAAGCTAAATATGATCCAACAAAATATATGCTATTTTTCTTCCAAGAATTGCTTGCATATACAGTTTTAGCTTACATCTCAATCTTGTTCGAAGCCATTACATTTTTCTTAAGAAAAAGAAAGAATGGGAATAATTGACATCACAGCACTTCCCCACTTAACTTGTTAAAAAATGAATTTTTTTTTTGAAAGGTAACACAAATTGTTCAAAATGTCTAAAAGACTTACAAACTCAACAGAGAAATACAAGTAAAATTTAAACTAAACGAAACTTCTTAGATCTAAATTAAAAGATCACCTTCCACTTATTACCTAAACTAATTCTCCAATTACTTGGTCTTACATGAAGATCTTTTTGCTAAAATATTTTGTGATTATCTTGCTCGATCATGTTATCGTATCTTATATATTATGTAATATTTTCTTATCTTATCTTACATCTTATAAACAAAAGAGTCAAAGGGTTTGTTTTTATCCTCTTCCATCCTTTCCACATGTGTTGCTCTTATCTGACATCTTATAAACAAAATAGTCAAAGGGTTTGTTTTTATCCTCTTCTTTCCTTTCCACGTGTTGCTCCCTCATTTTTTTTATTTTTTTTATTTTTTCCCTTTTGTAAAGCGTTTATTTTTTTCATCCTCCCTTTCCCCATGTGTTGCTCCCTGCTTCTTTTTTTTTTTTTTTTTTTTTTTTCCCTTTCATTTTTTCTCTTCCTTTTCTTTACTTCTTTTAATTTTATTTTTCATTATTTTTTTGACCCTAATGACATAAATTTTTTCAAACTGTATCCTTAAATTTTTTTGTGACCCTCTAAATTATTATTTTCTCATAACATCTCCTAATTAATTTTTTATCTGATTTATTAATTTCTCTTTATTTTGTTATTACTTCAATATTTTTTTCTTTTAGTATCTTAATATACATTTTTTTTTTGAATTGTTTCCTTACCTTTTCTCATCGCTGCTCTTTCAGTTACTATTTTCTCATAAAACCTCTTAATTAATTTTTTTTATACAAATAGATTGCGCACATGTGTTATAACTAGTTATTGCTAAAAGACGGATTGTTTAGACTTAGGAAATTCAAGTACACGCACACGTGTCAAGAGTGTAAAAGATGATATTTTCAATCGAAAACTTATTCTCCAAAGAAGCAAAAAATCAACGATAATGGAATACAGCCTGACAAGCGGGTCCAAGAGAAACCCCGGACGAGAATTTCACTTAAAACACCTAGAAAGTCAAATACCAATCCACAAAAATGGAAATTGGTTCTTCATTTTGACCATCTAATTTTCTAAACTCCAAAATTTTGTGTGTTCTTTTTAGAGGTCAATAAATGTAAAGCCTTTTTATACGAAGAATGATGGTTATTGCAGAATTAAAATATACGACAAAGAAACGTTAATATTTGTAAGTGTCTTTGTTCATATACATTATTGACGAATTTCCATAAAGTCAAATTGGATGAAATTCTCGTCTTTTAGCTACTCGAGTAGTATTTTACCCAAAGAAAAAAAAAATAATAATAAAAACCCTACTGGAGTGGTAGTTAATTGAAAGGATTAATTTTATTTTTAGTTTCGAAATCCTATCTCTTGGTTCCCGATTTTTAAAATGTTTGAAAATAAGTTTATAACTTCATATAAGTTGTTGACCAAATTATATTTATTCGATTGTTAAAATCTCAACAAAAAAAAAACATATAGTTTCTTTCTTACATGAAAACATAAAATTAACCCTCACAAAGCCACATGCTCATGGATTTTCTCACCATCAAGATTTTGACAGTCGAGTGGATAAAAAACTTAATTTGGGACATCTTGCGTAGATTATTTGGGAACTTCTAGGTTAGGACAAAAATACTAATAATTTAAAGACTAAAAATGATTTTAACCCCCAATAGAAAAAAAAGTTCGAGTTTGAGGTATTGACTATTTGCTTGAGGTATGATTTTAAGATTGAGGCATTGAATATTTGTTTCTAAGTTTTTTTCAGACTTGTGACGAGGCAATAGCAGTGTTTGTAATAAGATCTATAGCAATAATGATAACTCTTTACTCATAATGGTCAATACATTCATGGTAAGGGCCAACCAAACGATTAAACCCAGAGAAAGGAGGCGAAAAAAAAAAAAAAAGAAGTGAAAAGCTAATTCCTTCATTTTCTTTTCGTTTTTTTTTTTTTTGGCTAATTGACTACTCGTGTTTTGGGTATGCTTGTTCATTCAAGAAACTTTTAGTTGTAGAATAAGTTGAATTCTCTTGGATATGCTCGTCCATTCCAGAAACTTTGGTTCTCAAACAACTGAAGTTGGGTGTTTCGCGGTTTGTTCAATTGATTTTGTAGATTGGTGCTAACATTCTTCTCTAGTCTTGAGGAAGACACAGTTTTGTCTTCCATAGCAAATTTCTAGCTTCATCGAAACGGAAGTCCTCTCTTTTTTTTTTTGAGTACGTTAGTTTTCACTCAGCTATTGGCCGAACATTTGGGTACGTAGCTACAGTACTCTTGGAACCATCGATGTTGAGCAAGCGGGTCCTCTCCTAGCCATTCCTCGAGTACTGGGGCTTCCTCCTTGGCCGTTGATGACTTTGCTTGCCTCCCATGCTGTGCAAAGTTGTTTGTGATGCTTGATGGCTGTTAATCAGTGGATTCGCGTTGAAGTTTGAGATGCGTACTTGGTCTCAAATCTTATGAAATCTTCCACGCATGCTTCGAGCCTATCCATGCGGTTTTAGTGCTTTGCGGCATGCCACGCTCTTCTTCTTTGTTTGGTTGTACCGCCATCCACTTTTCCATGAGTGTGTGGTTGAGTTTGTTCTCGAGAGAGTTCTTCCCACACCTAACCCTACTAATCGAGGGACTCTTGACGTCCTTCGATTGACTATGCCGACGTCGCTTGGGCTAGCTTGAAATGTTGGTCTATTTGAAGTGTTTCTTCTTACCATTTGTTTAGAAGATTGACGAAGTAAAAAAGTTCGAATGTTGGTGAGAACTTAAGGATGTAAAGCGCACAAGCCCTCCTTGTAACAACAAAATATTGGAGCAAAATTTTAACCAACCCAAAATGATTCATGAACTAAAATAAAAGACCAAATAAACAATGCAATTAAGAATATTAAATAAAATTCAGAGAACACAAGAAAATCTAAGAATTATAGTAAAAACTAGTTAAAGTCCGGTATCATTGACCTAAGTTGTTCTATTAAAAATTATGTCTGTGATTATTCTAGTCAATTCGAGGGAGCTTATAATACATTTAGAATGAGGAATTTTAATTCTCTCACAAATTCGAGAGTTTATTCTCTCTTTGATAGCACAATTCAAATCCTTCATATTCTTGGTTTTTTCACCAGTCACCTCTTTAATATGATCTCATCTTCGTACATCAAATGCCTTTAATTGTCTACCATTGTATTCTTGGAGATGCTCAAGCTTTCTTCTCTAACTTTGAGCATAGGCTTGTGTAGACTTTTACCTAGGTAGACTTTTACTTGAGCAAGAGTTTAGGTAGACTTCTAAATAGACTTGAACTCGAACATGATTATCATCAACTCCTCATCTATGCCCTTTCATAACTAAAATACCCTCCAACAGCTACAATTACTAGTAATTAAACTAACTTATAACGCTGCTTAATTATGTCATAATGTACATAGTTTATTTTTTATTTTTATTTTTTATTTTATTTTATTGGAGATGGAGGGATTCGTGCTCAGCACCTTATGGTGGAGTCAGGTGTGATACTAGCGTTATAGACTGTGCCTGTAACCTCACGTAGAGTATTCAGCTTACTACTACACGTAAAATATATAGATTCCATATACATGTTTCAAGTTGATCGTAAATATCGTAATGTGGCGGTGACACAGTCTTTTAAAACGAGAAAATTGTCGTATCTATAGAAAAAAATTATGGAAATAGAAGAAAATTGATAAACTTGTGATGCACGAGAGGGGCAAAGGATTGCATTAATGTCAATTAAGCTGTTGTCTCATGTTTTTAAGGTTGCGTTTATGCATGCAAGACAAGCAACCAAAATATATATGAAAAAGTCTTGAATCCGGTACCCAATATACTATCTGGTTCTTGTAACTTTTTCTTTAGAAATTTTTAACAACTAGTTAATTTATTTGTAACTTTTTATTTAAAATCTTATTACACGATACTATTTAGATATTGGTGTAAATGATAAATATTATTAAAAAATGTTATACTAAAATTACTTGATTGATATAATATATCATAAAAAAATTATAAGTGATATAAAAAAGGTGTCAGATAGCAGTCCATCCTTATATATTATAAGTAAATATGTATATATATGTAATGGAATTTCGTAAAAAGGAAACGGCAAGAGATTCAAGTTGTGATCGACGTACCGCACAGGGCCCCGAGTTGAGTGTGTATATGCCCAGATACACCCAACTCATTTGGCCGACCGTGTGATTACATTTATGGAGCCAATATAAATATATATATATATATATATAGTAAACACCTTACAAGTCGGTGGGTTCGTTAAAAGGTGACCTCGGATGTCGGAACAATGACGTACAACTTTACCATTAACATTTTAGGGTTCGTTTGGTGAAACGGTTTGAGTTAACATTTTTAAGTTGAGTTGAAAATAAGTTAAGTTGAGAGTTAGAGTTGAGCATTTGGTAAAAAGTTTGGGTTGAAAAGTTTAACTTGAGTTAAGTGTTTGGATGTATAAAGTTTGAATTATAAAGTTTAACTTGAGTTAGCGCCCCTGTTTGGATGTAAAAAGTTTGAGTTAAAAAGTTTAACTTGAAAAAATAAGTTAACATGCCATTGTAGGTTGTGGATGGAAAAATGTAAAAAATAAAATAAACTAAAATAAAAACACACATCAACAACATGATATCAAAACCTTTTACACCTATTTCTTACATAATCATAAAATACATCAATGAGAATTACGTAGTTGCTAACTAAAAGTGCTAATAAAAAAACATGAAATTCTGCCACGCATCTGGTTTAAATAGATAAAACTGGGCTTTATTTCAACTGGTTTTATACCATGGATTTCGTTGATATCTGTCCCACATATCATCGTCCAACACATCTTTCAGCTGATTCATTGCACCCCTCCTCGATGCATCTTGCTGCCTTCCTGTACTTGGGCCTGTATCATCGACCCTGTCGGCCAACACGCAATCCGCGTTAACATTGACATGTCCACCTACAGGCACACCATCTACCGCATACTCTTTAAGAATAGTATCCCCAACCTGTACCATCCTTATAAAATTATGAACAATTGCACACGTCACTCGGATCATTACTTGTTCGTACATGGGATAATTATTGATGCCTTTAAGTATTTTAAATCTGGACTTCCATACACCAAAAGTTCACTCAATACAATTCCGCAGCGATGAGTGCGTGTAGTTAAATTCTTGCCTGCGGTTGCCTAGTCCGACGCGACGTCTTCGATATTCGGGTAAATGATACGTTTCTCGTCGAAATGGACTAAGAAAACAATCCTTAATCGCGTATCCCGAATTGGCAATATAAAATTTTCCTACGAAGTAAACATCGCATTATCAACACAAATCCAATATTTTGTAATTGCTTAATTATTTATAAATAGTCATATCAGGTGACAGATGATCTTACCAGGTGGCGGTTTTGGGAAACCATGAAATGCTATTGCCTATTCCAACATTCTAGCATCATGACAAGATCCCTCGTAGCCGGCCAACATATATGTAAATTTCATATCGAATGAACATGCGGCTAATACATTCTACGAGTTCACACCTTTTCGATTAATCCAAGCTTCAGAATTTCCTCCCGTGGCACACATGGTACGTGTGTTCCATCTATAGTGTCAATACAACCCTGCATGAAAAAGTAAAATGTTGATTATGGCTACCAGTATTAATAACACGTGTTGAATAAAAAATAGTGGACTTTCCATTTTTTATTACTCGTTAATACGATCATATGATGCGATGACATCGATAACGTACATTAAACCATGGCCTATATTTGTAGGAATGCTCCATAATCAAAGGTTGAACCTCTGTGTAGTCGGGCGGTCTGATGAATTCGTCCTTTAGAACACAAATAGCCGTCAACACTTTAAAGAAACAACGTGAAGTTGTCTCTCTAGAATGCTGGAACAAATAAGAAATGTGTCTGTTCGTTGTGCCTTGTGCACAAATGAATAAAAAAAAATGAACAACTGCTCATCAACATTCATGTTACAAGTTGGCCTCAATAATTCACTAGTAAAAATTGTGGATTACACGACGGTTTTTTATCGTCGTGTAAAGTTTACACAACGGTTACACAACCGTCGTGTAATCCAGTGTCGTGGAAGATAACACGACGGTTATATTACCGTCGTTCGTATCTCAATGTTACACGACGGTTAAAACTGTCGTCGAAACAAGGTCCACCGTCGTCGATACAAGTAATATAGAGACATTACACGATGGTTCGATCAAAAACCGTCGTGTAATGAGCTGCATTACACGACGGTTCTTGGTCGAACCGTCGTGTAATGAGCTTCATTACACGACGGTTCTTAGAGACCGTCGTGTAATGTACTATATAGAAAAAAATTGGGGTTTTTTGGTGATTTTTCACGGGTAGCCTAACCTGTATGTTATCCAATACACGATCCAAGATATTAACTACATTGATCAATGTAAAAATACATACCAATTTCATTAAATTACAAGTTCACATATTATAATTAATGAATTGCATTACATGGCTAGACCATTCTCCCCTAATCAAATCCAAATCCGCAGAAGTAAAAAATTCTTTACTTTCAAGTACATCAATTCCATTCAATACTATGTCCCTCATAAAACCTAAAATAAAATAACCACATTCAACACTTCCCTCTTATAGAGGACAATGACGGTTCGAGAGTTTTGTTTTACAGTCTCGTCTCCTTCTAATCCCTTCTTCGGTCATAATCTTCCAATCCATTAGGGCCTTAGCAAATTGATAAAGTTAAAACTAATTAAGATGCATATAATTAAGATTAAATAAAAAATTAACATATTAAAATTGACTTACATGTTCATTAGCTAGTAAAATCGTCTCGTTTCTTATCTCGAAGAGGATCAAAATAAAGGACGAGGTCCTCCCATGGGTCAATGACTCCCAAAACCCAATGTCTCCCTCTGTTATGTGGCACAAGATAAAGCCGTCCTTTTGGTGTGTCACGTATAAAGCTAATAAGACTGTCGGCTCGCTCTTTCATTCCAGCATCTTCAATATCAGTTCTCACCGGTGAGATCAAGGTTGGAGACACAAACGCAAACTTCTCAGCTTGCCCGTTAATCCTACATAGTTCCTCTAAATATCTGCATAAGCTTATCAAATTTGTTACTCTACCTAACATATAGAAGAATTTCCAGATAAAAAAAATTTCAAAGATAGAATGTCGTACCTCATGTAGACTAATATACAATTTACATTGATTTCTTGTAAATTAATGAACTCATAAATATCTTCAAAGCTCAGATAGACAGGCATTTCAAAAGTCATGATCGTGTATGGTATTGGGACCTCAATCTGATTACCTTGACGCATGGAACTATGTGCATAATAAGCCAAAGGCCTCATCGCCATGTTCATGTTATTAAAGTCGAACAAAGGTTGTTGTTGTTGCGCATTTTGTTGTACCTCAGTTCGAGAGTCGATCATTTTATTTCCAAGCTTTTTTAGGCATTTTTTTTTTGCCAGTTGCTGGGTCATGAACGTGACTAGGCTCTCGACTAGCCTTGTTCATACTCGTATCGACCTCAACTAATGTTTTAGGCCAGGCAACAAACCCATTAACAGCATCCTCCATAGTGGTTGCCTCGTACGTCGGTATAGGTAATGCTGATTTTTTTAATTTTGACACATTGATTGATACTCGCACGTTCCCTTCCCCCAGTGGAATCCCATGCACCGTATCGGTAGGAAGGCTCTCCAGCCATGCTCTTCCAAAAGCAACAAGCAACTGTCTACCCTGCACTTCATCGAAAATATAGAGCTTACACTCCTGACTGTCAACCGGCATGGTTGGCAGATCAGAAACTCCATGTTGTTTTTTTTTAGCAGAGCAACTAGCCTTAAAGCTGTTGTGTTGCTCCACGGTTGGCACATTGTTGGTATCAACCGACGGCTCCACATCTTTTTCGCACATACACTACGCATCAATGCCTTTAATTCTTCTATTTCACGTTTCATTGATAGTAATTCATTGTCTTTACTCGAACTTCGATTTAGGTTAAAGTACTGAGACGGCATTACGAACTTTGATTGCCCACGGACACGCCCCCTGTGTTCGGGTCTAGATAATGCCTGCGACAATACATCACTAGTGCCAACTGATTCGAAAGTGCCTTGGCTCTCCTGTGTGTTGTACTTCCTCTACAAGATAATTAACAGAACTCATTTAAGCTTAAGGGTTGTAAGTACGTATAGTAGTGATGAAGAATTGATTGTTAGTTAGTAAACTTACTATCAACTCGCTAACTTTTTTACATGCTGGATCTTTCAACTCTCCATCTTCGCCTGTCTGTTGCTCTAGCCACAAACCATCCCTTCTTTCTCATTTTCCAGTCTTATTAAACTGTAATTTAACATCGTTGGTATAAATGAGGACATATTTCTATAAATGGCATACTATTTAGTACGAACAAAATTTATTGACATACCTTTTCCTGGTCGAGCTTCCTATATCCGTCTCGGCCTCCTCTTGATGAGAATTCGTTGTTTGTCCTTATTTCGCTTCCACGATCATATAGTTGTCAGAATTGTGAGGTTGTTCTATACTGAACGAATTTCACCCAATCCTCTTCTTCTATATTGGGGTAGTTGTCAATAACTTTTTGCGGCCATGTCCACACACTTTCTTCTGTTACAAATTCCTCGAAAAACGTCTTGTACAAATCATGCCGAAAATTCCTTGCAGCTTCACCACACGATTTTAAACAAGTAGTCCGAAACCAATCATCTACGGTGAAAGTAGTAACAGTTTCTTTCCAAATAATCTCTTTCAATCCGTTAAAATCATGAGATCTCCAATCTTGTATCCATATTGGAACGTGCTCTCGAGCGAGCACACCAATCCAGCTCATCAATTCATCATCGTGCTTCCCTTTCGGTTGTCCTTTCTCGTCAAACGTGACTTGAATTCGTTCACCTCTTTTCCTTGCCATATGAACGCGTTTCATTATAGTTGCCCGTAGCTTTCCATCGACATTGGGATCCAACAGGTTTTTCCTTCGTGCTCGTCCCTTTTTGGAATGTTCCATTATATTCGTTCACCTATATTTATGGCAACACCAAAAAAAATATAACAAAACAATACCAATATAATCAAATCTTCAATAACTTTAACTACTAACCACACATTACAACTTTGTTTTTTAAATTGGCGCAAATTTGCACAAACGACCTATTTTGTGGGAATTTCGTCAATAAGAAACAAAAAACCATTGACGAATGTATAAACGGCTAAGTCATAGTTAGGCGCGCGCGGTCCTGCACGCCCACAGGCGGGCGCGCGCCCTCACGCCCCCCACGGGTGCGCGCCCACCACGGATCCTAGGCACCCGTCGCGGGCCCTATGGACGTAGGGCATTTTTAGGTATTCTTCATGTATTTTCATGATAGGGGACTTGATGTAAAATTGCTATAGTTATGCTATGTATATTTATCAAACTCTATACGATTGCCCAAAAGAAAAAACTCATTTAGGCATTTCATCGAGTATATTGTGGGCGGAAAAAATTCATGTTGGAAAATGTGTGTAAAGTGCCAAAACCAATCGCAAATCATTCATCTACAAAGAGCAATATTAAAAAAAAAAAAAAAAAATTCATGTTCAAAAATGGATCTTTAATGGTAAACAACAATACAAGAGAGCAAATGTGTTTTAGTTTATATAGGAAGTCACCTTGCTTTTCTTTGAAAAAGAATATGCACGGCGACACGAAGAGGGAGGCGGCTTCGGAAACGACAGCAACGACAGCTTGCCCGGATTCTAAAAGAGTGGTCGCGACGGGTTGGTGAAGGATGTGGGTACTTGAGAAATGTAGAGAGTGTGAAGAGAGAACTTAAGAAATTCGTGCGGATATAAAGATAAATGATAAGGAAAATGTATTTAAGTTATGGGTTTTGCGCGCGGATTTCAAAAAATTAAATTTGGGCATTTTCAAATTTTTTAGGAGATTACACGACGGTCTATTGAGAACTGTCGTGTAATCCCACCCACCAAGGAGGATTACACGATGGTCCCAAGTGACCATCGTGTAATCCACCCTCGAGAGGATTAAACGACTGTCCCGAGGGACCATCGTGTAATCCTCCTTGGCTGGAGTATTACACGACGGTCTCGAGGGACCGTCGTGTAAACCCAGGGCTTACATGTCGGTCCCTCGGGACCATTGTGTAATCCTCCTGGGCTGGGGTATTTACACGACGGTCCCTGGGGACCGTCGTGTAATCTTCCTTGGCTGGGGAATTACACGACGGTCCCGAGGGATCGTCGTGTAAACCCTCCACAAGGGAGGGCTTACACGATGGTCTCTTGGGACCGTCATGTAATCCTCCAGCCCAGGGATTATACGACGGTCCCACGAGATCGTCGTGTAAACCGGGGGCTTACACGACGGTCCCTTGGGACCGTTATGTAATCCTCTAGCCCGAGGATTACACGACGGTCCCTCGAGACCGTCATGTAAACCTTCTAGCCAGGAGAGCTTACACGACGGTCCCTCGGGACCGTCGTGTAAGCTCTCCCTTGTGGAGGGTTTACACGACGGTCCCTAGGGACCGTCGTGTAATCTCTTGATTCCAGTTTCTCATGAGCACAAGCTGACAGTCTAATCCCCTGTGTTATTTACAAAAATTAATGAAACTGTACTATTGAGCCCTGTTCAATATATATATATATATATATATATGTAGTAATGAACATGACAAAATAAAGATAATACATCTTGAATTAAAATAAAAAATTCATCTTGTACAAAACAAATGGCATAATATTCAAGTTTTTTTTTCCTATTTGCTTCCTCAACACGTGTCCATTCAATATCTGGTCAAACCAAGTGGGAAACATCATCATCGAATTCGTCAATCTCCTCAACCGGTGGCAACCCCTGTGTGAAAGATGGAATGTCGGAGCAATCTTCATTATCTTCTTGACTATCAAGGATCAATTTTGGCTTCATCGGCACAACTAGGGACAACTCTACATTGCTGGGATCCGTTGTGTAAAGTACTTGGATTGCTTGTGATGCCATAGTGAATGGATTATTTTTGTATCCTAATCTTCTAAAGTCCACTACTGTGATGCCATCACTATCAATCCTTACATAATTATTGTCGGCCCATGTGCACTTAAAGAGTGCGACATGTAAACCATAGTAATCGAGTTCCCAAATATCTTCAATGAAACCGAAATAGTTCATAGTTCCATAAACTGGATTCCTGTCCTTTGCAGATGAAATATGCATGGCCTTAGCACGGATACTAACACCACTATTTTGAACAGGATGCTTCTCATCTCTTTCGCGGGTGTAGAATGTATAACCATTGACGAAGTATGATATATACCGTGTAATAATCGTCGATGGACCTTTAGAGAGGTTGATCAAGTCTTGCGAAAAACCGTCGTGCTGAAAGACATGTCTTCGTAGCCATTGACGAAACGTCTGATTGTGTTCATCTTGTAGCAACTTTTCATTTCGTCCTTTTCTTGGATTTCTATCTCGTAAATCCTGTAGGTGCACCTCAATGAAAGGCTCCACTTCAACCCTATTTTGTAAAGTATAAAGACAAGCTTTCTTCCCATTCACAATGATTTACCGGCGATGGAATGCCGACGGATAGTCCTTTCCAGTCAATGTTTGTAGTCTTTGGCAACCCGCATCCGCGGTGGACAAATACTCGGAGCAAAATTCGACCGATTCCTCCGCAATGTAGCTTTCTATTATATATCCTTCCGGCCTATTTTGGTTCTTGACATAACCCTTCAAAACCTTCATGTACCTTTTAAAAGGATACATCCATCTCAAGTACACCGGTCCATAGAGCTTCACTTCCCGGACTAAGTGCACCGTTAGATGAATCATTATGTCAAAAAATGAGGGTGGAAAGTACTTCTCAAGCAAGCACAAAGTCTTAACCAACTCTGATTGTAGCAAATCTAGTGTCAACGGATCAATTACCTTGCATCATATCGTGTTGAAAAATGAGCATAACTTGGTAATTGCGAATCTCACATCCTTCGTTAAAACTCCTCGCAAGGCTAGCGATAATAACTGTTGCATCAAGATATGACAATCGTGTGTTTTCATTCCAATCAGCCTCAGATCCTTCATAGACACCAACCTTTTGAAGTTGGAAGAATACCCGTTGGGCACTTTTACAGTAGCGAGCCACTCACAAAGCTTTTTTTTTTTCTCTTGTCTTGATAATGTGTACTTTGCCGGAGGTAAGTAAGTAGCATTCCCTCTTTTCGTAGGGGTCAAGTTAGGTCTAATCTTCAAATCCTTAAGATCCAACCGTGCCTTTTCACCATCTTTGCTCTTATTAGGAATGTCAAGCAACATGCCCACTATTGATTCACAAACGTTTTTCTCAATATGCATCACATCCAAGCAATGACGAACTAAAAGTGTCCTCCAATATGGAAGTTCGTAGAAGATTGACCGCCTTTTCCAAGGTCCATCAACCACTGGATCCTTGTTACTCCGTTTTCTTTTCTCAAGCACCACTTTCAAATCCTTAACCATATCAAAAACGTCGTCGCCCGTCAAAACCCGGGGAGGGATTCTTTCTTCCGTATTACCATCGAAAGCCTTTTTTTGTTTGCGGTATCGATGATTTTTTAGTAAGAATCTCCTATGACCAAGGTAAACAGTTTTCTTACCATTCTTCAACCGGATGGAAGATGATTCTTTCATACAAACAGGACAACCGATAGAACTCTTGACTGAATAACCAGATAGGTTTCCATAAGCGGGAAAGTCATTAATTGTCCACATCAACATTGCACGGAGTGTGAATGTCTCTTGACGGTAAACATCTCTAACTTCGATCCCTTTTTCCCACAAGCTCTTTATATCATCGATTAGTGGTGTCAAGTACACATCAATGTCATTCCCTGGTTGTTGAGGACCAGATATCAATAAAGTCAACATCAAGAACTTTCGCTTCATGCTCAACTTCAGAGGGAGATTGTAGTTGACAAGTATGACGGGCCAAATACTATGCCTACTACTCATATTACCGTGTGGGTTCATTTCATCCACTGACAAACCAAGACGTAGATTCCGTGGTTCAGCACTAAATTCAGGATGATCGGCATCAAAGGTCTTCCATTGTGGTGCATCGGCTGGATGTCTAAGCATGCCATCTTCAACACATTTATCATGGTGCCAAGTCAAATTCTTGGCATGATCGGTATTACGGAATAAATGACGCAAACGCGGCGTCGAAGGAATGTACCATAACACCTTTGCCGGCACTCCTTTGCTACCATTCGTTGACTTCTTGCCCTTCTTCCATCTTGACTCTTTACAAACCGGGTATTCATCCAAATCCTCATACCCATTTCGGTAAAGGGCGCAATCATTTGGACATGCATGAATTTTTTCATATTCCATTCCCAAAGTGCTCAAAGTCTTCTTAGCTTCATACATACTAGCTGGTATTTTATTATCAACCGGTAGAACCTCTCTTAGAAATTCTAAAAGAGCCGTGAAACTAGAATTTGTCCACCCTCCCGAAGCCTTCATGTTCCATAATTTGACCAATACGGACAATTTTGTATATTTACTGTACCCATCATATAAGGGCATCTCGACATCATTCATCTTTGCATCAAATAACTCCGGTCGATGCACAAACTGTTCTTCCAAATCATTAACCATATCAAACAAATTATCTCCTACATCTTCCTCAACAATAGGTTCTTTCCCTTTGTTCTTCGATGATGGATTCAAACACATTTCACCGTGTAAATACCATGTTTGGTACGAACAAATAATCACACGGGCAAGCAAATGTCTTCTAACTTCATCAACTGGATGAGATCTATGATTTCCACAATCCACATAAGGACATCGAATCTTATCATTCTTCATGTGAGTTTTGGCAAATGACAAAAATTCTTCAACACCATCTCGATATTTTCTAGTCAATCTATTAGCCCACATCCATTTTCGATCCATTTCCAAGAACCCGACCTAAATCGAAATTAAAGATCATACAATTCATTCAATAATCTAGTTTTTGCATTTAAAATAAAACATATTAAACTATCGAAATAATTTAACAAATCATACTTTACCAAAAAAAAAAAAAAAAAAAAAAAAACGAGATCAATAACTCAAAAAGAGGGTTGTAATGTTCGTTAGTAAAAGTAAATAATCACTACTTACAAATAATTACTATACGAGAGTGTTGTTTAGTGGACCGTGCCAGTGGATCGGAGATGTGGTTTCGCAGGTCTCTATAATGTTTTTCGCGGCTGCGCAACAGTTCTGTACGCCAAAAAGAGGGCTGCGGGTAGGGGAAATAAAAATCCCTAGATTATACGACGGGTTTTTCAAAACTGTCGTGCAAGCAGATGATTACATGACGGTTCTATTGGACCGTCATGTAATCTTGGGGATTACACGACGGTTCTCAAAAGAACCGTCGTGTAATCCTCATGTAATCCCTGAAGATTACACGACGGTCCATTGGACCGTCGTGTAATCATGTATTACACGATGGTCCAATGGACCGTCGTGTAATCCACAGGGATTACATGACAGTTCAATAGAACCGTCGTGTAATCATTTGCTTGCACGACGGTCATTAAAATCGTCGTGTAATACTCATTTTACACGACGGTTTTGGTTTAACCATCATGTAAACTTCCGTTTACACGACGGTTTCACAAAACAGTTGTGTAATCCAACTTTTGTAGTAGTGATTCCCTACTACCTAATAGGTGACTTAGTGCTTTGAATGTATCTGATTTCATACTGATCAAATCTTGAATTATTTCTTCATGTCCATTTATTATCTCTTCCACATGCATGCTGCCAGTTAGTCTTGAATTATGCATTGGTTGTGGATCTCTTCGTCTGTTACGCCTACTGGCAGCCACGACTACGACTGCCACAGCAAGAAAACATTCATCGTCGCTTAGCTCGTTTTCTGAGGATCGGTCATCTTCTTCGTGTTCGGATGCGGAACTATACTCGTTCATGTTGAGTATGACGTGACCTGAGCTAAATTTGCTTGTTTACCTGGTATATATCAATTGTTCCCAAAACAAGTTTAATTAGTCCCAATACCATTATACTCCATTCAATTAATCGTTTCATAGTTGTTATATGTTAATTTTATTCCCCACAACCGCTACAAAACATAAGATAACGTAAATAGGAATATCAGATATAATGTTAGCTAAAATCGCGTAACCAACAATATAAAGAAATGTTGAAACATGAATGAAATAAATAAATCAATAGAATCCAATAAAATTAATAATGTCAATGTTGTGTCTAAAAAAAGTGAACATGAAAAAAAAAAAAAAAATCATCGCCCTATAACTCAATCGGCCGCTGGCGACTGGAACTTAACAACGGAGGCAATTATGCGTCACCTATCATCATCGAGAAGCTGATGGAAGGTACACTGCACCCTTGGATGAGTCTGAAGTAGTGCCACATAATCGTCCGCTGCTCAAGTGGAATACCCATCTCGGTTATAATATTCATGCACATCAACAAGTGATCCGGTCGACTTGATTGGTCGTTGCTGGAGCTTGATTGCGATTGACTACAGAAATGACTCACTATTTCCTGCATTGCCACATAAGTCATCTCATTCGTTGCCTCTCTTTGCTTTCTCTTACCAGCACTGCCCCTAGACCGTGACGGGCCAGTGTTGTCGACCGGTCTTCGGTTGCCGGCATGTAGCCCACAGTTGGTCGGAGTTAGATCCTCATCCAGAACTGGTTGGGTGCTAGAGTTGTCCATGGATAATTCGGCCTCCACATACGGATTACTTCCATCCCGCATCGTAACTGACCCGAATCCCGAGGTGCCTACAACATGATTTTTTTCACAAACATTGTAATACAACTCCGTGTTGCGAATTCCCTTATGATGAAGATGATTACACTCATTACTACAGAATGTGGATACCACGATGGTTTTTAACCGTCGTGGTAACATTTTCACGACGGTTTTTTAACCGTCGTGGCCAGGGTCGTGAAATCTTTTCAGATTCCACGACGGAAAAACCGTCGTGGAATGGGCAAAAATAGGGCCTAAATATGGACATTTAATAACATATCACGACAGTTCTATGTAAAAAACCGTCGTGGTAAGGTAATCTTCCACGATGGTTTCCTTGAGAAACCATCGTGGTTAGTTGGCCTACCATGACGGTTTCTCAAGGAAACCGTCGTGGTAAGACCCCCTACCACGACGGTTTTTTCAAAAAACCTAAAAAAACCGTCGTGTTAGGTAACAAAAAAAAATTTGCGAATTCGTTTCATTTCACCAAAAACATTTAAATAACAAAATTAACATTTTTTTTCAGAAAATTTCTAAATTCGTGCCTTACCCAACCAATTTAATTCAATATAAAACACAACCATAATGAACAATCACCGAAAATGTAAGGGACGAATTTTGGCCATTTCGGACGGAATATTCCCAACTCAACAATCTACAAAATCAACATTTTGGACGAACATTTAATCAACAACCACAATCAACAAAATCAACATTTTGGATGAAAAATTCCCAAATCTGTGCATTACCCAAGCAATATACATTACAACTTACCGGCTTGTCGAGCGTGGGTACGGGCGGAGTGCGGAATGGGTATGGGCGGAGTGCGGCGAGAGAGAGAGGGAAAGCTGCGTGAGTTCCTTGGTGGACCCGTCGGAGAATGGAGGAGGCCGCGTGAGTGGTGGAGGAGGCCGTCAGAGAATGGATTAGCCAAGAAAAAAATTTGAGAGGTGAGATAGAGAGAAGAGGCGCGGTGAGATAGAGCGAGTTTTTAGAGATTTTAAGTAGGGAGGGAGCGGAGAGAGAGAAATAGATGGAGTAAATTGGGCGGCTTTGGGTATGGAGTTAGAGTGTGTATTGGAGAGTGAAAAAGTGAAAAAGGCTCGGAATGTAATGGGGTGTGAAATAGGGTATTTTTTTGGGTTTTAATACACGCTCCAAAAAATTGAATTTAATTCAAAGTTTTTCAAAATTCCCGCATTAGTACCTACCACGACGGTTATTTAGGAAAACCGTCGTGATAGAGTCCAAAAATTAAAAAAAAAAATGTTAAAAAATGAGCTTCCACGACCGTTTTTTAAAAAACCGTCGTGAAAAATGCGGTAAAAACACGGAGCGGAACAGAGTTTCCGGAAACCGTCGTGGAAGTTTGCAAAAAAAAAAAAATTAGCTTCCACTACGGTTTTTAAAATATTTTTATTTTTTTTTATTTTTTTGCAAGCTTCCACGACGGTTATTAGTAACCATCGTGGAAGCATGCTCTTCCACGACGATTTTTCATAACAGCTTCCACGACGGTTTTCAGAAACTTTGTTCTGCTTCATGTTTTTGCTGTATTTTCCACGACGGTTTTTAAAAAAACGGTCGTGAAAGCTCCGTCGTGGAATTCACATTTTGTAGTAATGACTCCTTGTGAACCTGCAAACGAAAATGTATCACCATACTCGTATATTGGTGGTGTGCTTAAATTATTAAATTAGATCGTCGCAGATAGAAAATGCAATTACTTGGATAAAGCTCTGCCAATCATTATCCGAGCAAATGACTCTATCGGTCGACGGATCATATCCAAGGCCAGTCCGTACTTGCAACGCCTTCCATCCCCTATATATTTTCTTCATTTTTTTTTTGATATCATGTTAATCCATAGGCAAGTACTCCACTATATTCAGAATTAAATTGGGAGACCCATTGTTCAAGAATTTGAATTGAGGGTTGTTTACTGCCACTATAAGATAGAAACTCATCCAATTTCTCAAGGAGTTTTTTTTCCTTCGCGTTATCCCAAAAGTACGTCTCACCCGATGCTTTGCGAGGCATTTCCTTAACATCAATAACAAAAAAGGAAAAAATACTTTATAACTGTAACATAGAGAGGAAATTGTTTTTGGCTCAGTATAGATTCATTGGCATCTTTTATCTGAAGTCTGTCAAATACCCGATACAAATGCAGTTACCACGGCATATAAACCATAGGTTATTCATTAACAAAGTTCATGGCTACTGGAACCATCAACTCAGCCCTTTATCAACTAAAATGAGGTCATATACCGGTAACTTGCAGTATATATCGGATGCTAGACTCACCAGTCAGATAAAAGGATAATATATTTTAATGGGCTTTTTACATCATAGCCAAATATAGGGGAAAAGTGCACATAAACAGCAACATATATTGAGAAAATTGTCAAAAACCTGTAAAATAAATAAAATTTCCTAAATTATCGGTCGTCACACTCCATAGGATAACGAAAAAATATCACTTGATTGAATAATTGAATAACAACGGGCCAACAAGAATTAAAGACACGGGTTCATCTTTTTAATGCCAACCCGATAACCATGAAATCAAACATATCGTCTCATCAGGTCAGCAACGAAGGGATATGACCGAATAAATAAGAAAAATTTGGAACACCGTAACCTGTCAAACAAACCAAAGGCTGGAAAAACTGAACTCAATGCAGATGGGAACATACTCACAACAGTGATAATATAAAAACAGGAAATCAAGATACTCGAAAATGTTTTACCAACCCAAACAACAATGCCATACCAAACCAGCCACGGAACATGAACTGCTCGTACTATATAGGACCGTTATCAACAAATGCGGCCTGACATTAACCACTGTCTCAGCAAACACACCCTAATTTTCACATTCGAACATGAGAACACAAATGTTAAGACCAACAATTTAAAACACGGCTAACCAACAACCCATAGTTTCCAACATTCAGAATGCAAATCAACAAGGAAATGTTACACCTAATTCACCCCATCCGCACAACATTAATCAGATTGACCTACGAAACCAATCCACAAAAACCAAAAAAAAAAAAAATTCACAGAAACTCCAAACATATCCGAATTCAAATCCACAAACACACATGAGATTGTATCCTATTTATTTGCCTAATAGGTGAAGAAGTTTTATATACGGTTACCGAGTTTGAGCCGGAGGATGAGTATACAGTGGTTGACGGTGGATCAGGGTAGGAAGCAACGGCTCGTGGGGTTGATTTTCAACTCGGAAATAGTGGGTAATGAGCCTTCTAGTTTGAGTTTGCTTCGCGGACCCCAGTCAACGCCGCATGTGCCACCGACGATACCGAATCTGAGAGTCCGTTGAACAAACCCGATGGTGTTGCAACTTTCCCGTTTTCCTGACAGTAAAAGCCCAAACCAGAGAATCCCTAAGCGAAGGGGCTGGTGCACGGTGTCTGCCGGCTGGAAAGAAGTCACCGTGGGTGGGTGGGGGGCACACTAAACAAGCGGATCCGGAATCATAAGCGAAGGTGGGGAGAGAGGAAGAAGATGACTGGAACCGTAAGCGAACTCGGTGGGTGGGGGGGCACAGTGGGAGGGTGCATGGTGGGGCTGGGAACAAGTCACCGTGGGTGGGTGGGGGGCACACTAAATAAGCGGATCCGGAACCGTAAGCGAAGGTGGGGAGAGAGGAAGAAGATGACTGGAACCGTAAGCGAGCCTGGTGGGTGGGGGGCATAGTGGGTGGGTGCACGATGGAGCTGGGAACAAGTCACAGTGGGTGGGTGGGGGGCACACTAAACAAGCGGATCTGGAATCGTAAGCGAAGGTGGGGCGAGAGGAAGAAGATGACTGGGTTGCTGGTGCACGGCAAACGATGTTCTGGAATAATATCACGTGGTTGGGTAGGGGCATAGTAAACCCAGTCTCTTTTACTGTGCAACGGTTCACATTGACGTTGAGAATGAACTGGAAGGCCAAATGCACTAAGTTGAGTTTGGACTCAAAAATTTGAGTCCCAACTGATTCACCAAACAATTCATTAGATTAGAAAACCACCCCCCTTTCGGGCAGCTCTTAAGTAAGTTTTTGTTTTTTGTTTTCGTTTTAGTTCCAAAACTTATGCATGTAAACGAACCTCCAATCCAAACTTTACTTTTATAATCTAATTTTTATCTTTTAACTTTAGCTTCACTATTAACACAGTTTTGTAACTCAAATTTTAAAAGTTCATAACTCTTTGTATAAACATGTCCAATTGAGAAATATTTTTTTTTTTAAATTGTATAGAATTTTGAGATGAAGGAAACAAGCTCTATATTGAATTTTTTTTTTTTGAACACATTTCAAATTTTTACACTTTTTAACTCAAGTAATTCAAATGCCTCGATAAATGCACAATCAATTCAAACTCAAATTCTACAATACAAACCTTACCACCAAATGCAAGTAGTTTTTAACTTTACAAATAGTACACACAGATAACATAAGTACCTTTATATTCATCAACGTCCCTTAAGTGGGTTAGTAGAGTGCTCGTTTTCCTTACTAAATACTTGAGTTTGAGTCGTCATCACCACCTTGACTGAGGTATATGGACAATCCACTTTGTATGAGATCCATATATCCATAGTATATTTCATTTAAAAAAAAAAAAAAAAAACTGACTGTTGAATAACAGGATGGATAAATGGGTATAGGATCAGGAACTTTAAAACCGCTCACGTGATGTCCTACTAACCTGTTTAAAATTCAAACTAGCTTAGACTAAGGGCGTTTTTTTTTTTTTTTTTTTTTTGGGTATCATTTAAAGTGGCTGATTGTAAATAAATGAATTCACATATAAAAGTATAATCTCTGAGGACTTAAAGCTATGAGGATTGGTAAATTAACTAACATGAATGTCTTTTTATAATTATTGCTCTGAAAAAATAACGGGGTTTAGAAGTGTATTGTATATCCTCGTTCTTGCCCTACTACTTAAACCATTCGTTAATGTGGTTTGTAAATTATCTCAAAATTACTTAATCTCTAGGGGGTGTTTGTTGGGTGTTTGTTTTGCGGATTTGGCCCATTTAATTTTAGAAATAAAATAAAAATGATATTTGTTTGTACCTAAAAGTTGATTTTATTTCTAAAATGAAATGAAAAAGAAAAAATCTCTCTTTTTTGAAATTAACCATTTCACTCATGTTGCACAGTTACATTTTAATATTAAAAATCTCTCCTCTGCGTTAAGTATTAAAATTCCATAACTTTTATATTTTATCTCCGATTGAAGTGATTTTTTTTAATGTGTTCATAATTAATAAAGAAAAAAATCTTATCAATATCTTATTAAAATATGATGAGATTTTATTACATTTGTTAAAAAAAAACTATTTTTCAAATGACTTTTCTAATATCCATCCAAACACCATTTTACCTTTATTAGAATTACAAAAATTGCACATCCAAATTCTATTCTTAAAATAAAAATAAAAAAATAAAAAAAAAGTGACTTCTCATTTCAAAATAAGAAAAGTTTTCATTTTAAAAGCAAATATATAAACCCTTAAACTAATAACCCGTTTAGATGAACTATTTTAATAGTTTTTATTGTACTAAAAAAATAATAGGCATTTAGTTGGTCAATTATTGGAGTGATTTCATTTGAATGTTTCAATGTTTCATAATAATTCAACTCAAATATAAATACAAATACAAATTTGCACTTTTTAGAAATTCCTATCACACTCATTTTTCTATTTTTACACCATTCAAATGTTATCTTTGATTAAAATTATCAAAATACACATTTAATTTGAATACACAATTCGAATTCTAGTTGCAAACATTCAGTTTGAATAAACGTTCAATTGCAATTTATGATCCAAAAGGGCTATAAGATCATGGTTGCTTAAATTTCAAAATGAAATAAAGCACTTGCATTCGCTTATTTCTCAAAAATTGCTCTTTTGACCTAATTTATTTACAATAATACCTTTGATGTGAAATTAATTACGGCAATATCATATCTGTAAGTTAATACTTAATAATCATTTTTGAGTGTTAGAATATATAAAGATACTAGGGATGACAATATTACCTATGAGGACGGCCCGCGGGGACCTACCCTGTACGGGCAGGGATGGGGGACGAAATTCGAGGACAGGGACAGGAATAAGGATAAAATCTATCTCTGAAAGTTGGCGGGGCGGGGACGGGGACATGGAAAGCGCTCCATGTCCCGTCTTCCCCGATATATATATATGCGTAGAATGTGTATTTATAAATATATATCATAAAAAAGGTATTTTTAAACATTATTAATCTATCAATGAAAAAGGAATAATCATCTCAATTGGTAGACACTTTACCCAAAGAGACTATTACTAGTCCTGAATATGCAATTGTTAAATGTAATATTATTAAGCTTTGGTTTTCAAAATTTATAATGTTTTGATGAGACGTTCGATGGCACTGTGGTTCATTGTATATGTTTAGAATTTGGTTTGTTTATGAAATTTTTGATTTTGAACTAAATTTATGATGCATTTCTACTTTACTATTTGATTTTAAATTGTTGTATTATCAAATACATAATCATAATATATGGAGAATAAGATGGGTATGAGGAAAGCCCATCCGATGGGGAATTCCCATCTCCATCAACTACAAATTATGAATACCAGGTAAGAAAGCCAACATATATATATAAATCTAAAAATAACAAGCCAACATATATTAGTCTAATAAGGAAAATATAAGTGGAAAATATAAGTGGTAGCAAACATAAGGTAATAATTTTAGGAGTCACATGATGTAGAGTTTGAATATTCTTAACTTAAACACATATGAAAGAAAAAGAATATATATATATATATATATATATATTTTAAATGAAATCCGCCGGAAGCGATAAACACAACATACGAAAGCCACCAGTCGAAGACTTGAACATAATCAAGATATATGCAAGGTTAACAGTCTGGTTTGAAAATAGTGCAGGACGGAGCGGGATGGGGCCCTGCATTGTCGGCCCGATCCGTTTGTCCCTCCTAGTTTTTTAACCGGGGTGGGACGAGGCAAATCCCATTCGAATAATTGGGACTCTCTTTGCTCAGATTGCCTCCTTTCTTCATATTTTTATTCCATCTTATTACGTTTTGTATTGAGGTCATAAAAAATTATATCTTGTATTATAAATTGTTTCACCTTTATTCCTTCATATTTTGAATTTACGTTCAATTCTTATCTTTTTTTGGTCAATAGTTAATTTTGATCAATAAAACCTATACGCACTTAAAGAAGAAGATAAGAAATTTTTTTTTTTTGAAATGTGAAGAACATTAGGTTTTTTTCATAGTCAAAATCAACCTTTGACCAAAAAAGATAAGGATTCATTTAGTATGAATTTAATAAAATATGATCTTTTTTGTAACCTGAAAAATACAAGGTTGAAAAATCGTTTCTTCATTTAATTTAAAAGAATTTTCAATTTTTTCTTTTTTCATATTTTCTCTCTTTTTTCCCCCTAACAATGTACATATATAATAGATTGGATTTAATGTCACAATTCAGAATCAATTCGATCCAATTACATTTCTAAATTTTAATATTATATTGTCAAATTCGAATTGGTCAGTTTTCGTTTTCTTTCTATAATATGATCAACAAATTACGATATGCGTTGTTATTAGTCATGGTGGTGGAAAAATAATAAAATCAACGTGTTGAAAGTTTTTACACTCGATCGTACGTGTTAGGGTGCCATATTTTAGTTTACGAAACAACATAAAATATTAAAATATTTCTTCTACTTGCGAATATTCTTTTTTTATTCGTCTGATTTAACACCTATATGCGTTGCAGGGAATGTGGTCCAATTTGGTAGTTAAAATGACGCAGCCCCAGGACTGAGGTAGATCAAATTCAAGAATGCATGCATATGTATATATATGTATATATATTTTGCATTAAATCTAGCATCCGTGGATAAAGCGAGCAGTTATAACATTTTATTTATATTTTTATATGGAATTGTCAATTACTATAGATTAAAAGAATCATTGAAAAAAATATTAGATTGGAATAAATTGGTTGTTATAATACCGTTAGATAAAAATTATAAGTGTCATTTTATAAAGTGTTGAATATAAAATTATATATATTTATTATGTACTTTTGAATTTTGGAAGTTATATTGCATGATTCACTTCTCTGTTTTCCTGCCACAGGATACGCAGCATTAAGCAATAAATTTGGCTAATAAAAACAACTTAGGCACCATCAAATCAAACCAAACTGATCAAAACAGGGTCTGCATGTCCCATAGGATTTTGAAAAAGCTTTCGGTTCAAACAAATCTTAGAATCAAAGAAATTGAACAAAGTTGGCTTTCTAGAGTCTTAAAAATTACTCCATACATGGTTTGATAGATTACTTTTCGAAGGAGATTTGAGTGAGTTTGAATTCTCAGTATAACTAAGAGTGTGTTTGGTAGGTGAGAATGAGATGGAACGGAGGAATTAGTAGTATAATAGAGAAGTTTAATTTTAAATTATTTAATTATTTTCTTTTGAAGATAATCACTAGTTGTAAATTGTTTGTATTTTTAAATAAAGTTACTTTAGGAGACTATACATGGTTTGATAGATTACTTTTCGAAGGAGATTTGAGTGAGTTTGAATCCTCAGTATAACTAAGAGTATGTTTGGTAGGTGAGAATGAGATGGAACGGAGGGATTAGTAGTATAATAGAGAAGCTTAATTTTAAATTATTTAATTATTTTCTTTAGAAGATAATCTCTGGTTGTAAAACTGTTTGTATTTTTAAATAAATTGTTTGTATTTTAAATAGATAGAAAGATTTTGATATTTATATTTCTTTGGTAGGACATGAAAGAAGAAGTTATCAGAAAAGATACTCAAAGTCCTTCAAAACATCATAATTTTGATCTTTCCTGTAAATTAAAGAGTATTATATAGATTTTATGATTACAAATTTAAGGATATCTCACTCACTCATTTCTCTCACCTAAGTGATTCACCACTATCTTCTTCCTATTTTTTATCTTTCTTACCAAACATATCCAAAGCAGAGGCTCATGGCCAATCAATAATCAATACATGTCTCTTTCAAATTTCTTCTATATGTATAAAAGAGTAAATAAAAAATCACTATTCTTTTTTGATAGTCAAATACGCGCCGTTTTGTTACCTTCTCCCTTTTTTTTTTTCCTTGAAAAATTGTCCTTCCACTAGCATAACTACTGTTTTGCTTCAGTTGGCAAGCAAGCCTCCGACGTGTTCAAATTCTACTGCAAGTATTCTGACATTTTTTTTTTTTTGTTTTATAAGGGAAAGTATTTTGAGGCTTCTTAAAAGGAGACCAAAAATTAAAACATATTACAAAATTGCCATTATAACTTACAAATTTTTTTTTTTTTTTCTATATTTAACTTTGTGTAAAAGTTTTTTCTAGAAAAAAAAAAAAAAAGGTTATTCTCCCCTCCCCCTCTTTTTTTAACAGAGGATAAGAATCAAGTTCAACTAATACATGATGATTTACACATATTTTAAGTTGAAAATTTTTACTTCAAAATGAATCCAAATTTATATTTTTTTCCTTCTTCTTCTTCTTTCTTTTCTTTTTTTTTTTTTTTTATTAAAAAAATTCATATTACGCTCTTTTTTCTTTCTTCTAAACATTAGTTCATTTTACATTTTTCATTCAAAATATTTTTTCTTTTCATTTAGTGAAGAAGACCCTCCAAGATTCTCTCTAAAAACAGTTTAGCTGTTTATTTTTATTTTGTTTTATTTTATTTTATTTTATTTTTACTTTACTTTTATTTTATTTGTTTGTCAATATTTCTTTCATTCTAACCCTTTTCTATATGTTTTGTTTTTTTTTTTTTTATCTTATCTTTTCCCTAATTTTTTAGCTGGTATTTCCGGCCATAATTTTTTTGTTTTCTTTTTATTTTATTTTATCTCTTCATTAAAAACTCAACATTCGACAAAATTTTATCTTTTAAGATTTCTAATCTTAGTTAATTTCTCACTAGAAAGTCTAATTTTCTTAATTATGACCGAATCTAATTGTGGTAAGGATTTTTTTCCTTTTTTTTTTTCGTGATTATTGTTTTTCTGAGGGTTTTCCCGATAAATTAAAGAAATTGTAAGGACTCTCTTTTTCTCTCTCCCTTTTTTTTTTGTT
Source organism: Ficus carica (assembly GCA_009761775.1). Lineage (NCBI taxonomy): Eukaryota > Viridiplantae > Streptophyta > Magnoliopsida > Rosales > Moraceae > Ficus > Ficus carica. Next base: position 3,166,387 of record CM019747.1, on the reverse strand, counting down.
TTTTTTTTTGTTTTTTGTTTTTGTTTTACAAAAGAAGACTAATATAGTTACTTTTGTTATTTTGAATGTATTCTATGTAATCATTTAAGTTCCTTTGCTATGAAGAGTTGTATCAATTTTTTTTTATAATACATTTTTTCCCTTTGTACTTGATATAATTAACGGATTTAAATCCAACAAGTCATACTTAAACAATCTCATTACCAATGCCACAATTGTTATTGTTTCACTAATCCTTTTCAACACAATTATATTATAACTTTTATTTTGGAAATGAAAGTTACATATTTTACACACAAAAAAAAAAAAAAAAAAGGATTATAGTCATGTTAAGAATGTTTAATATTATAAATATAATATCATCATGGTTCTATTATAAAGATAAATTATTATTATTAATGTATTCTTTTAGAGAAAAATTTATTCTATTTATGTATATTGGTATGTTATTATACATGTTTCACATTATAAAAACTTCAATTTTAACTTATTACATGCACCGCACGTATTTTAACTAGTATATATAAAAGAGGAGATAACTGACTTCAAACAAGTGAAAAGACATTTAATTAGATTGGCACCTTTTCAACTTCTCTTTCCAATTCAAGCATCCCCACGGACTCAACTGACTACTTTGAGCTTCTCGAACTTTTTTAAAATATTACAACTTTACACCCATTTAATTTTCTTATTTCGCCCTCATAAGAATTTTCTTTTGTATATATATATATATATATATATATCTATATATTATATACCACTTGCTCCTAATTGTGGTTCTCTAAGACGACATTATAAAAGAATCGATTTCTTGAAAAAAAAAAAAAAAAAAAAAAAAAAAAAAAAAAAAAAAAAAAACCATCCCGATTAGGAAGACATCAATTTTAGCATTGTCTCTCAAATAAATCAAGTAGCGTGCAAAACTCATAATGTGTTCAAGATATATGATAATGATGGTAAGCTTTATAGATTACATTAATTGTATCATGTATAACATGTTATACAAAAGTTACATATTGTTACATGTAAATTAACTTATATCAAAAGTTTTAAAATGCACCCTTCCAATTTGAAGCTTTTTCCCGGAAGTTTCTAACATGTTATACAAAAGTTACATATCGTTACATGTAAATTAACTAGTCATTATATGAGTATAAAAAAAGAAAGACATTTATTAGATTTATATGGCTGCCGAATAAGAGATTAATCTTATAATTATATAGTATACACTCTAGAGGGGAAAAAGGAAAACAAAACAAAAACAGTAGACAAAGTCTTGATAAGGCATGGAATATTATTGATGAAGACTACCTAGGAAGGCCGAAGACCGCAGACGTCCTGTCTAAGGGGGAAGACAAGAGGACCACAACCTCTATTATTTTGATATTAATATACTTGCATTTAATTGTGTTCTTACGTTGTTGTTTAAGGTTTTCTTTTTTATCATTCCGATTGATTCTTCTTTTTATTTTGTTTTTACTCAAATTAAATAATTTTGACGTCAATAAAAAAAAAAAGGTTGACGTCAACTTCAATTATTTCTTCTTCTTCTTCTATGATCCTGGCTAATAACCTATGATCCTTTGGTTTAACGACAGAAAAAGGGTATTGATTTGAATTGAAGTTGTGAGCTCAAATATCCTATTTTTAATGTTTATTCCTATTTACAAAATTACATGTTATAACACGTACTTCTTGTTATTTTTTTAAGGATAAATTATTTGTTTGATCTCTAATCTTTTTATAGGAAGTTGCGATTTGATCCTTAATATAATATATATATATATATATTTTGTGATTAAAATATTCCTAAACTATTTGAAAAAGTGCAAAATGGTACCTTTTTGTAATCATATGTTAAAAAATTTAATAGAAAATGTCATGTTAATTACACATGATTTACTATTTATGAGTAATTAAGAAAAATAAATTTTCATGATTCAACTTACATGTGTCACCCACATGATATATTTCATTTAATTTTTAAAATTTGCTAACAAAAATGACCAAATTGTACCCTTTTAAAAAGTTTAGGAATATTTTGGCCCAAAAAAAAAAAAAAAATTAAAGACCAAATCACAATTCCATAAAAACTTTAGTACCAAACAAGCAATTTACCAAATAAAAGAAATTTACTTTGCTATTAAATAGAATTAGAAACTACCATATATATTGATATTTATTACTCTTCCATTTGCCAGCATATATTGCATGCTAAATCAAACCGATATCAAATAAAAGATTCATCATTTAAAAGTGATGAATGACTATACTACTATATAGCGCGTGTGTGTATATATATATATATATGTATATATGTATGTGTGTATGCTGCAAAGAAAGATTAATCTTTCAATTTTAGGTGCCGGTGGCCATTTTTTTCTTAGTTTCTCGTAGTAGTTGTCAAAGAGAATATAAATATTTCTATATGTGCTTTTAATTTGTAAACTACTAAGGCCTACAAGAATCACTAACAATAATCTGTGTCTTTCTTTATTACAACATCTAAATTCTAGATGCATCCCCTTTGTTGGAACACTGGAATATTACGCAGTATCTCTGTCGACTCTGTGGATCATGCCGGGTCATGCTCACCGATATATACATATATATATATATATATAAACATGTATTTATATATGTATAGGTTATAATATGAACTTAATCGTTTATTAAACAATGCATTAGTTGCTTAATGATTCTGGATGATTAAGAAATAAATTCATGATTAGCGTGCAACTTATATTCAGCATTTTATATATGATGTAAATAGTGATCGACCGCCCTTGATCGATTTAATAAGCTAAAGCTAAACTCTTTTAAAGTTAATTTGATAGCTAATTAATAGAGGCTTTGAGACTTAAAAATATAATTTAAGTCTGGTGTGTTTCACATTGGTTTGCTAATTACCTCCATCAAAGATATATTGCATGTTACACATCCACGTACGAGTGACAGTAGCTAAAACCTGTACGTGTACATTTGTATTTGGCCTGAAGGACCGGATTTACAATATAACATTTCAAAAAATTATCGTGTAAGAAATATTTATATTATATTTTATTTCCAAAATCATTGTTCGATAAAATTAATCTATATAATCAACATTTTTATATCTTGTAATATAGAAACAATTTGCCACGAACGATTGTATGCGTATATTTAAGTAGATTTTTACAATAATTACATGATTATATCATGCATAAATTTTATATTTGACTCAACTCTACAAGATGTAGAGTTTGAATTCTTTAAAATTAAATTCGAGAAATATCAAAAGAGACAGACGGGAGTAGGCCAGCTTTCCAAATCTAATCATTATTGGATTCAAAGCACACGACTGTCAATGGGGGACTTACCCGGCTCAATTTTCAAAATCTCTAATTTTTTTGTCTCTATTAAAAAAAAAAAAAAATTCTGCCCTTTTATTATAAGAAACAATTTAACTACACCCCACTTGATAGTTAAAATATATATTCGTTGAAGAAAAATTGAAATATATAACGTTATCATTAAATAAAAAGCAATCTCCAAGTTTTGGTCATATTAATTGCGTGAGCAAAAAAACATCCATCCAAAAAAAAAAAAAAATCCATCCTTTATCATTTTTGCCATTTCGTTGTTTTGGTATGAAATTAAAGCATAGAAGGTATTATTTATTAATCAAATTTGAAACTCTAAAAGTAATTTGATACAACAACATATCAATATTGTCTAAATTAAAGAACAATTGCATACATATGTTCATTAAAATTAAGGGTTAGTTTCATAAATAGCCCATTAAATTATACATCATGTCTTATGTTATTCATTAATTTTTGATTCTATATATCATACTCTCTTGAATTTTTTTTTATTATTATGCCAGTGGTGCCCCTTCTATCAATATTATGTAAAAAGTAAAAAAAAAAAAAAAAATGTAGTAATTGAACACATTATGATCACATAAGCTTTATTTATAGATAAAGTCATAGTCAAAGATATTTTGGAAACAAGCTATACTTTAACAAATATATATATATATATATATATAACGCAAACTTTACGTCATAGCTATTTTGGTGGTTTAGTTTCTCTACAACAAAATGTATTTAATTTCTATTTTAACCTTAATTAATGCTCACATAATCTAAAATTATTTAATTTCCGTTCAGTTTTTTTACGAAATACCCATATGTTGACAATACAAAAGTTCGAGTTAATGTAGCATTTAAAATTAAAAGTTATGAATCAACTTTAATTAATTAGAGTATAATTTAGCGGTCGTTTGTGAAAATAACCCTAAAAATTTATATATTAGTGAATTGTATATACATATATTTGTATAGTTAACCAATATAAATATGTAAAAAAAAAAAAAAAAAGACCAGGTCATTTCTCAACCAAAAATATACGTTAATTCAATTATTAAAATTATTTTATCGTTGAAAACCAGAGGCCCTTGGAGATCAAGGAAAGAGATTTACCTACTCATTAGAAGCTTATTGAAAACATGCTCCAAAAATAATTAAAATAGGAGATAAATAGGATTTTTCATATGTATAACGTGTAATTTTATTAGTCAAAACTCTAACCTTTTTGCCTAAAGATATAAAGAAGAACTATCACATCTTAACAATTCATATTCTTTTTTAATTTCTTTACTTTTAACCATTTTAACCAAATCAAATCTTGCAAAGTTGGACACTTCTCTATGACCTATATAAGCTAATATGACTTCTTTACTTTGTGTAATTAGTCCGCTTCTTACTTGTATATTTCTACGCACGCCAGCTTCTTTTAATTGCGTCAAAATCTCTTCACAATGTTTGACTTGGGAATATTTTGAAATGTTCCTCTCAGATGACAAAATATTTGTCCACGTAATTTATCAGGCAGTAAAAGGATATTATTTCCACACCTTAAAGAATTATGTAAATCAGATATAGAGTTGTATATGTAAATCAGATATAGAGTTGTACTTATACATATACGGTGCCTTATATTTTTCTTTATATCTAACAAGGTTTTCTAATAAGGTCTTGTTTAAGTTTCGTTGTTAAATTAAAGTCTTATATAAGGACAGTACGTGATTGTAATTTCAGAGATTTCACATTTAATTATAGCCTCAATTGTCATAGTGTTTTTCTATAAGTAGGGGGTGCGTCTTTATGGTGGATCATGAAAGTAGTTAAAGAAAAGAGCACATATTGTTTCAGATATGCAAGTTTCTCTTGTAAAATTCTTGATCATGATAATAAACTTATGCATCAATTAAAACAAGATGTAGTCTCATATTGAGGTAAATCTGTGTAAATTAATCTTGTGTGTTTGTGCTTGTTTATCGTAATCTATTATTTTTATTACTCTTGATAATATAGATTTAGGGTGTTTTATTCTAAACAGCTTAGGAACTGATTTATAAAAGGATATAAGTTCGGCAATTGGCCTTCTGACATTAGCTTCCTGCTAGTTTTGCAGTGTTCTATGACTGGGTGGGGTTCCTTTTGGATCAGTACTATTTCTTTTGTTCTCTTCTACTTTAAACCTTAGTAATTTTGCTTCTTTTTTAATAAATTGAATTAGGAACTTCATACATAATTGGTTTAGATTTTGGGTGCCAACCTAGTTAAGATGTTTAATCTTATCCAAATGACAATTATCTATTCTCTTTATTAAAAAAAAAAAAAAAAGAAAAGAAAAGAAAAAGTGCCTTATTTTCTCTATTGACCCAAATATTCTGAATTTAATTAGAGTCAGAAGTTGAATCCATTTCGATCCTATCCTTTTTACATTAGACTTGTAGTACGGTTAGGTAGGTTCGATCTCATGGAATTGTTAGTTTGTTGAAGATTAAATGGGAACAAAATAGTAGACAAAAATTTATTTGCAGCATTTGCTGAAGAGATATGGTGTGATGAGCACTGAGCATTTACAATAGGCACAAAATATTTATTTAAAAAAAAAATGCGTGTACTCGTATAATTTGTTTATCAAATTTTCATCACTGATATGAATACCGACTACCAATTTATCATTTTTCAATTGTTATAATAATTTTTTTTTTTTAACTATAATATACAACAAGTCAACTATTACTTCTACACTACTACAAAAGTTGGCTTAGACGACAGAGATTACACGACGATTTTACAAAAACCATTATCTAAAACCTAATTACACGACAGTTTATTAAAATCGTCGTGTAAACCCGAGATTATACGACGGTTTAGGGAAACCGTCGTGTAATCTCGGACCTCAACCGTCATGTAATCTTCCGAAAATCACTCTAAAAATTTGAAATTTTGTGCCTTGAAATTCGCGCGTAAACCATTAATTTAAATCTCCGAGATTACACGACGGTTTCCCTAAACCATTGTGTTATCTTCCGAAAATCACTCTAAAAATTTGAAATTTTGTGCTTTGAAATTCGGGCATAAACCATTAACTTAAATCTCCGAGATTACACGATGGTTTCCCTAAACCATCGTGTAATCTTACAAAAATCAATCTAAAAATTTAAAATTTTGTGCTTTGAAACTCTAAAAATTTAAAATTTTGTGATTTGAAATTCGCGCGTAAACCATTAACTTAAATCTTCGAGATTACACGATGGTTTCCCTAAACCGTCGTGTAATCTTCCGAAAATCACTCTAAAAATTTGAAATTTTGTGCTTTGAAATTCGCGCGTAAACCCTTAACTTAAATCCACTTTCTTCATCATTTCTCATCATTTTCATCTTTCTCCCTCTTGACCACTCAAAGATTTCTCCTACCCACTATTTCATTCGCCTGCCCGCCTATAGGGCCGCTGCCCTCCCCGCCGCCGCCTTACCCTCTCTATTATTCTCCCGATGACGCCGCCGCCCTCCCCTCTTCCTCATTCGACCGTTGCTGCAACGCTGCCATCCCCTCCCCCTCATTCTCCCGTCGCCCTCAACGCTGCCCTCCCCTCTCTCTCTTTTTTTTGCCGCCGCCGTCGCCACCTCCACTGCCACCCTGTCTTCCCATCAAGGCCGTGACTATTTTGCATCAAAGAAAGGCAAGGTGACTTCCATATTGCTCAATTTCTTGTTTTCCAACAAAAATACGAACACACAATTCTTTTATAACTTGCTTGGAGTGTAATTTGTGTATTTATTGTTGTTCAACTTTTTGTATTGTTGCTCTTCTTGTAGACGAATCTTTTGTGTAATTTTTTGGTATTTTAAGATCTAAGAATACACAATATTCTACGCATTTTTTTCCGCCTACCACATACTCGATGAAATGTCAAAATGGAATTTTGTTTGATTTAATCTTAATGCTATGCATCTTAATTATTTTGAATTTTGCAAACTTGCTAGGGCCCTAATGGATTGGAAGCTTATAGCAGGAGAAGGAATTAAAAGGAGACAAGACTATAAAACAAAAATCTTGGATCATCCTTTTCCTCGCCAAGAGGGAAGTGTTGAATGTGGTAATTTTGTTTTAGGTTTTACGAGAGACATAGTGTTGAATGGAATTGACGTACTTGAAAGAAAATAATTTTATACTTGGGATGATATGGATTTAATTAGGGGAGAATAGACTAAATTTGTAATGCAATTTATTAATTATGATATGTAAACTGGTAATGTAATAGAAAGATTTTTTTACTTTGATACAATGTAGCTAATATTTTGTCAATCATATCCTGGGCCGTGTATTGGATAACACACGGGTTAGGCCACCCGTGAGAAATCACCAAAAAATGCCAAAATATTTTTTAATTCATGTTGGACTTTACACGACGATTTCTATTAAAAACCGTCGTGTAAAGTTCTCACTTTAGCGAAATTTGCTCCATTTTTTATCTATTCGACGATGGTGTGAACCGTCGAGGAATATTGAGATACCACGACGGTTTTTTACCGTCATGGTATCTCAAAACATTCAACGATGGTAGATTATACGAGAGTTGTCTAACCGTCATCAAATCCATAATTTTTACTAGTGTTACCAAGTCACCTTTTTTTTGGTACTAGTAGTACTTAAATGGCCACGATTAAGTAAAGGATTTGTTTTGATATTCCTAGCATTGTGCGGCATGTAATGAAACTTGTAAACAGTCTTAGCGATTTCTTTTAACCATTATGATTGCCGGGGAAGAAAACAAAAAACTAGTATAATGAGAAGGGCATAAAAGTTGAAAACCAAGAAAGAAATGGACATAATAATACTATTTCTCTCTGCAAATTGTCACGAGCTAGGTAGTAATAGAAAAATCATTTTTCAACTAATCACAAATAATTATGGATAGTTAAATTTTTTTTTATAGTAATTATTTATTTAACCGAACTCAAGACCTATTTTTTAACAAGAAAAAAAAAGTACCTTGAAATTACAAGCTCTATGTTTGTAAGAATATTTTTTTTCTTTCAGGCTCTTTGTTTTAATTTTCCTCTCAAAATATCTCAATAGGCCAGATTTTTTAATAATCCGAGACGAAAATTTCACATCTTCCGGAACAAGTGTATACTATTTTCAATTTAACAACTAGTAATAGACAATTATTGGCGGTTAAAATTTTATTAGATCTCCCATTCAATTTGTATATATTATTATATATCCGGCATATGTATATTTAAATAATAATCTGTCGTTCATGCATATCATTGTACGTACCACAGAATGATATGTACTCTCTCTATATAGTATACCACATGAACCCGATCATTTTATGTAAAGACTTTGATTGTGTTACTTGGATTTTTTAATTTTGGAATTGGTTTTTATCAATTAGCAGCTTGATCAGTACTCTTAATATACGTACATACATGTATATATATACACACATATACATGTAGCGGCTTTGACCGGAGGTGGTAGATCAAAGATTAAAGTCAGCAAAATACACATTTTCCATGTCGACTAGAAAAATGAACGGCATACAAACGTTCTGGCTTTATGTGTATATATCAATGTATATTTTTCATGTAGAATTTTTTCTAATATACATGAATATTAGCTATATTTAAGATTTGAATATGTGATCCCTAACTTAATCCATCTCATTCTGTCCTATGTAGTATCTTTTCTTTTATGCCAAGATAAAATGTACTCAAATGTTACTGCATGCGTAATTTGTACCAAAGTTAAAGCCAAAGCCAAAAATCAAAGTTTTCCGAAACTGAAAATACTCATAAAATCTCAAAAAATGTAATTATAGATATAATATATTGGTAATTTCACATTTGATTCCATCATAAAGTGTAGAACTTGATTCCCCGCATCCCTAAGTTTTTTTTTTTAATCATAAAGCCAAAAATAATCAAACTGTTACATGTGACTTTTGAGAACTGAGACTAAACTGTCGAGACAAAAACAATAAGGCGGTATTAATGGTCCCCCACCTCCCTCCCCAAATGATAAAAAAAATAAAAATAAAAAATAAAACCCAAAAAAAAAAAATAAAACAGTCAGAAAAAGAAGGGAGAAGAGCACTTCAAGTGAAGACCAAACATCCAAACTCTTACTATTAATTTGGTCGCCGATCGTGGCCTGTTTAATTTCTTTTCAAATCTGGAAAATTGGTGGGAAACTTCGTTCTTATACTAACTAGCTAGACCATTTGTTTTTTCTTATTACAACTACCTAACCCCTGCAGAAAAAATAATAATAATAAAAGCACACAATTGTAATCAAAATAAACAAGATATCTTTCCACACTGATCCTCTCAGGCTAGATAGCTCAGCAGCTGAGAAAATAGGAATTTAAAAAAAGAATAATTCTGAGATTCAAAACTTTTCATTAAACGAAAATAGATACATACATAGAGGACCACCCATTACGAATTACATATCCACACACACAGATTTTCCTTGTTCCACACGCGTGCTCTAATGCTTTTTGAAAATCTACAAGTGACACGCAATCTCTTACGACCAAAAATAAATCTTCTACTTTCTCAAAAAATGTGAAACATTTTCATTATAACTAGTATTTCAATTTTCCTTTTCTATCTTTGTGGGGTGTCGGTTTTTCAAACTTTGAAAACCTCTGACTTTTATTTTTTTTTTTTTTTGTTTTTTTTTTTTTTTTGTTGTTGTTGTTGACAGCTATTAAAATTCACGAACAGCTCTCTCTCCACTTACATATTTACGTCTATAAATATATAGCACATTCTCTCATCCATTTGTCTCAAACTCACATTCCCATTTGTTTAGCTACGACAATAAAACTCCGAGATTCGCCTTTTTTTTTTTTATTATTTAGAAATCCCCACCAAAAAAAAAAGAAAAAAGAAAAACATAAGAATGATATCACTGGAGAATAGCCGACTTCTGTCGAAGATTGCAACCAACGACGGTCATGGTGAGAACACGCCTTATTTCGAGGGTTGGAAGGCCTACGACAGAGATCCTTTTCACCTTACTAAAAACCCCACCGGTGTTATTCAAATGGGTCTCGCAGAAAACCAGGTTTATATTTTTATAGTTATTATTATTATTATTTTTTTTTCATTTTTACTAAAATATTGTTCCGAACACTTGGGAAGAGGAGGTTTCTAAGGTATTTGTTTGTTGTCTAATGTTTTCAGCTTTGCTTCGACTTGATTGAAGATTGGATTAGGAAGAATCCTATAGCCTCTATTTGCACGGCTGAAGGAGTGAAAAATTTCAAGGACGTCGCTATCTTTCAGGATTATCATGGTTTTTCAGAGTTTAGAAAGGTATATGTGTGTGTATTTATTTATTTATATCTACACATGGACACATTGGCTTATGGCTTTTTAATTATTTAAGAGAATCGCAAACGTTCTTCAAGCTTCGAGCTTGGAAGTTGGAAACTCCTATGAAGTCCATCTTTTCTTACCTGCTGAGCTAATCCTAATGAAGGAATGTTTTTAGCTTATAGAATAATCTGTTTTGTTCAATTCAGGCTATTGCGAAGTTCATGTCAAAGGTGAGAGGTGGCCGAGTCACATTCGACCCTGACCGCATAGTGATGGGCGGCGGAGCCACTGGAGCAAATGAGCTCGTCATGTTCTGCTTGGCTGACCCCGGCGACGCTTTTCTTGTTCCTTCACCTTGTTATCCAGGGTACTTACAGACTTTTCTTTCTTTCTTTCTTTTTTATTTTTATTTTATTTTATTTTATTTTTAACATGGACGAAAGTGCTATTGAAAATAAGTCACTTAGTTTGGTAGATGAGTTCAAACTCATCACCATCAACTCAATTTTTGTCTTTTTCCTCAGAAGTTTTTTGTTTTTTCTGAAAAAGTCAACCAAAATCACTATTTAAACTTACAAATCTTAACTCAAACTCATACACCAAACAGGCCCTTACTATAATATAACTTATCAAGAATAAATTCACCAAAAAAAAGAAAAAAAAAAACTTATCAAGAATAAATACGTACCAACTTTATCCACGTAGTTATACATAACATTTTTTAATTGGTTAATAATTTTTTCTAGACTAAATAAATATGTATTCAATTAAGAAAAAAATTCCCCGCCAAGCCAGTACTTCTGCTTAATTTGCATGGGGTAGTAAGTTGGAGAATGTGAAGAAATGTTTTTTTTTTTTTTCTTTTAATTGTTATTTTCATATTTGAAGTCGGTAGGTGAAACCTGCCACACCTAGAACTCACCTGAAGTTTCATGCCAATATTTGGAGTTTAATATTCTATTACACATATAAATAAAATATATATTTGCAGTGGTTTAATAAAATCAAGAGTTTATTTCATTTAGACTTCTTATATATTTAGAACTCATCAGCTTAAAAAAGACTTTTCGACTATTGACCAAAATCAACGATAAAGAGGACCAGAGAGATTCCATTCCGATTGGTAAACGACTGAAATTCAAAGTTCATGATATACATATATAAATATATACATATATGTTTGGACTATTCCCAAAAACTATTTAATTATTTATCAATATTCCAACATGTACTGCAGACATAAAGTCTTAATTCAATTCCTCAACCTGGACTCTTTCTGTCTCATGGCCCACCATTTTTCTGGTTAGCTCACAAATCATCCCTTAGAAAACCACTAATTAGAATTAAGTAGTTACCACACGTACGTACCAAAGTCCAAATTGGTAAAGAATTTTGTTTACAAAAGGGAATAAAAAATATTGTTCCAGTTGTCTCCCATTAACCGGATTCTACGTTATGTGTCTGGACAATTCCCAAACCACCCCATTTCTTCATCATTTACCTATTTACCTCTAATGTCTAAAAAGTCAAATTTAATAAATTCATCCACCGGCCGGTCTCATTTGGTCACGTACGTAGGTTTCAACATGGCCCCACTAGATAGAGTAATACTATACAAATATAAATAAATGTTATGTAATCCCATTTTTACTTCAAATCTACTCCTCTTGGATCGATTCGTGTATATAAATCTCACTCTTTTGAAAAACAAATGTTTTAACTTATCAGAATTTGACATGTTAGAATGGGCCCAACGAAACATATAGAAGTGTTCACAGTTTCGTGTAAAAAATGTTAATTATTTTTATTATGTACCAAAATTAGTTTTCCATTTGATAACTTGCTTTAGTTAGGAAGATTATTATATGTACTCACACGTACAAATTTGAAAACCATGCAGATTTGTTAGAGACCTTGGATGGAGAACAGGAGCGCAAATAGTCCCCGTTCACTGCGACAGCTCCAACAATTTCCAAGTAACCAAACAAGCCTTAGAATCAGCCTACGAGAAGGCCAAAAACGACAAAATTAACGTCAAAGGACTTCTCATAACAAACCCTTCAAACCCTCTCGGCACAACCCTGGACAGAGAAACCCTCAAAAACCTAGTCAGCTTCGTCAACGACAAGAATATCCACTTGGTCTGCGACGAGATCTACGCAGCCACGGCGTTCGACTTTCCGAGCTACGTCAGCGTCTCTGAAGTCATCGAAGAAGTCGAAAACTGCGACAAAGATCTCATCCACATCGTCTACAGCTTGTCCAAAGACATGGGACTTCCCGGTTTTCGAGTCGGAATTGTCTACTCCTACAACGACGCCGTCGTCAGCTGCGGCCGGAAGATGTCGAGCTTCGGACTAGTGTCGTCTCAGACTCAGCATCTTCTCGCCGCCATGCTGAACGACGACGTTTTCGTGTCCAACTTTTTGTCGGAGAGCTCGAAGAGGCTGAAGAATAGGCATGACTACTTCACCAAAGGGCTTGAGGAAGTGGGGATAAATTGCCTCAAGAACAACGCAGGATTGTTCTTCTGGATGGATCTCCGAAGACTCCTAAAAGAGCAGACTTTCGACGGGGAAATGGCGCTGTGGCGGGTGATCGTCAATGAGGCCAAGCTCAACGTGTCTCCGGGGTCTTCTTTCCAATGTTCCGAGCCTGGATGGTTCAGGGTCTGCTTTGCCAACATGGACCAAGAGACCGTCGACGTAGCGCTGGAAAGGATTAGGTCTTTTGTCGGAAAGAAGTGAAGCAGACGGTGCCGCCGACGCCAAAGGCGAAGCGGAATTGGCGGAATAATGGCAATTTGAGACTTAGCTTCAATTCAAGGAGACATGAACAAGAAGGATTCATCTCGGCACCTCATATGATGTCTCCTCATTCACCAATGCCACAGTCTCCACTTGTTCGTGCAAGGACTTGAGGGGGTTTTTTAGTGGCTATAATTTCAGATCATTTATATTTATATATATATATACACACACGTTAATTTGACTATACCAAGTAGAATAATTGTTGAAATAAGGGTTTGGTATAGCTAGGTTCTTTAAATTATTCATTATCTTTTTAAACTATAATCGTGATTCAACTATAGCTAGCTAGCTAGATAGAGATATCGTTTTCTCCCATGTTTTTGGAAGCTAAGACAGGGTAGCTTTTTTTTTTTTTTTTTTTTTTAATGTGGGGGCTAAAAACTAGCTAGAAAGTGATTAGTTATAATATTGATCATTTGTTAAGATATGATGTTGATTTAGTTGTCTATAGCTAGTAGTGGACAATTTTTCTTTTTGTATTTGTTGTTCATGTAATATTGTTGACTATGTAATTCACATGATTTCTGTTTGTCCTATCATAATTTATCATGTTTTGGCATAATATGGGCCCAATGAAATTTTAGAAAATACAAGATATAGGTTATTATATAATACACCCACGTGTGTATGTAATATTTATAAGTGTTATATGTAAGAATGTCATAAATTTAACACCTCTTTATATTTAAGCCTATTATAATATTAAAATTAATAGTTTTATAATTTCATAATACTAAAATTATCACTTTAATATTAAAGTGGATAAAATTAAAAAAAAAAAGTACTCAAAATATCCACCTAATTAATTTTCTCTACTTATAATGTCACGCCGCCACATGGGATAATTTGTAAATCGTCACTATATATTAATAAGTTTGTATGTATTCCTTTCATCGCCAATTAAATAATAATAATAATAATAATAATAATAATTTACCATGTACGAATTAACATTGCATATTTGGTACGTAAGCATGTGTGGTTGTTAATTATGAATACAGCTAATAGGATTGCATATTCAAATTAAAGCATAAATTATTATATGACGTCGTATCATAAGTTTGTTGCATGTCTTGCTATATTTTCGATTACATCAACTTAAAAATCGATTCCCATTTCAATGGAATTTGTAATAAAAAAATCTATTTCAATGGAATATTGATTAGAAAATGCTAAGATTAGTTAAATTAGCTAACACTTGGCTCTTTGTCTTTCATTTCATTTTTAGGCTTCTTTCTTTTATTTTAATAAAATTCATGGGATGGAAAAATAAAGAGGGTATTAGAGGAGTGTCAATCTAATGAGAATATTTTAGTACACTTAAGGTGTGTTTACTTACGTGTAATTAGAGTGGACATGAATCAGAGTGAGTAGGATTCAGAGTGAGGATTCGGAATCCGAATAAGTTGTTTACTTGGTTCTAGGATTCAGAATCGGAATCACGACGAATCTCATTCATGCGTTTACTTGAACCTAGAATCATAATGAATTGTTGTAAACTTACTTGTATACCCCTTAATTTATTGTGTTTTCAAAAATTAAAAAAATGATTAATTTTTTTTTTTTATTATCATACTATTAATCAATAGTAAAATAATCATTATGATATTAAGGCAATAAAATTAAATTGTGTAATTTTTTGTTTAAAAAAATTGAATTAAAATAAGTAAAGTATAAAAAAATATAAAAATAAAAACATAATAATATATTATGATAAAAAAAAGTTCTCTATTTACTCTAAAAACGTTTATAGTAATTAGGATAGTTATATAATATTAAGTTTAATAAAAATATATTATATTTAGTTAATAAAAATAATTAGTATAGGTTATTATTATTTTTTAAAACAATTTTTGTAAATAAACTAAGGATAAAATGGTAATTTAATGTTAACATTATGAATGAGAGTCATAATTCAGAAAGGGACATGAGATTGTCAATCCTAATTTTTAATCTCAAATTAGTGTGAGATCCACCATTCTCATTCTCATTCCAGAAAAAAAAATAAACAAGTAAATAAGAGATTAACTTTTATTCCCCATTCTCATTTTTTACTCCTGATAAATAAACATGTTATTATTAATTTTTGTAGTTACTATTAATAATGTAGAAGTGGATATAAAATTATCTATATATATTTATATAATTTGCAATTATATATTATATACATGACGTACGAATTGGGGTGATTTGTTTCAAAGTCATGTCAATCAAAAAGAAAATTATAATTTTCTTAGAAAATATAGTGATAAGTACATTGTTGATGGGAAAATGCCAAATTTATGTGACATCACAGCCGTACAAATATTGCTGTTAGTTTCCTTTCGGTGGCACCGAAAGCATACTTGAAGTAGATAAGGCACAAAGCGTCCCAACAAATTCATGAAAATCATGATAAGCCACACTGCTTGCTTCGTGTCTATTTCGTCACAATGACTCAGTTATGAGAATTCCCAATCATCTTTACGGCACAATATTTCTTTTTTTTTTTTTTTTTTTTTTTTTTTGAAAAAAAATATGTACCTTCTTGTTGGATGACAATATTTCATACGTATAATAAATACACCAACGTACATATTTACGTATTTATCTTATAGATATTTCATTATTCTTTTGTACATTACCTTTAATTTTTTTTTAGCGAGAGATTTTATAAGCAATGTTATTGTTATGAACTGATATCACTTAATTGGTATGTGTGTGTTAATAATTATTTCTGGAATCAGTTGTCTTCTTTGACTGTGTATAATTATCAAGATATTGAATGTGATGAAACAAACAAAAAGCTTACATAAATTGTGGTTCGAGATATATAATTTAGCGACCTAATTTTATTATAAGATGTAGAGTTCGAATTCTTTTATCTTAAATTCAAAAAATAAAAAAAATAAAAAAAAAATCATATATAAATGACCTTTGAGCTCATCATAAGGCCAATTTAGTTGAAAAATTGCTATTCAACGAATATTGAATATTGCACTCAATATTTAGGGACCATTAAATATTGAATAAATTTCGAGTTCTTTAATCTGTTTTGTTTGTAGTTTAACGAACACACTTTTTTTTTTTTTTTCAGAGAATGCATATATACATCTCAATATGTATATTTGTATTTATATTCATATTTTTTTAATCCAAGCGCATGTGATGCTGACAACATTAATAAACACGTACATATATAATTTCTTTGGCCTATTATATATATGCAATATATGTATATATAATGCGGATGTGACTCCATTAAATATGGAATAAATTTCGAGTTCTTTAATCTGTTTTGTTTGTCGTTTAACGTACACACATAGGTGTGGTTTGTTTGTCTTTCTCATGCATGCATATATACATCTTTTTCTTTTTTTTTTTTTTTTTTTTTTTTTTTTTTTTTTTTTTTGAGAGAATGCATATGTACATCTCAATATGTATATTTGTATATATATTTTCCATTTCACATTTTTTTTAATCCAAGCGCATGTAATGCTGACAACATTAATAAACACGTACATATATACTTTCTTCGGCCTATTATATATGCAATATATGTGTATATAATGCGGATGTGACTAGTTATTTATAGCAATCAAATTGTACATAGTTTTCTAATAATCATTTTCCTAAGCTTCTTTTAATATACGGTTTTGTATACCACTTAGGCATTGCTTAATTACTGATTAATTTGCATATAATATTATAAATTGGCAAAGGGTCATTGTTAGAAGGTGTCGCCATATTTCACCAAACTTATAGTACGTGCGTGGACGACAATTAGCTTTGGGCTTATATATCACTTTGTTTTTCAATTAGTAAATTTTAGGAAAATGACTTTTTTTAAAGTTATTTTTTAAATAAATATCTTTAAGTTTTTTCTTTTATTTAGAAAAATAATCTCACTTTTCTAATTGGTATATCAATGATGATATACTTGATGTACATCGGGTGATTAACCGATATGAAGCAATGATATACAGATTGTAGAAAGTGACTCCTTAATGCAGTCAATAAGATCTAGGATGGTGATTTATTGGCTGATGTTGGTTCAATTGTTAGTGATTCTTGAACTAGGAAGAAGCGTTGGTGGCTCTTGTTGTCATCTTTCACGTTCTAAGAATATGGCAGCTCACACACTCACACCTTTTCTTTTTTAGATGTTCAATTCTGATTGGAGGTCTCATCATGTGTTTCAGATCATGTTACTGTTTTTGAGCCTTTGAACTCGGTTTCATTGAAATAAAGACGTCCATTGTCAAAAAATATTTACAGGTCCATTAGTGATATACTATTTTGATTGAACATTAATAGTGATATATAAACCATTGATCCATTGCTGAAGGACAACTGTACGGTCCAGTAAAAATTTTTCTAAAAAATGGGGACATTTACGTATTTAAAAAATAAAAAAAAAAAGAACTGTTCAGTTCAGTTTTTTATTTTTTATTTTATTTTTTAAGGAGTGCCACGTGCCCACCTACTTTTGTGCAAATCCTTAATTTGTCGCCAGTACCAATAGTTTTTTGATCCTATTCCGTTGCAATAATAATAATAACAATTATAATAATTAAAAACAATACCAACAACAATAACAATAATAATTAATGGTTATTAGCGACAAAAAAGTTAATGATTTGGAGTATGAAGATGAAATTGTGTGATGCTACATGTCAAAAAAGTCGTCGTGGCACGCAATGAGATGAGACAAACGGATAGAATTAATTAGGTTTCCAATATCATAATTAATTAGCGTTAATCCGTGCGCTTCATGCAGTAATCTCGGGCTTTTTTTTAATTAAGGGGAGCAATAATCTCATTATTAAGAGCTGACAATATATAAGTTAAATTTCTGTTCAACTCATCAGCTGTTCAGGAATTAGGGAAATAATAATTGGAGATAAAAATTATTGGCAATTATATCTATAAATAGGAATTTTCGTTACATTTATACGGCGCAATGTCAAAGTATGGTTGTCAATATATTTTTTAGCATTATTAGGGTGGGTCTACTAACACACTTTTCAAATTAATTTTAGGATTAAAATATTACTTGTTCCACTCTTAGTTTTTCCAAAAACCCCTTATAACTAAATTATTTATCTTTCTTCTTTCTCCTTCTTTCTCGACATACTAAATCTAAACCATTGCACAGTTTTTTTAATGCATTTTGTTATATTTTTACTTTTTAATTTTTTTCTCACGAGATTTCTTTTTCTTTTTAGATATCCAATAAAAATTCTTCATCAGTTTATATGTTGAGATAAAAATCTATAAACTTATTCTTAGGTATACTTTTCTTAAGACGATAAAAACTTGAAGATAATATACATATGAAGCTGAGTATTCCATAAGCATGGTTGAAAATGTTATGAATTTGGTTAATATTTTTATTAGATAATTAGAAAAAGTTCACAATTCAGAGTTTGCATGAATTCCTAACCATTTCTCTCAATTATTTATAAAATCAATAACCAATCAAATTAATATATTGGATTATATATCCACATCATGCATACATCTTTTCCATTTGCTTGTTATTTCTTAGAAAATAAAAAACTAGTTATAACATGGAACTACAAAAACTATTGAAAAATAAGAATAATAACAAACAAAATAAAAAATCTTCTCTTTAAAAAAATTATCGTGGAAATGAATTAAAACTAAAATAGAACATTAAAAAAAAAAGTAAGGAAAAAATGTGTACAGATTTCAACTGTAATGGGAGGAGAAAAAAAAAAGTAAATAATTTATTTATAAGGGTTTTTTTGGATAAATTAAGGGGTAAAATAAGTAGTTATTTAAGTCTAAAATTAATATGATAAGTGGTTTTAAAAAGTGGATGAAAAAAGTAAAATGATTGGTATTAATATACGCACCGCATTATTATTATTATCATCAAAGTATGCCTTATTTCAAGAATACAGCTTGTTAAGGAAATTTTATTTATATTAATTATAGTGATTTCGCCCCGCCCTGATGAATATAGATGACGGGCCAATCCTTAACCGTGCCGCTACATTTACATTTTTTTTTTTTAATTTAAGGGTGTACGGATTAAATTGATCATTAATACTTGTTCAGATTAAATTATATGAATGTTTATTAGAATTAAATATTCGTACTCAAATGAAAAATTTAAATTGTGTGCAAATTTAAATTTAAATTGGCATGCATATACAAGGAATGGGCAAATTTGTCACTGCCAACTAAAGCAAGAGTGGGGTCCACATTTAATTTAATTCTTCACTGCTTCACTTTGCTGTGACTTTGCTACAGCATTGCTGCAGCATTGTCTATTTTCCAGCTTTATGCTCCTTTGTCTTTTCTTTTCAGTGAGCCATTACTTAGTTGTCATTGTGAACACCTACTGCAAAGCAAAACACAAAAATTAAATTGAACACTAAAAATCTCGATTAAAGCCAAAATAATAGAAATTAAAGTAAACTATTTAAATGAATATAAAATATTAAAAACTAAGACATATTAACGTAAAATATCAACAACTAATAAGCTTAAAAGCATAATAAATAACTCTATTTCATAGAGTTATCACACCCCCAAACTTAAGTCATTGCTCGTCCTCGAGTAATGCCAAAATAACACAAAACACAAAAAGAAAACTCGAAACACAAAACAGAAACTGCTCTGGTTGCTAAATAAGTGATTCTCCAATCTCAGAGGTGCTTCTTAATTTCCAGCTTCTGGTCAAAATCAGCATTCATTAAATATCAGCATCTGTTCTAACTGAAATCACTCCCAAATAAGACTCCTCTAAAGGTGTATGTGTGCGACTAAAGCTAAGCATCCTTTGAATTACTCAGGTCATTCAAACCAAGATCATTGAGCCTAGTTAATGATTCAATAGGCTGACTGTATACCTCCTTCTCCACTAATAGTAGTTTATCAAACACTTGGGATTACACATGTTTAACTGATTATTGCATAAGGCTTTGAACAGGGTGTATTTATTTATTTATTTTTAATTTATTTATTTATTTTTTTTAAAACCTTCATGTCACTGTTACCTTTTTACGCGAATGTCAACATTGGTGATGAAAACACCCGGTTACTCAGCAACGTCACAAATCAGATTTGCTATAGCCTACTCATATTCAAAACCACTTTTTAACGCAAAAGTACACATGGGGCTCATATTACTCCTGGTTACTAGGCAGTTCCAAATAGCGGAGTAGTTTTTTTTTTTTTTTTTTTTTTTTTTTTTTTTTTTAATAAACCCTTCAATAACAGCCCTTTTTGAAATACCAAAACTCTAAATACATATCAATAGATCCCAAGATATTTGGCTTCCTACCGTTTCGCCTCAAAAGTTTCATACAATCAGTTCTCAAATCCCAAACTCTCACTGTGATTTAAACTTTCCTAAGTTCTCCAAACAAAACACAAAGCTATAGTATAATGTGCATCATTCAAGCAATCTTATTTAAGGAGCAAACCAATATTAAACATCAACAATACTCAACTCATGCCAATTCATTCCATATGCTGAAAATTTCAAAACACTCTTATTCCTCATAGAATTTCTTCAAACCAACTATGCTATAACAAAACCAGAGCAAACAGAACATACTAAATATATATATATACTTTTTTTTTTTTTTTAACAAAGCAAACCATTAAAAATCAAACCACAAAAGTAACACAAATAGATAACCACAGAACAAAATCATATCGACTTAAACTGAAACACACGTAACTAACAATAACTAC
This sequence comes from Ficus carica, assembly GCA_009761775.1. Classification (NCBI taxonomy): domain Eukaryota; kingdom Viridiplantae; phylum Streptophyta; class Magnoliopsida; order Rosales; family Moraceae; genus Ficus; species Ficus carica. Next base: position 3,145,188 of record CM019747.1, on the reverse strand, counting down.
CCCCAAACTTTAACTAAGCAGTGTCCTCACTGCTTGAACAAAACAACACAAAAGAAAGCAAAAACAAAAAGACACAACAAAATAAAGCAAAACAAAGGAAAACCAAGAAAAGGAGAAAATGAGAAACTCCCTGATTTTTTGGGTGGCTTGTGCGTCTCGTCAATCTTCCTCGTCATCCTCACCAACCTCGTCATTCTCCTCATCAGCAGCAATGGGCGCTAATACATCGTCCAGAAAGTCAGGAATTGGGAAAATAGGCTTGGTAAAATTTTTCTGCAATGATTTCTTCAAAGCCACATCACGGCGCTTAGCATAGTTCCAATATTGCTGCTGCTGAGAGTGCATTTGCTGAAGCATCTCCATCGTTTGATACTGCTGAACCTCAGCTAAACTCATTCGTTGTTCGAGCATTCGCAGTGAGGTGGTCAAATCAGCTGGAGTGGGACCCCGACTGCTGGATGCTGTAGCAGTAAGATTCGAAGGTGCCGGAGGAGCTGGACCTGCTTCTTTCTTGTGATCGCGCGGCTGTTCGGATGGACCTTCTGCCATTTTACTTTGAAGTAACCTTGCAATAGCACTGTCATCGATCGCCCCTTTCGAAAATAACAAACGCTCCTCGTTGTCAAAGATTGGAACACCACTGCGCACGCAGAGGCTTGTAATGAGAGCTGGGAACCAAAGACTACCACACTTTTTCTTAGCACATACTCCAAGTCCCTCAGAAATGATTGTTCCCACATTAATAGATCGACCCGAGATAATAGAATCGAGCAAGAGAATGCGATCCTTTGATACCGTTTGCCCATGGGTTGAAGGCATCAGACGAGTTTTTAAAAAATGATACCAAACTTTACATTGCGGTGTAAGGCTGGTCCGCGGGATAGTCATCTTGCCTTGAGGGGAAACGTTCCAAACAGATCCTGGCACACACACATTTTCCAATGCACGATTCAACGATTCAGCCGAGGCCTTGGCAGCATAGTCAGTATGAAGATCGTCAAAATCGTCAAGCCCGTAAACTTGATTGATGGTGGTCTCATCTATGGGTACCTGTACACCACGGACATAAACACTTTTCTGCCCTTCCCCTGCAAAATGGGCGTAAAATTCTCGTACAACAGACATAACTGCGTCAACAGGATGAGCGCAAAATTTCTGCCATTTGTGCTTAACAACGACTGAAGTAATAAACTCTTCATATCCCATTGTTGGGGTGTTTTGGAATAAAAATCCCTTTTCAGTGCAAAATGTTCTATCAGCAGTGTATGTGTGGTACCTATTTTGATCGGCCTCTGACTGGAATGTGCGATAGCTCGTAGTGGAGTTCGTTGGTTTCTTGCTCGTCTGCTTGTGCGCAAGTTTCTTGGTCCGAGGCATGTTCGGAGGTTCAGTGACTGACAGCGTGCTTGGTGGATTCGGTGGAGACGTAGGCACTGGCTGGCTGGACTGGGCGGCTTCGGCTGGAACCGCGTGAGCCTGGCTGGTTGGCGGCAATGCCGGAGTTAGCTCCACCAGCGGCTAGGCTAGAAAGTTGGTCTAATTGGTCGCAAGTGGTTGATTGGCGGCGCTTGCTGTGGAGATTGCTTGGCGTGGGCTCGTTGGCAACACCGACGGGGAGGAAACTGGGCGGTTTTTTTTTTTTTTTTTTGACTGCAAGAGATGTTTGGCAACAATGGGCTCGACGGCGCAAAGTAAAAAGAAAAAAAAAATGGGGTCTTTAGGGTTGTAACTATATATAATAATAATAATAATAATAATAATAATAATAATATATTTTATATATATATATATTTTGTTTTACTTTAATATATATATATATATATCTATCTATACATATATTACTGCTCACGGGCTTTCTTCCTTTTTTTTTTTTTTCATTTTTTTTTACCACACCGTAATATAAATATATATATCTATATAAATATCTATATAAATGTATATCCAAAGCTGTCACTTTTTTTTTTTTTTTGAAGAAAATTGCTGCAGTTTTGCTGTGGCAATCCCACAGCATTTCTATACAGATTGTCTTCCAGTTTCTACCCAACTTTGCTGCAGCTTTGCTGTGGCAATCCCACAGCATTTTCATACAGATTGCTCTCCAGTTTCTGCCCAACTTTGCTGCAGCTTTGCTGTAGCAATCCCACAGCATTTCTATACAGATTGTCCTCCAACTTCTACCCAACTTTGCTGCAGCTTTGCTGTGGCAATCCCACAGCATTTTCATACAGATTGCTCTCCAGTTTCTGCCCAACTTTGCTGCAGCTTTGCTGTAGCAATCCCACAGCATTTTTATACAGATTGTCCTCCAACTTCTACCCAACTTTGCTGCAGCTTTGCTGTAGCAATCCCGCAGCATTTTCATACAGATTGCTCTCCAGTTTCTGCCCAACTTTGCTGCAGCTTTGCTGTAGCAATCCCACAGCATTTTTATACAGATTGTCCTCCAACTTCTACCCAACTTTGCTGCAGCTTTGCTGTAGCAATCCCGCAGCATTTTCATACAGATTGCTCCACAGTTTCTGCCCAACTTTGCTGCAGCAAACTGATTCACCATAAAGAAATGTTGTAGCAAAATCACCAGAATCTGTTGCAAACCCTACACCAAAGAAAGAAAAATAAAAATAAAAATTCAAGACAGAGTGGAACAAGAAATAAAACTAAAAATCAACAGAAATAACAAATTAAATGAAATTTAAGAAATTGAAAATATAGGGTTGCCTCCCTCAAGCGCTTGGTTTAGAGTCATCAGCCTGACTAAGCAATAGCTCAGAAATCTTGTAGCGAGATGGAGGTTTTCTGACGGCTGAAACCATCACCCCAGTAATGCTTAAGTCGCTGTCCATTAACCTTGAAAGTTCTTCCTGAATTTTCTGCAGCAATCTCTACTGCTCCATGAGGATAAGCTTGAATTACCCGAAAAGGCCCTGACCATCTTGATTTTAATTTTCCGGGGAACAACTTCAATCTTGAGTTGAAGAGTAGAACCTGCTGACCTGCTTCAAATGGCCTTGAAATAATTCTCCTGTCATGTCATTTCTTTGTTTTTTCTTTGTATATCCTGGCACTCTCGTACGCTTGCAAACGAAATTCGTCCATCTTATTCAGTTGCAACAACCTCTTCTCTCCTGCTAGCTGTAGGTCCATGTTTAGCTGCTTGCTTGCCCAATACGCTTTGTGCTCTAATTCCACCGGTAGATGACATGCCTTCCCGAAAACCAATCGAAATGGTGACATTCCAAGCGGCGTTTTGAATGCTGTTCGGTATGCCCAAAGTGCGTCATCAAGTCTCAGCGACCAATCTTTTCGATTTGGGTTGACCACTTTCTCTAAAATCCTCTTTATCTCCCGATTGGAAACCTCTGCCTGTCCACTGGTTTGTGGGTGATATGCTGTAGCAATCTTGTGCTTCACTCCATACTTGCCCAAGAGATTTTCGAAGTGCTTGCTACCAAAGTGAGTTCCTTCATCACTAATAATCGCTCTCGGTGTCCCAAAACGAGTGAAAATATTTTTGCGAAGGAACTTGACAACTACTTTGGAATCATTTGTCTGTAATGCTACTGCCTCTACCCACTTGGAGACATAGTCAACTGCCACCAAAATGTACTGGTTCCCATAAGATGGTGGGAATGGCCCCATGAAATCAATGCCCCATACATCAAACAATTCCACCTCCAAAATGTTATTTAAGGGCATTTCATGTCGATTAGAGATGTTGCCAACCCTTTGACATCTATCACATGTCTTTGTGAACTCGTGAGCATCCTTGAATAGAGAAGGCCAGTAGAACCCTGATTGGAGGACCTTGGCTGCTGTTCTTGCTCCGCCGAAATGCCCACCGTAAGAAGAAGAATGACAATGCTCCAAAATGCTTTGAAACTCCTCTTCGGGAATACATCTCCTAATAATCTGATCGGCACACTGCTTATAAAGAAAAGGCTCATCCCATAGATAGAATTTTACCTCATGCAGGAATTTCTTCCGTCTTTGGCTAGTGATCTCTGGAGGAAACATCCCACTGACTATGTAATTAACAAAATCTGCGTACCACGGGATAACCGCTTGCTGCACCGCTAAAATTCGTTCATCAGGGAAAGTCTCACGAATAGCATCCTTCTTCTCATCTTCGATCCCATTCTCAAGTCGTGATAAATGATCCGCAACCTGATTTTCCGAACCCCTTCGATCTCTAATTTCCAAATCAAACTCCTGTAGGAGCAATATCCACCTGATCAGCCGTGGCTTAGCATCTTTCTTGGCAATTAGGTACTTGATTGCTGAATGGTCCGTGTAAACGATCACCTTGGTGCCCACTAGATACGCCCGAAACTTGTCGAATGCAAATACCACAGCCAAAAGCTCCTTCTCAGTAGTAGTATAATTCAACTGAGCCTCCGTTAGTGTCTTACTTGCATAATAAATCGAATGGAACACCTTATCATGACGTTGTCCCAACACCGCACCCACTGCAAAGTCGCTAGCGTCGCACATCAACTCGAAAGGCAATGACCAGTCAGGTGACCTGATGATGGGTGCAGACACCAACCGCTTCTTCAACTCCAAGAATGCCCGCTGACAAGCCTCATCAAAATTGAAAGGTTGATTTTGCTCCAGTAAAGTGCACAAAGGCTTAGAAACTTTTGAGAAATCTTTGATGAACCGTCTGTAAAAACCTGCATGTCCCAAAAAGCTTCTAATTCCCTTAACTGTTGTCGGCGGTGGCAGCTTATCAATCACTTCTATCTTGGCCTTGTCTACCTCAATACCTTCATTGGAGACCTTGTGACCCAAGACGATGCCTTCTTGAACCATGAAATGGCATTTTTCCCAATTAAGTACCAAATTAGTTTCCTCACATCGCATTAACACCTGCTCCAAATTTGCTAGACAGTCACTAAATGAATTACCAAATACTGAAAAATCATCCATGAAAACCTCTAGCGATCTCTCCACCATATCAGTAAAAATAGACATCATACACCTCTGAAATGTTGTTGGGGCATTGCAAAGGCCGAATGGCATCCGTCTGAAAGCAAAAGTCCCATATGGGCAAGTGAAAGTTGTCTTTTCTTGATCTTCCGGTGCTATAGCAATCTGGTTATAACCTGAATACCCATCCAAGAAGCAATAGTATTCTTTTCCTGCTAATCTATCAAGCATCTGATCAATGAATGGCAGCGGAAAATGATCTTTCCTTGTTGCTTTATTCAGCTTCCTGTAGTCCATACACACTCTCCATCCAGTTACTGTTCTTGTCGGGATCAGTTCGTTGTTATCGTTCGCTACCACGGTAACTCCTCCCTTCTTCGGTACACATTGGACTGGACTGACCCAAGAGCTGTCTGAAATGGGGTAGATAATCCCTGCATCTAGCCACTTAATCACTTCCTTCTTCACGACTTCCTTCATGATTGGATTCAATCTCCTTTGCTGTTCAACGGAATTGCTGTAGCATTCCTCCAGCAAAATTTTATGCATGCAGATTGATGGGCTGATTCCTTTAATGTCTGCAATGGTCCATCCAATTGCCTTTTTGAACTTTTTCAGCACCTCAAGAAGTTGAATCTCCTGTACCCCAGATAATCCAGAAGAAATAATTACAGGCAAGGTGTTTGAATCACCCAAATAAGCATACCTCAAGTGTGAAGGCAATGGTTTTAACTCCAAAACAGGTGGTTCCTCAACAGATGGTTTGTGGGATTTAACTGCCCTTTCTGACAAGTTCAGTGACTCAAAGTGCTTCCCAGCTCTAACTGCAGTAGGTTTGCTCTCCATCCAAGACACTTGATTATCACTAGCTTCTTCATCTTCATCTGATGCAGTCAAATCATCTTCATTGACCATCTTTGGAGAGCATGTCTTCTCAAATTCAGCAGCTACTAATGAATCCAGAACATTGATGGCCGAACATTCTTCCACATCATCAGCGAAACGCATTGCCTTGAAAACGTTGAAGGTAACCTGTTGATCGTGAACTCTCATGGTCAATTCACCCTTTTGTACGTCTATCAAGGTCCTGCCCGTAGCCAAGAATGGTCTCCCCAGTATAATAGGCACGTCCTTGTCTGCTTCATAATCTAGCACAATGAAATCTGCTGGGAAAATGAATTTGTCCACTTGTACAAGCACATCTTCAATTTTTCCTTCCGGATGAGCTAAAGACCTGTCTGCCAATTGCAAAGTGACTGTAGTTGGTCTTGCTTCCCCAATTCCCAGCTTTTTAAATATAGACATGGGCATCAGATTTATACTTGCCCCCAAATCACATAGTGCCTTTCCGAAGTACTGATTTCCGATGGAGCACGGTATCGTGAAACTACCTGGATCCTTCAACTTAGGCGGAAGTTTGTTCTTCAGTATTGCGCTGCACTCTTCAGTCAATGCTACTGTCTCAAATTCTCCCAACCTCCGCTTCTTCGAAAGGATGTCCTTCATGAATTTCACGTAGCTCGGCATCTGCTCCAAAGCTTCTACAAGTGGAATGTTGATATGTAGTTGCTTCAACATGTCTAAGAACCTTCTGAACTGCTTATCCTGCTTTTGATTCTGAAATCGTTGCGGAAATGGTGGTGGAGGTCTATCTGGTCTACTTTGCTGTAGCTTTGCTGCAGCATTTTGCTCTTCTGCATCTCTCTGGTCTTCTTTGCTGTAGCTTTGCTGCGACTTTGCTATAGCATTTTGCTCTGCTGAAGCATTCTGATCTGCTTCATTTTCTGATTGAGGGCTTGGCTGACTTTGGATTGAAGAGGGTTCTGCCTCTTTGGCAGGCTGTCGAACTGGTTGTTCAATTTGTCTGCCATTACGAAGTGTGATAGCCTTGCAATGCTCCTTACTATCTCTTCTTGGATTTTCCGTATCACTAGGAAGTAATCCTTGAGGTCGATTGCTTAGAACATTCGCTAATTGCCCAACTTGATTCTCCAATGTTCTCAATGATGCAGCTTGACTCTGAATGAGGGCTGATTGATTCTGAATAATCGCATCATTCTTTGCCATGTATTCCTTGAGCAGTGCCTCGATGGAATTCGGTTGTTCTTGAGGCGGATGTCTTTGTTGCTGTTGTTGAAAACCTGGAGGATGTGTGGGTTTGCTAGGCCCGGCTGATGAATTAACTCCTTGATTAGTCCAAGAGAAATTTGGATGTTGTCTCCATCCTGGGTTGTAAGTGTTGGAATATGGATTGTTGTTCCTGCTGAAATTATTCACATAACAAACTGAAGCTGGGTTCGCTGGGCAATTCTCAAATGAATGACCCTCACCACAATAAACACATACAACATCAACTGCTTGCACCGAACTTGCCCCTGCTGCCAAATTCATGGACTTCAATATGTTGGACAATGAAGATACTTGGGCTGTCAAAGCTGTAACAGCATCAACCTCATGGACTCCCGCTACACGCCTTCCCATAGCAACTCTCTCAGTAGGCCACTGGTAGTTGTTATTAGACATTCTTTCCAAAATCTCGTAAGCTTCATTGTAAGACTTCATCAAGAGGGCTCCATTCGCAGATGCATCCACCATACTCCGAGTTTGAGCATTAAGACCATTGTAGAAAGTCTCCATTTGGATCCAATGAGGAAGTCCGTGGTAAGGGCATTTTCTAAGCAACTCTTTGAAACGTTCCCATGCTTCGTAGAGGGCCTCTCCATCCACCTGCTGAAACGATGTGATATCATTCCGAAGTTTGGCATTTTTGTTCGGAGGAAAGTACTTCACCAAGAATTTTTCAGCCAAATCATTCCATTTTGCTACCGAATCTGGTGGTAAAGAGTTCAACCAGGCTCTTGCTCTATCCCGTAGAGAATAGGGAAATAGCTTGAGCCGAAGCGCTTCTTCAGTTACACCATGGAGCTTGAAGGAGTCACTCACTTCCATAAACAATCTCAGGTGCAGATGAGGATCTTCAGTTGGCATCCCGCTGAACTGACCCACTGTTTGGAGCATCTGAAACATCACTGGCTTCAACTCAAATTGTTGGGCTTGAATTTCCGGTCTAACAATGCTAGGATGCAGTCCGTGCAACATAGGGACAGCGTAATCCCTTATTGCTCTGTCTCTATCGTCAGCGAATGCTGCAGCATTGTTGACATTATTATTCACAACTGCTCCTTCAGCCCTTCCTTCCATTCTTGCAGCACCTTGTTGATCCCTTCTTCTTGCTCTAAAAGTTCTTTCAATTTCTGGATCGAGGGGAACTAGATCTGTGTCCCTCGGTCTGTTCATGCAAGAAAACCACACCTGCAAAGACAAAAATCAGAATTTAACTAAATTAAAAATAGCGAAATAAAAGTGAAATAATTGGTTTCTATAATAGCAATTTTCAATAATACTAATCCCCGGCAACGGCGCCAAAAACTTGTTCGCTAAAAATATGTATGCAAAAATGCTACGCAAGTGCACGTAATCAAACAAGTAATATAATAGTGAGTAGAGTATCGTCTCCACAGGGATTATATTATCAAAAACTCAATTATAGAAACAATCAATCTAGAACAAATTGGAAGTTGATTTGAAATATGAAAATTATAAAAAGTAAAATATAAACCAAAGGGCGTAAATAAAAATGTAAACAAAGGTAAAATGTGACAATATCAAAGGTTTAAACTGTGAATCAAGGATGGGTAATGGCTAGGATTACGGATTTCCCCTCAGTTGCAAAACTGACCGCAAATGCTGTAGGAATGTTGTAGCAAAGTTCATTCAGTCAACCAAAAACTCTACACAATCTTCTTCCGAAAGATTTATGCCTATAGTTCTTTAAACCAAAATCAACATATTCCTATGCATTTTAGTTTTCCAAACATAAGATTAAGCACCAATTTTAATGGGTTGTACAAAGTATTAATATATTCCTATATTATACTCTTATAATATTCAAGCTAGATCCAACCAAAATTAACCTTCCCAGAATTAATTCTAGTTTATTTCCCCTATAAATTGCTGGCCAAACAATAAATAGAGATTAACCAATTCAACACACTTGAATAAACTGAAACAAAAATTACTAAGCATTCAACATAATATGCAAATCATCATTACAACCTCGGTTCCATCAATAATCCTAGTTAAGAAAATTAGTTCATGATTCGTTCAATAAACTCAAAACCAAAAGAAACAACAAAAGAAATCATAGTTTATAGAGAGAAAATAAGACAAATCCCAACGAATTAATATGACTAGAAGTGGAAAACCAAGGAGATGAGCATGTGCCAAGTGATGAATTCCTTCAATCCAAGCAGTAGCTCACGTCTGCCTTCAATCTCCTCTTTTTTTTTCGCTCTCTGTCGTTGTCTTCTTCCCTATTTTCTTATCTGATTTTTCTCCCCAAAAATGGTCTCTGTTTTCTTTCTGCACTCTTCTCCTCCCTTTTGCCCTGAAGCGGCTGCCTCCCCCAAAAGGCAAACTTTCCTCTTTTTTCTATTCTCCACAGATGCCCTAGTGCCACGTATTCCTTTAGGTTGCCAATATCAGTGGCATCTTTACAGCTGGCATGCATATACAAGGAATGGGCAAATTTATCACTGCCAACTAAAGCAAGAGTGGGGTCCACATTCTTTTTAATTTAATTCTTCACTGCTTCACTTTGCTGTGACTTTGCTACAGCATTGCTGCAGCATTGTCTATTTTCCAGCTTTATACTCCTTTGTCTTTTCTTTTCAGTGAGCCATTACTTAGTTGTCATTGTGAACACCTACTGCAAAGCAAAACACAAAAATTAAATTGAACACTAAAAATCTCGATTAAAGCCAAAACAATAGAAATTAAAGTAAACTATTTAAATGAATATAAAATATTAAAAACTAAGACATATTAACGTAAATATCAACAACTAATAAGCTTAAAAGCATAATAAATAACTCTATTTCATAGAGTTATCAACAATCCAAGCGAAAAATTGACCACTCTGAGAACTTGGAACTAGTTGTACTATCTGGATCATAAGAAATTTATTTAAAAAAAAAAAAAAAGGAAGTTAATTGAAATAAAGAGAGATTAAGCCATCACAAAGTACCACTTCTCATTGAATGTCTGGACTCAAAACAAAAATCACCTGCCAGTGGCAACGTGTTAGGGCTACTTCCTGCCTCCTAAAGTAGGAACTAACGCCTGTTCCACCCTTGGCTTCTTTATGATTTTCTGCTTGACTAAGCAGCCTAGGAAGACCATGAGCATTATTTGTCGCTGTCGCGTTGCCTAATCGGTCAAACCTATATTCAAATCTACACTGTTAAAATATCGTTGAACAAAACTTACCAACGATAACAAAAACAAACACCTATGAATGTGTAATGTGCAATGGGTAAAATTGGGCAACACTCACATGATTACTCTAAATAAGTCGATTGTGCCATTTATCTAGTTTTCAGTTTTGATATAAGTTATTGAGATTGAATTCTATTAATTTAAGTTTTTAGGGAGGCAACTAACATACAGATCAGATCTCTAAATCTGAAACCTACCAATTTGTTAAATTTCACATGTCGGATCCTCTAGTGATGAGTCGTACCTGACATGAAGGGACTGATGTATAGTAGACAAATCTCATAGAGATTTAAACTTTTGTAGAAAAAAGGTAAGCTAACAGAGTATAAATCAAGTATATTAATGGATCCGTCCAAACTTTATAACAATATTGTGCACATAATATTGCTTGCAAGTTCAAGTTGCTTATGCCAGGGACAAAAAGTGTTAGTGTGTTCTTTGGCATTTTATGTGATTAACATTGTTGGATCCATATGCATAAAGCCTATGAAACCATATGCACATGACAGTTACTACTACCAGCCACAACATTGCACTGAAGCCATCCTTGATAATCCACATTTTTGTCAACGGTCTTGCTTTGCATTTGATTCTCTTTCTCACTGTTATCAGACTGTTGCAGATTGATTTCTGATATATTCTCAACTGAATTACGCTTGTTACTAGCTTCATAACATCGAAAAACTGGTCTAGGTCCCTTTATGGAACTTTTACTGTTTCGAAAGTCTTCAAGATCCTCAACATTCTCCTTATCTGTCACCTTATTACTTTCAACGGCATCATCATTCCTTTTCAACACATTATCTTTCTTCAGTGAACTGAACATATCTGCTAGTTTCTTCTGTCGAAATTTGTCCTCCTTCTCACGAACCTTCTTATGCAGCCAATCAGGATGAGCCACCCTAGGGACAGGATTCGAGACCTGAAGAAGTTTTACTTGCTTTCAGCATATAATAAATATACAGACTGATATTCAAATAATAATAACTCCATCTAGAGACGACACAATCTTAGTTAACAAATTAAAAACATAGACAGGCTTGCGCAAGTGTATGCATGTGTATCGTGTGAGAGAGAAAGAGAAGGAAAGGAAGAGTCAACATCAAAAACTGCAATAAATAGCAATTCTCAAGCAATAGAACCTTTTGCATTGCAGCGGGAATGGTGACAATTTTTTGAATTGCAGAACTAAGTCGTTGCTTGTAATATGACCAATCAATGATAGATCGAATGCCAACATCAGATGAGATCTTACACCACTTCCGTACATAAAACTTCATTATTTCTGAAACGTAAAAGCACAAGCTTGAATTATTATATAGAACCCAAAAAGAAAACAAAAAGATTAAAAAAGAAATCGGTCGGTACAAGAAACTTTACCAGGCTCTGTTTCAAATATTGCAACAGGAACAGCACGCTCACTCACCGGTGTTCCCTATTCAAGTTAACATCAAAGCAGATAAGTGTTACAAGCAGGTAAGTTATGAAAGGGTTAATAATGCTTATTTCTTTAGCTGAACAGAACAGATTACCTTTGGTTCACATGCAACTATATACTGACAACGGAGCCCTTTATCTTTGACCATTGCATCACCAAGAAAATCAGCAAGACGTTTTGCGGTGGTCACAGCACATGATTTCTGCCCACCATAGTCTGCTAAGGACTTGCTCATGGTGCTTGATTCTGATATATAATCCAGCAACTCACTATCTGCTATATCCGTTCCTTGATTCTGTGAAAGAAAAAAGGAAAACATCATTTGCACTGACCAGAGAAGGGACAACAGAGTATGATTGCATTGGAACCAAAGGAACATACATCAAGAAGATCGAGCCAGTGGTTGGCAACAGAAGCAACAGCTGAATAGCATTCCTCTAAGGTTGAGCCGTGGAGGAACTTGTCAAAAAGTTCAGCCTACAAATAAAAAAAGGTATTTTACATACATCAACAAAACAAAAGAAAAAATAAATGAGACTCTATAATTAAATACAGATAATAAACATGAAAAACAAGATAATATATTTTCCAAATTATTTTTCATATTTCAAGTTTATAATTACTTTAGCAGCTTGCCTGTAGAAAACAGCTTGGATGGTTCCAAAGCATAATATATGTAAGCTATCAAATGGTTATCTTTGTATGATACATTGATAGAAATCGGCTTCGGAATCCATTTACTGGAACTTTTATTATCACGACTGCTTCTTTTAACAAGAAAACTTCCTTTCATTGTAGAATGTAGCATAATCAAAAACAAAGGAAAGACGATGAGAAACAAATTCATTCTACCATCCTCACTGTTAATAATCATAAATATGACTTGTCTTTCTCAAACAGCAGTAATAAGCACAAACAAATACTTCATCACCCATTAAATACCAGAATAACACGAGAAGACTTACGAACCTTCAGTTTAACAGAAACTATCATTTAATCTATCTAAACCCCTAAGCAAATACTCATACAGAGTGAAGAAGATAACTCTCAGTTGTGACAAGTTTATCACAGAGCAATGGAAATAGAAAGGGGCACCTGGAAAACTTTGATGAGCTTCAGCTCACCCCGACGCTTGATTTCAAAACCTTTAAGTTCGGCAACGGTTCCATCGTCATTGAAAACTGCACATCGCTTCTTAATCAAGATTCCCTCTTCCTTTGAAGCAGGAAGAATCATTGCCTGCATTAAATCAATACTTGTGTAACAAATTACATCAGAGCAAGAAATAAATTCAAACATCGTGAACTTACCTTGTATGGCCCATCTACTTCAAATTCAATTGAGCATTCACTGCGAGTTGTATAAGTTTTTGTCAGTGGATCTGTGAGGGTGTAACGCCCCAAATGCTATCTAACTTTAATGTTAGAAAATTAACATTAGAATTAACATAGATATGTGATGAGATAGCAATTTCTTAATTCTAATGTTACGTTGAATTATTTTTCACAGGTGACGCGACGAGGACTCGATGTGCTAAAAAAAAGTTCATGCCAAATTGATGAAATTTTTTATGATGACTTGATAATTTTGTGTGATGGTTTAAATATATATATATGGTATGTAGTATTTGTGATGATGTTAATGTTTAAAAAAAAAAAAAAAAAAGAGGGAAAGTATGTTATCCGAAAAAGGCATATTTTATAAGATCTTAATTTCCAACTCAATTATGAATCGTTGAATGTCAAAAAAATTATGTTGCAATTTAAATAAACTTATAGAGCTTTTCATAAGCTTTCCAACGCCTACTCATTTGTGCAAATCCGATATCAGAGTAAGAAGTTATGACTAGTATACTATCCGGATATGTACTAGTAACCAACCAGTTTACCATGTGCAATTTTAAGTGCGAAAATTCTAAAAGTTAACCTAGTTGTTTCCTTTTCCTCCCACACGTTTTCAGACCTTAATGACAGCTATTCCACAGCAATTCAAAGACAATTAAACCAAAAAATTTAATCTCAATTAATTCCAAAATTTATTTGGAATTGAATTACTCACAAATTTGGTTATAATTTTGAATGTTTCTCTTTTTACATGCTCTCTCTCTCTCTCCTTTCCCTAGCCTCATTTTCCCTTCTTTCCCATTCTTGTTGTCTGCTCTCTCAGCCCTCTCCCACGCACAAACACAGAGGAAAAAAAAAAAAAAAAAAACAAGAAGAGAATCCGCCAAAACTCTAAATTCTTCCAAACCGAAAATCAAAGGATTTTAAGGTAAGTTTCGGTATTGTTTAATGATGAGAATGATTTTTGTTATTTATTTTAGTTTGGGATTCTTTGAGGGATTGGATGATTTTCTTGATGAGTGTCTTTATGTGAGTTTGAAAAGAGGATGAGAAATATTTATCGAATGATGATCGAAGGATGGCGATAAGATTGATTTTGTGAATAAGGCGAAATTAGGGTTTTTGATTTCTTAATGTATGATTTCATTGATATGATGATTGAATAATTTTATGTGTTAGAAACATGTCTTAGGGCTGTTTTGTGGGGGGGGGGGGGGGGGGGGGGGGGGGGGGGGGTGTGTGTGTATGAATCATATACATTGTGATGATATTTTTTTTATACTTTTAATGATTTTCGGATTTGATCACTGCTTCCGGAATTTCCAGATTTTAAGATAAGAATTCCAAACGGTTTTAAAGGGTGCAAATGGTCTCCGTTTTTAACAAATTTGATATTGTTGGAAAGCCCTAGATGTCTATTTTCGTTTGAAATAAGTTTCATATCCTTTGGAGTTATGTGTGAATTTTTATGATTTTTCAAATAGGCAGAGGTCAGACTGCCAAGTTCAGTAAAATTTTCATAATCAGATTTCAAAACTGTTTTTGAAAATCCAAACGGTCTCCGTTTTTAATAAATTTGATATTGTTAAAAATCTGTAGATGTCTATTTTCATTTGGAATCATTTTTATATCATTTGGAGATATCTATAAATTTTGTGATTTTTCAAACCGGCAAAGGTCCGACTGCCAGTTTCGATAAAAGTTTAGAAATCAATTTCAAAACTATTTTGAGGGTCCAAACGGTCTTCATTTTTTACAAATTAGGTACCATTAGAAAGATCTGGAAGTATAATTTCATTTAAAATTATTTTCAGATCATTTGGAGCTCTGTATGAATTTTTATGAATTTTTGAAGGGACAAAGGTCTGACTGGCAGATTATATCAAAATTTGAAATTTCATGAAATTGTTCAATTTTGTGTTTTGATGTAATTAAATGATGAAATAGGCCTTGTAGGTGCTGCTATGATATGATGGATGCGTTTGATGAATTATTATGAGCTTTTGTTGATTTTGTTATATTTATCATTCATGGCATGAACGGTTCTAAAGACGAGCACCCGAGACCTCAATCGCGCGTCACCATCGGAAAATTCGAAAAGGTTAAGTAAGGCGTTTAGGTAAGTACACTCTCACCTGCAACATGAATTAAAGATTTGAGAAGTATATATTTTGATGTTGATGATGATGTTATGATGTTCTTAAATAATACTTCTCTTATGATGATGTTTTGATGAAAAGTATATATATGGTATGTATATGTATTTTTATGTTTTAAAATGGCGTTGTACACCCTTGATGATGATGATGATGATGTTGTCCGGTGAGCGGACTTTTGTCACCGTTGATTTGGGATTTGCTACCCCAACCCTTCCGTGACTAACGCGCTATGATGGTACAACGCCGGGCCCAATATATGACGGTTTTAAAAGTAAAAAGTTTTTAAATGATGTTTATATTTATGATGATAAAAGAAAATGTTATTTACATTTGTGAGATTTAAGTGTCTTACTAAGCCCTTGCTTATATAAGTTAATTCATGTTGCAGATAAAGGAAAGGGTAAGATATAGTGTTGGATGAGCTTGGAGCGGAAGCGGGACGATATGTGATAGGAAAACGGAGGAGGAACGATCATAAGATGGGCATTTTTGATTTCAAATGAAGTTTTGAGATTTTAATTTATTATTATTTGATTGGATGTTTCATAAGGACTTAAATTTTATTTCATGAGTTGGGTTTTAAAAAAATATATATATACTTATATTAATTATGAAGTAAAATTTTGATATAGTTTAAAAAAAAAATTCTAGAGTTTTCTAAAATTATTTAAGTAAAGTTTTCCGTTTATAAAGATTTTTATTTTAAGTTTAATATTTTCCGTAATTTTATAAGAGATGAATGATTAAATAAGAAGTCAACTGTAATGGTCCGTGAGGGGTCGTTACAGAGGGTCTGTTAAGAGAGTATAGAAGAGTTGAAATTAGTTTTTCCGTACTGTCAAGCTCGTATTTGTCCATTCTAAGCATTTAAGAAATATTAGGCCACGACATATGAAATGGAAAAAAAAAAAAGTTTCAAGATTACCTGGTACTGATCATTTGTGTTGTTTCTTGCCACATCAACGTTAAGCATGACACATGGATACGAGATAGTCAGCTTCTTCTTCATGTCCCTGAAAGATTAGATTCTCATACAGTAGTCGGCATCTTTTCATAAAAATAAATAAATTGAAAAATACCAGCATACTTCAAAACTGAGAACAACCAAATTGTTACACTCAAAAGCTTCATAAATTCGTGTTTATGTATTTAATAAATTCTTATACAGATGAGAAAATAATTTTGACAACCGTTGGTTATCATGATATGCAAATAATCATACGGATAGTTTAGTGAAGTTCTGTTTCTTTTGGGAAAAAAAACAACGCGGGGAATATCATTCTGGTACCCTTTGTTTTGATATTTGTCCAATTTGATACCTTGATGTTCAGGAAATCTCATTGGGGTACCCTATCAATTAAGAACATATATTGTAGGTACCCTGAGCGCATTTTTTAGGACATATATAACAATTTTGCCCGTTTAGTCCAAACATTTATATATTCAGTTCTTCCCTTTGTTTTCCAATGCATTTTTTTGTCAATTGTTTTTTTCCGTTATTATTAATTCTTTTAACACACATTTTTTGAGTAAAAGGGCATAAACGAAAATTCACATCTCAAAAAACAGGCATAGGGTGATATTTTTTGGTATAATTGGTACCTCAATGTGATTTTCCGAATATCAAGGTACCAAATTGAGAAAGAGTCAAAACACAAAGCACCATAATGATATTTTCCAGAAAAAAATAATAATAATAATAACAAATAATAATAATGATATCGATAGTTGAGACTTGAAAGTACATACATACCTTGTTTTGAAAGTAAAGTTCTCTGGAAAAGATCCAGGAAGTGCACACCAGATACCATCTGTGTCTAACTCAAGCGGCTTTCCAATTTTTTCAACCAGTAAGCGGGCATTTTGAATAATTTTTGCCCCAGTATATGTAACCACTCCAGCCATTTCCATTGAGTACCATCTTGCACCCCTGGAAAAACAAGGAATGTGGTAATGAAAATCTATTCAACATGAGATTAACAAAGCAAAGACAAAGTGAACAAACTCACTTGCGCAAGACATATTCATAAAAGGAATTGAGAATGCACTTATGAGCGAGTTGTAATGAATCATAAAGGACTACCATATCCTGCAAATATTGGTAAGCATATAATCAAAAAAAGACAAGATTGAGATTGGTAATAGTCATAATGACGATCATGGTGATGGCAAATAAAAACTAATTTTCAACAAGCTTAGAAAAGGTTTCATACTTGTGCTTCCTGGATTTTTATAGAATTTCCAGTAGCTTTTGCTTCAGACAACTTCCCCTTCCAGACCTTATCAAGTCCTTTGTATTCATATCTTCTATCTCGAAAGCTAGAAAGAAGATCAAAGAAAATACAACTTAGTAGGAAAAAAGATAATGCCAGAATAGACAGTGTGTGTTTGAGAGAGAGATATTACTCAACTAGTCAACCTGAAATTTAATGAATAAATTTTGTAACAGTAGTGTTCGGGAATTTAGTTAATATCTATGTTCTTTTTGCAAATTCTGTCAGGTTGGGGGGAAAATGGAAAAATTATATGCAGGGACACCCAAACTGCTCACCTGCGAACAGTGTCGACATAGAATGAGTTTTCCCTCATGCAGATTCCTGCTTCTCGAACTTCAGTAACCAGTTTGTCCAACACTCGTTTATAAGCCTTCAAGATGTGCAAAATTAGTTCCAGGAATCATTTAAGGAAATTCATTGTAACAGAGAGGAGGAGAAGATTATACCTTTTGACAGTACTTCTTTAGACGATCTTTCAGCCTCAATTGTTGATCTGTCTTAGGTAGGTCAAGAAAAGATTTTGCTAACTGGATCTCAGTACGATCAACAAATTCAGACTCAATTTGCTTTTTCAGATGGTAGTAGTCACTATTATGCGAAATGTCATCAAAACACAATCATCAATTAGTTTATTGCTAGCATACGCAAATAAAAGTGCATGAACCATTGTTGGGAATGGGGGAGAGGCATATGGTTATTAGGAAAAATACCTTTTCTTTGCCATGAAGATTTCACCACGCCAAACCCATTCAAGCTTCCGAAGACAAGTTTTTCCTGGTCGATTGAAATCACAAGCAGTGCAAACCTCGTCTGTAACAATTGACGGTGGCTGAAATGGACAAATAATTTCAAGAAGTAATGATTCTCTCTCTCTTATTCTTTTCTTTGATCTCTTACCAACCACAGAACATGCATGTGATGGCCAATTAAAAGAAAAGATAGTTCATAAAAAGCCTAAGACAATAGCAACAAAAACGTATTTTATATAGAAAAAAAACACCTCTCATTGATAAAAGCAACAATAACAAAAGACATGAAGGATCAGAAAATGCAAATAAGCAAAACAATCGAACATTTCTGATAAGTAGGACAACAAAATTCCGTTATAAAGTTATCAACAAAATTATGTTGTCCTGCGTTAAAACCAGAAATCATTCAAGTACTTTCCTAAGAAATTGACCACCAGAAAGCCTCTCAAACAATATCACTTGTAATTCAACATATTGTTTTGGATTGAAACAAGTTACCTGTGAAACAAAATACAGATCCACACAACCGTAGACTTTGTTGGTTTCTTGATCCTCCGAAGATGACTGAAAAAATTACAATGAGGAACCATCACCCGACATGAAGTGTATTTGTAATCTTTTTTGTCCTTATAAGGTTACTTTTTAAAGGAAAACACGTAGATATATCAGCATTTTTAAGCATTACCAAGTACATAGGAAATGAAGGCCTAGGTGGGGGGCAAGCCCCCACTAAACTTTTCTGTTAAAAAAAAAAAAAAGTTTACAATTTTGAATAAAATTTCATAGTAGCACCTAAAAATGAAAACTTGATCATAATAACTCGTAGTTGCCCATTACATAGTTATTACACCCCCCCCCCCAAAATATAAATTTCTAGCTTTGTCACACATTATAGAACAGAAAGTACTGGATTTAGACCATATAAAAACAATTATACAATTTTATGGTAGTTTTTCAATTTCATTATACAGTTTAGAGTGAATAATCTCAACACTACATCTAAACTAAAGCGTAATTGAAAAACCAAAAGCCGAGTATTTATGTCGTCACTCTGTGTAGGAGTACAAATTAGTAACAAACATTTTCCATTCACCCCCAAGCGAAAACCTAGAATTCAAAATCAAAGCTCGTTCTTTTTTTTTTTTTTTTTTTTCTTTTTTTTTTTTCATTGACCAAACAGGCCAAAAATTGAACAGCAGAATCAACTTACGGACGCAAAAGTGAGCAACCATCCGAGCCTCTTTTCACCTTCGGAGAAGAGATTGAACCCTAGCTTGGCCTCGAGCTCTTCCTCGGCGCTGTAGATCAGCTTCTGCTTATTCATCTCATCGTTACGAGCATTCTGACATTAAATTCATCTCATTTCGATTTGAAATCAGAAAGTTATGGATTTTTAAAATTTGAGTTTTTTTTTAATAAAAAAAAAAAAAAGAAAATTTGATGTAAAATTAAGATTCTTTTATCTAATTGGTATTTTGTCATCTAGAGTTACTGTTCAAACAGGCTTAAAAGTCATTTTCATCTGCTTTTATAATTTCGTTTGGATATGTTTTTAAACTGTCTTTTTAAATTATTGCAAACATAGCCTAATGATAGTTTTACACATGACTTTATTATATGATGCAAAATTCAATTTCCTATCACAAGTTGGAAAAAAAAAAACTTATCTTTTTGAAAAATGAAGGCTTTGTTTGGTACAACTACGGGTGGCAATTCGTGTCATGTATCGGGTTCGTGTGATGTTAGAGCCGTGTCGATTTTTTTCTTTCTCAACCCGAACATGACCCGTGACACGAAAATTTATTCAATCCGCAACACGAACTTGACACGGACCCGTAACGGGTTGACACGACACGAATCGAACTTGACACGCAACTCAAACTTGACCTGTGACACGAACTGAACCCGTGACACAAACTGAATCTGCGATACGAATTTGACATAAATTGAACCCGCAACTTGAATTGGACCCAAATTGAACCACCCGCAACTTGAATTTGACATAAAAACCAATTCAATTTAAGCAAAATTATATCCCAAATTCATAAAAAACATAGAATAATAGTAATTTACTTTCAACAAGAATATACCATTGACAAAACAACAAGTTTTAAGGTTTGTTTTCAAATACAAAATCATAAAATAAAACTTCCAACTCAAGTACAAAGTTCACAATCATAGTTAGGCAAAGTCATATTACAAACATCTTAATAAAGTCCACAAATCCAAATACAAACATAAAAAAGTATAAATTCAAATAATAGAACACCAACAAAATATCAATTTCTAATAGACAAATATAACTAAAAAAATAGCCACACCAACATTAACAAAAACCAAACACGACAAGTACAACTCAGGCACATCCAGAGTTAGAATCTTGGTTAACTGTTTTCTCCTCATCAATGTTGAGATCCACAATATTTTGAATGACCTCATCCATATATTGGTCAATTGTTTTGATTCCAATTACACGAGAAAAATTGAAAAAGAATTTATGATTATGTGATTAATTTAACAATGATAAGTAATAATAGAGAACATAGGAAAATTTACCTTCACTTCCAAACAACCAATCTCTTGAGCATATAATTGCCTCAACAATGTCAGGTTTAAGAGAGCTACAAAATTGGTCAAGTACACAACCACCAACACTAAATGCAGCTTTTGAAGCAACTGTTGATACATGAATGCTTAAAATATCACGAGCAATTGCAGCAAGTATGGGGTAGCGACATTGATTTGCCTTCCAATAAGAAATGATGTCTAGATTATCACTCTTTCTCATCCTTGGCTCATCTAAAAAAAGTTTCAACTCCGATTTGCTATTTGCACTAGAAAAAGAATCAGATGAGATATCATCAAATTCCTACACAACAAACAACAAGCATTAGTTTATAAAAATCACTAGTTAGTAAAAAAAAAAATGGAATATTAACTTGAAAAGATCAGATTCATCCACGTCCATTATTTGCGTTACTTTACCCTTGTCCTTTTTCTTACTAGAGGGTGGAGTGACATATGCGCCTTCAACAAGCTTCAACTTGTATTCTTCAATAAGGGCTTCCAACTTCGTACACAATGAGAATAACTTAGAAGAGTTTTTCTTATAAGCTTTGTCATAGCAGAAAGCAACAAACTCCAACTTATACCGAGGATCCAATACAAGTGCTAAAGCTAGGATGGGGCTGAATTCTGACCAATATTTCTGAAATTTGCTCCACATATCCAAGGCCATACACTTTAAGTACTCATCTCCAGATTCCGTAGTAGCTTTAAGGTGATATAACAATCAAAAATTGTTGGAAAGTATAAATTGACTGTGGGATATTTGGTGCCAAAAAATAGAAGAATGGGGCTGAATTCTGACCAATATTTCTGAAATTTGCTCCACATATCCAAGGCCATACACTTTAAGTACTCATCTCCAGATTCCGTAGTAGCTTTAAGGTGATATAACAATCAAAAATTGTTGGAAAGTATAAATTGACTGTGGGATATTTGGTGCCAAAAAATAGAAGAAATTTTGAAATTTTATGAACTCTTTCCCATTCTTCGGTTGAAAGACAATGCTTATAATTCGAATCACTCAACTCCAAGTGCTGAAAAGCACATTGCTAAAAGATGACACTTTCAAGCATGAGATAAGTTGAATTCCACCAAATAATCACGTCTTGGGACAAGTCTCTCGTGCTACCCATTGAGACCAATTTAACACATTTTAAAAACTTTTGCTTCCTTTGTTGTGACCATTTAACATATTACCGCTATTCCAAATATTCTCAATTGCCTTATCAATACTTTTCAAACCATTTTGCACAATTAGATTAAGTATATGGGCACAACATCTTAAATGAAAGAATTTACCATTATAAAGAAACAAACCACGCAAGTTCAATTGAAATTTTAATGCATTCACGGATACATCATTAGAAGCAACATTGTCTAAAGTGATACTAAAAATATTTTCCTCATTCCCTAATCACTGAACAAAGAAAAGATATTATCAGATAGTGCTATGCCAGTGTGTGGAGGTGGCATAGAGCAAAAATTCAGTATCCTTTTATGCAACTTCCAATTCTTATCAATATAATGAGCTGTCAAGCACAAATATCCATCAGTAGTCAAAGAAGTCCACAAATCAGATGTCAAGCTTATTCTACTAGGACATGCTTATAACATATTTCTCACTTTGACTTTCTCCCTTTTATACAACTTAAGAGTGTCAGCTTTAGCAGTATTTCTAGACACTAATTCCACACCAGACAACAAATATTGGAGCATTGCCCTTAAGCCCTTGTGCTCAATAAATTGGAATGGCAAATCATGCAAAATAATGCAAGTAGTTATCAATTCACTCCATTATTCAGAATCAAATTGACATGAACCAAAAGACAACGAACCAGTATCACTAGTAATAAGCATTTGACCAATGTCTCTAGTTTCAGTTCTTGGACAAGTTTTAATATGCTTTAACATATTACAATTCCCGTACTTATTAGAGGCAAGATATTGGAGCTCACATTTCTTGCAAGTACTCTTCAACTTCTTATCTGGACCAAGAGGAAGAACGTCGAAAAATTCCCAAACTTTGGACCTCAACCTTTTCTTTTTTAATGATTTATTGAGATCACTGCCCTTAAGTCCAATCACATCTTCGTCAAACTCAATGTCCACATAAACTGCATTTTCTAAATCAATATTCTCACTTTGCGCCTCAAGATCAATATGGTCCGTCTAAAAAAAAGAAAAAAGAAGAACATAATAAGATAAAGAGAAATATTTCGAATCAATAATCATATCTGTACATATACAACTATATCTATATGTATGTGTGTGTGTGTATATATATATATATCTAGTTTCAATTGCACATAGCTTGCCAATATTAGGCACCAATGCACTTAACTGCCTTTGCCTCTACCTCTGTTAATTTACCCACCATGTACATTATATAAAAAATTGTCAAATTACATAAATACATGCACATATCCAATAATAGAGTATATACACACCTAATAAGTAATACACATATATATGTACATATATGGTATGGATGTGGTAACATTTTTAAACGTACAGAATTCTAAGAAGCATATTGTAAAGTGTTCCATAAATAGTAATACCGTTAATATTAATTTTCGTGGAATTCAGCAAAGAACTCGTAAATATTTGCATGAACATTTGGATTCTAGCTAGTTACTACAAGTTCCAAAGAGGTGGCATGTGGAAGAATAATATTGTATGCATGCATAATGTGTTATATATATTTAAATAAAGACGTTATATCATGATTCAATAATTGCATTAAGACTTTTCTCAAAAAAAAAAAAAATTGCATCAAGACATTCGCTTTATTTATTACATATAAGAAAGTAGGAAAAAAAATTACGGTGCATTTGTTTTTAGTCCATTTTGGACGAAAATCAAACCCCATCTGTTTCTCTCTCTCTCTAGTTAAGCAACCAAAGCTCAAGACCCAGCTGCCGACTCTTCTCCCGTGGCTTCTTCTGCCACGGCACTCGAAGTTTAAGTCTCAAACCGTCCTTAGCTTACCACCCCTCGCCCCCCCTCTTCTCCCCACCTCAACCTCCCACCCACCACCACCACCTCCACGGCTCCACCACCTCTGTCAAATGACACGTCGTTTCACCAACACCAACACTGATGCCCTCCACAACCACAACAACCCAAATCCTCATCCATCTTCATCAGCTTCCGCTTTTCAGAGCTTTATCCAATGTTGCTTCCCACTCTCTAACTCCCCTATCCATTGATTTGTCACAAACAAAAAACTACTCAAAAGGGAGATCAAGAAACATACCAGTATACCATGAACTCACGGAGAGGGAGATAAGTTTCTTTGAGACGAATAGCGAGATGTGATTTCACTGGTTTGGATTCGGAATGTTGGGCAGAAGGTTGGGTGGAATGGAGGAGGCGAGGCAGAACTAGTGTCGGCCAGACTTAGATGTTAGATCTAAAGGTAAAAGGGGCTTTAGGGTTTTTTTTTTTTTTTAAGTAATCAAACACTTATTTTAGGTCGAACCGGGGTCGTGTTTTAGTCGGACCCGAAATTGACCAGCATGCAAAATATGGGTCGTATTCGGGTTTGACGGGTCCAACCCAAAATTGACTTGTTTTTTCCCGTGTCTAATTCAGGTGACCCAAATTTGACCCACCCCTATTTTTCCCAACCCGAACCCATGAAATTCTTGTTATTTTCAAATTGTGTCGTCGTGTCGCGACCCGTATTGCGAGCCCTAGGTACAACAACATGGATGGTAACATTTTCGAATGAAAACCATTTAAATGTAATCCGAACTATCATTTATATATTCCTAATTTGAACGAAGTCATTCAAACATAAATATTTTAGGAAAATTATATTGGATTGTATTTTTTAATCACCTAATCTAACAGATGAACCAACTTTTTTTTATTTAAGAAAAGGTTGTTTGCCATTTTTCAGATTTTGTCAATAATAATTGACTATGAAAATTAGTAATTAGTGATTAATTTATGGTCAATCAGTAATTTACATTATAGTGAATCAGTGATTGACTTACCTATGAAATTGAATAATTTACATTATAATGAATCACTGATTGACTATTTAAGAAACTTAATTAACCATTTTAAAAAAAGGTTCTTTTAACTAAATTTTAAAAACTTCAGTCATTTATTAAAAACTTATTAAAAAAAGGTTTTAGCCATAAATCCTAAAATTTTAAACAGAAATATTGGAATATGTATTTGGATAGATATTAAAAACAATTTTTTAAATTGTAAAAAACCTAATAACTAAACTATATATATATATATATATATATATAAAACGAGATTTTAGCACAAAAAAAAAAAACTATGGAAAAAATGAATTTAAAATTTTAATGTTGAAAAATTTGAGAATAAAAATAAGAATGCTACTTCATGGAAAATTTGAAGATGCCTTATCAAATTACTATTCAAAATATATCCAAATAGAGCTAAATTTAGGGAGGACATGTTTCTGGATTTTGAATTAAATGTTGTTTTATCATTCTAATGACATGTTTCAAATATTAAAAACCAAACACCTTTTTCAAATGGTCCATTTAAATGAAATATTTCAATTGTTACCATTTTAAATGTTGAGTAATAAACGCATTTTCAAATGACAGCTCGAATTAGCAAATATTTTAAACAAGCATGATAGAAATAATTTCTGAAATAGTATATGGATGGATGTTAAAAATAGTCCATTGAAAAAATGGCTTTCTAATAATAAACATAATAAAACCTAAATGGCCGTAATATATTTTAATTGGGTATTTATATGGGTAGGGATTTATTCCTTTATTTATAATTAACTCACTAATAACAATTATCTTAATCGAAGAAAAATGAAAATTTATGAAATTTGAAAACTAAAGTAGCAGAGAGAAAATATTTTGAATATGAACATGTTATTGTGCAAAAAAGATTTAAAATGAAAATGAAATTTCTAAATTAGGGAGCGAATTTCATAAATGAACCCTATTTTCATTTCCATTATGGAAATTAAAATAAAAATTTTCATCTTGAAATGTTGATACCAAAAGCCATTTTCATTTCAAAATGAAAATGAAATATACTAAACTGGCGAAACAAACAGACGAATGGTTTTATTCTACTTACATTTAGCTTGTTTAGTCCTGAATTATGTATAATTAGTTACTTTGATATCTCAAATTTTTTTCTTTTGAAAAATTAGTTCTTGAACTTTAATATTTAACGGTGTTAGTCATGTCATTAAAAAAAAATTAAAAAATTTTTATTCTCAATATCAATAAATACTTGTAAATTCCTTGATAACATGAAATTTATAAAAATAACTACACTAACGTAAAATTTCATCTTTCTTTTATTAAAAACACTTGGCCCTCGTTTAGAATAATGTTTTCAGACAGATTTTTCACTAGTTAATTTCAAAACTTCTAAATCTATATCTCACTTTCTCTTTCTTCAATTTTTATTTTGTTTTTTCAAATTAAGCAAAATATATATATATATATATATATGAATGAAATAGGGTCCATATTACATTTTTTTTCCAAACACCTTTCAATTTTTTACATTATTTTCTATAGCATAATTTGTTTCTAATTCAGATTTCAACCAAATACACATTTCCAAACTAATTTTCAAAATTTCAGTTCTAATTATCACTCCAAACGACCCATAAAAACTATATTATTTTCTATTGAATGTGAAAAAATCTTTAAGATTTTTAGTTGTTACTAGTTGTAGACACGTGAATTAATCAATTTGTTAAATAAAATAATTAATAATAAAGTATTATGAGAAAATAGTTCTTCATAGAATATTGAAAAGAAAATATCTTAAGTAGTAAGAAACTGGAGATAAGTTAGCGAATCATATAGAAAATAAATTAGGTGGTGTTATGAGAAAATAAAAATTTGGATGGTCACAACAATATGTTTGAGTAAGGATAAATTAAAAAAAAATTATTTCAGTATGGGCAAACAAGAGTGAAAAATAAAAATTTAAAACGATGAAAAAAAGCATACAAATAAGAGATTAGCACGTGGACAATATAAAGAATAAATTTAAAGAGTATAATAAATAATTTATATATATGTATATATCAAACATTACTTTAAAAAAAATGGTAGTTGAAAATCTGAGATGGTTATGAAAAAAAAAGTATACAGAGAGATTTTTTTGAATGAAGTAAAGAAGAAAAAGTTTTAGCAATTAAAAAAAATTACAAAGAAAAGGAAAAAGGAAAGAACGGAAAAAGAATTTAAAAAGGAGAGATAGAGAGAATGACATGTATCAAAAGAGAAAGAAGAGCCTTTAGCTCTTTTACATGTGTAAAGATAAAGATAAAAATATAATAAGGATGCGATTATCTCTATAAAATTTTATTGTACGGACAAAAAAAAAAAAAAAAGCTTATGTTTGATTCGCCGGTTGAAAATGAAAATTTTAAGTTGGAGTTAGTTAACTTTTTAAAAATTAGTTACAAATTTTATTAACTTTTCAGAAGAAGACAAAAATTAAGATGAAAAAATATAGTTCAGTTGGAGTTAAACTTAAACATCAAATGAAGCCTAAAATTTCAATGACTGATTTAACAAGTTCAAGAATTAAAGTTACAAATTATTTCGGCAAATTATATAGGGTTATTTGTACAAAAAGTTGGAGTTAGTTAACTTTTTAAAAATTAGTTACAAATTTTATTAACTTTTCAGAAGAAGACAAAAATTAAGATGAAAAAATATAGTTTAGTTGGAGTTAAACTCAAACATCAAATGAAGCCTAAAATTTCAATGACTGATTTAACAAGTTCAAGAATTAAAGTTACAAATTATTTCGGCAAATTATATAAGGTTATTTGTACAATTATACCCCTTAAAAAACACATCTCCAAACTATTCCCTTAGCTATCAAAGCATCATGTTTTTTGTTTTTTTTTTTTGTTTTAATATTCAATTAGATAAGTATTCATGTCAAAAATTCAAGTAAGCATTAAAAAATGACAAAAGCCATATACAAATCTATTGGAATGGTTGTTTCAATAAATGTTATATATAATTTTAGCTCTCATTTGACTCCATATTTTGAAAGGAGCTTTCTATCAATACCATAAATGGCTTCTTGAAAAAGTTATTTTGAGAATATTTTAAAATTTCTATCAGAGTTTAAGTTAGATATTATTAAATTTATGTTAAACAATTTTATTACTTATCAAAAAAACTTTGAAGTCATTTTAACTTCAAAAAGCTCTTTTGAAAATGTGTTTACTAAATATAGAGTCCGTTTGATAAAGTTTTGGCATTTACTTTTACTTCTAGTCAGTAGAAGAAGATAAACAAAAGTTGTGACTTTTCAGTAAGTGTTTGAAACTAATGAGCATTTGAAGTATAAAACAAACTTTAAAGTTTTTTAATAAGTAATAAAATCTTAAAATGAAGTTTATAATGTCTAATTTAATTTTATTATAAGTTTTTAAGTCTATTAACAAAAGCTTTTATCAAAAGTCATATTTTTTATTTTAATCGGAAGCACTTCTGGAAATTATAAGATCTTATGACAGATTATCTAAAAACTTATAAAAACTGCTTTTGAACTTAAGAAGTAAAAAATAACTTCTAGAATGCTTTGTCAAATAAATTCATAATGATTAAAAATAAAGTTTACATTTCTTCTTTCCGGATTAAAAAACTTCTAAAATGCTTTGTCAAATAAATTCATAATCAATAAAAATAAAGATTACTTTTCTTCTTTTGCAGATTAAAAGCAAAACTAAATTTTTTTTGTCAAATAGGCTAGTAAAGTCCTCGTACTTGATTAAAATAATTTTTAAGTTCAAATTCTCATTTTGGACATCGGAGTGATGAAATTCGAAATCCCTGATCATTTACCAAAAAGAAAAGATAACAATAAATAACAAACAAATAAATAAATTGAAATCCCGATCTAAGAAATCCTGGTCCGGGTCTGAGGAAAAGGACCGTATGCGTCCAAACACTAAATAAAGCGAACAGGCCCAAGCAGGGAAAACCCTAATCCCGAGCTATATATATATTACTAATCCCCTAAAGCGAGCGCCCGCTTCTGAAAACCCTAGGAGCAAACCTGCACGCAGAACTCTCTCCGCCTCCCATTTCGTCGGATCTAAAATCTTCCAAGTACCATCTCTCTCTCTCTCTCTCTCTCTCTCTCTCTCTCTCTGTCTTCTTCCCATTCATCAATTCCATATTTATATATGTTTATATATTTGTATTTACGCATGTATTTACATTTCATGGCTGTTTTGATTGAGCAGAAATGAAGGTTATCGCCGCCTACTTGTTGGCCGTTTTGGGAGGCAACACCTGCCCTACGGCCAAGGATTTGAAGGCCATTCTCGGATCAGGTAATTATCTTCCTATTCCTTTTTTTTTCTCCTTGTTTTTGTTGCTTTTTTAAAAAAAAACATATACTAGGGTTTGTATTTTGTGTTTCATTTGATCGTTTTTTGGTAGTGACTTTGGGGGTTTTTTCTGAATTTTATTTCTCTGAATATTTTTGGCTGCGGATATTATATTTTTTAATTTTGTTAGTATGAACCTGAGAAGTGAATATATTTTCTTTTTTGGAAGGAAAATTTTTCTTTGGAGTTGAAAGTAGATTAATTTATAGGGAAGTATTGTAAAAAATGAGCGAGAATTTGTGAACTTGGTTTTGCTTTTTCATTGGCGAATTCTTTGACTATAAAAATGGATTTGGTGTTTGATATAGTTGGAGAAAAGAGTGATGAAGATTACTGATTAATATATATTTTCTAATTTGTGAAGTTGTTTTGTTTTTATTGATAAATTCTTGGTATTGTTGGAAAAAAGAACGAGATGAATTAGTTGATTTAATGTTTTTGTTGGTAAAAAAATAGTTGGGGCAGACGCTGAAGATGACAAGATTCAGTTGCTCTTGACTGAAGTCAAGGGAAAAGACATCACGGAGTTGATTGCTTGCGGAAGGGAGAAGTTGGCGTCGGTGCCGTCTGGTGGTGGTGGTGCTGCCGCTTACTCTGCACCCGCAGGTGGTGCTGGTGGTGGTGCTGCCCCCGCTGCTGCTGCCGAGACTAAAAAGGAGGAGAAGGTTGAAGAGAAAGAGGAGTCCGACGATGTGAGTTTTTGCCTACAACATTTATGGCTGAAGTCATTTGTTTGGTTGAGATTAACCCTTTTTATTTGTTTATTTTTCTAATGGGATACTTATTTTCTTTGTTGCAGGATATGGGTTTCAGTCTCTTCGACTAGAAGCTTAAAGACGATCGCTTTCTTTCTTTCTTTCTTTCTTTTATGGAGGCAACTATCTCATTTTCGCTTGGAATGTGTAGATGGGAGCTTTGTCATAAGTTTTTGGTCTGTAGTTGAACTTGGGTTTTTAGATGTTTAGATGAGAGTAATTTGAGACAAATCTGTGATAATTTTTATTATTTTCGAATTTCAACTTTTTGAGTTGTGGTTGCAGTTAATTCTGTAGCTTCTAATACTACTTAAATTTGAGTTTTTACTTTCTAGTTTGTAATTTCTTCTCAAAATTTCGCAGCAGATTTCACCTTTCAGTTAAGCCATTGCTTGTTTTATGAAGTTCATCTTATGCATGTTTGTTACCCTGTTGAAACTGTGTCCCCTTAAAACCTTTTTGCGGGTTCAAACCCATCCTCAATGCTGAATGTATGATTTTAATCCTTGAGCGGAACCTATTTCGTTATTTGAGATAGGAAAAGTTCATAACCACTGAATGGCTGTTCTACCAAAATGCTGAAATTAGGTTTCCAAAACTAAATGGGTGCCAAGAGAGTACCGTTTCAAGTAATTTTTATTCTGCCCTTGTTTCAATTGTTCTGTCTTGTCTTCCCCTGAACGGGTTGGTATAGCTTATGATTTTGTCGGTATAGCGGTGAAGTCGGTGCTAAACCGAAGATCGGGGGTTGCGTCTTGTGATTGATTGTGGTGGAACGGTTTGTGTGGCAGTAGGGAGAAGAGATTGCAGTTTCTAAACGACAATGGTCGAATAATCAAAACTCGAGATCTCTTCTTCGTTGGATGCCAGAATTTAAGGTCATCTTAGAAGGTTGGTTGTTGCTTAGGATGGTGGGTTGCGGGTTGGTTCTATGAAAAGTGACGCTTCTTGAATGCGATCGATGCAGGGCGCTCGAAAGAGGGTATTCTTTTGCTGTGATTCTTTTGGGAAAAGTTTTATCAGTCTAGGACATGAAAATGAGTCAAAATGAACCTAATAGGCATCATAACAATATTGCTACTGAAAATACAACTAGTGAAGATATAAATGTTGGGAAAACTACGTGTATCTGGTGAGCTTTGTTATGCTTTCTTCACTATCAAGGAAAAATGAATTGACAATTTGCACAACTACAAAATATTGCCTTGATTGTGGATTTCAAAAGATTTATTCACACAAAAAATATGTTCCTTCTTTGCTACAGCCAAAGAAACATTCAAACCCTCCTTGTAACTTATAAACAGGAAGATTAGTCAAACAACATATATACACAGATCTTGTAGAGTCACCTGTTACTTGTTTCATATTTCTAAACAAACATTAGGGTTTGTGGATCAAATTGCCAACAAAATTAAATTTTATAGACTAATTAACCTAGACAAAATATGCAAGGATCAAAATTTTTTTTTTCTTTGGTGAATATGCAAGGATCAAAATTGTTTAATAAGATTTTGGTACTAATAATGTCAATATACTACTGTGTAGGTGTTGGGGATTTTCTCAAGAAATCGAATCGTGTGACACGAGTATCTTTTTTATTTTTTGATAAGTACACTCGTACCCTTGAATGTAAGGAATATTCACTTCTGAAAATTGCCGTTGGTCAAATTTTTTTTTATTATTATAGGAAAATGACCGTTAGTTATTTTTCAGATTTGATCAATCAGTGATTGATTATGAAAATTGGAGATTGATTAATGATTAATCAGTGATTGACTATGAAATTTAGTGATTTACATTATGGTTAATCAGTGATTGATTATGAAATTTAGTAATTTACGTAATGGTCAATCACTGATTGACCATTTAAGAAAATTGATTAATTATTTTAGAAAAAATAAACCTTTTAACTAATTTTTAAAAATGTCAACCATTTGTTAAAAAACTTATTAAAAAAAAAAAAAACGAGAAGATGGTTAGAATATATAACAACAACCAAATAAATTTATCAAATTTATCAAGTAAATAGTTTATTTACTTGTTAGTTACAAAATATATTTAAATTATAAATTTCCGATGTAAATTACTATTTACTTTAGATA
Organism: Ficus carica; assembly: GCA_009761775.1. NCBI lineage: Eukaryota > Viridiplantae > Streptophyta > Magnoliopsida > Rosales > Moraceae > Ficus > Ficus carica. The sequence continues at coordinate 3,113,137 of CM019747.1, read as the reverse complement.
TTTTAACACTGCTCTTTACTTTAATAATCTTCATAAAAATTACTATTTACCACGATTTCTAAAATAAAAAAAAAAAAAAAAAAATCCTTTTCAAAATTGGGTTTTGTCACTCACTAACCCAACCCAAATCCCCTCAAACGACGTCCCGGAGCCCGTCTCACGGCCATTTGATGGTCCCGCACTTCGGTTCCCTCCATTTCTCTTTTGCTTTCGGTTGGGACTCAGAGAGAGAGAAAACAGAGAGAGAGAGAAGAGAGAGAGAGATGGATTACAAATTGGCAGCGGTGAAAGTGGTGAGCTCGCAACTGAAGGAGGCTCGGCAGACGGCGTCGCAGAAGGGGATGACTCTGGGCGGCATCCTCTTCCAGCGCGTCTGGATCCAAGGCGTCCTCGTTTCGTCCTCCGCCGCCGACTCTCATAAATTCCTCCTCGACGACGGCACCGGCCTCCTCCACCTCCACCTCTCCCCCTCCCCCGACTTCCGTCTCCGCCCCTGGAAAATCGGTCTCTCTCTCTCTCTCTCTCCATTTTTTTATTACCATTATATCATTTCTCTCTCTAACTGCATTTCTTCTTCCCCACCCCCCCCTCTTCTCTCCTTTGTTTCTGCAGGAATGTATGTGATGGTTGTAGGCGCCTACGTCGTCCGTTCGAACGAACTCCCCGTTATCAAGGTACTTTTTTTTTTTTTTTTTTTTTTTTCTTTCCCTTTTAAAAGTCATTTTCTGGAGGCATTTTGTGTTATATTTCTTTGTACACAACCGATTTAAGAATCCCATCATTTTTCTAGTATACTTTTCAAGTTTTGTTCGTGAAAAGCTGCTGTTTTATTATTTTAGCATTTATTTTTTTTCCTAAAAAATAACAGGTTCATAAGATTGTAGATCTTTCGGCATTTCCAGATCGGGAGGCAATGTGGTATCTGGAAGTTATGGAGGCATATAAACTATTCTATGAGCCTCTCATTGAGGAGTTTATGTAATTGTTTGCATTCCATTTTAACTTTCCACACTAGTGAAGTGAAACTCAAAATCTGAAACTCAGTTTCACCTGATTGATTTTGATTCCCCCGAAAGTTGGTTTTCGCCATTAACTTCGACATTTTCTCTATGAGCCTATCAGCTAACAAAAGTGACGAACAAAAGCTCAATTATCAATTTGGCCATACAAGGCCCCAAACTGTTGTGTTTTTAGGGGGGGCAAAAAAATCCGCCACATGACATGCTTGTTTACATCTGTTAATCGAGGAGCTGTTCCAGCTTGAAAGAGCATTGGAGTTGCCATATCTGTGATGCTGGCATGGGTTGGGCAAGCTCGACTTGGTTCGTTCACTCTAGAGGGTTGGTAGGGCGTGGAATGAACGATGTAGGGCGTGGAATGTCCATCGTTCTGCTGCTTTAGCCTAACCTAGTTCCAAAGCATTTTTGGTCTCTTTGGTCCAACCCAATAGAACATTAATGCAGGGAAAAGGGTCATAAAAAGTTCCCCGAACTTGAGCCATTTCGAATTGGTCAAATAGATCATAGTCCGAGTAGGTCGATTCATCACCCAAATTTGGTAGAAAGGGGAGTCCTTCCGGCTCCGTTTTGCTCCAGCCACTTGAAGTGCTAGCTTGACAGCTGTTGTTTTTCTTTTCTTTTTTAGTTGGCATCCCTGAATCGTTTGCGGAGGAACCAAATCCAGTTTGGTAATGTGTTTCCTTTGACGTTTACTAATTGACCGTTTTGATTGTGCTGCATTGTCAAGTATTGTCAAATTCAGGGCCTAAATGACAAAATCGGAATTTAGCGGTTCAAGTTGCAATTGACAAAACGCCTGGTACGAATTACACTTGAATCTGATAGTATGAGAACTTGGGTTATATAATGATGGACTGCATAATCACTAGTCAGTTTTGATTTAGTCGTTTTGATTCAAGTTTGTTCGAAATGAAGAAAAGAAGATAATGCTTTTGGCATGGTATATTGGGGAGAAAAGACTAATAGAGTGAATATTTAATGTTTTTCTTGTCTCATTCGAAGAAAAATTGCCGAACTTCTTCCGCTTGTGTGAACCGTGACTCTGCTAGATCGACTAGGCTGCTATATTAAGATAGATGCTGCTATATTTCCTTCGCCAGGTACTGTTGGTGTGGATGCAATTATTTGAAACTCATCAAATTTTATGATCACAACATTATCGAAGGAATTTGACGGTCTTCTTATGTCGCCAAGAGAAGCTGAAGCTAAAGCAATGAGCTTTGGCAACGTATTGTCTTATGCGTCTGGTTTTTCAGAAGTTTAGTTTTAAGTCATGTCTATAGGGAGGCTAGTGTGGCTGTCCATGATTTGGCATCTTATTATCCTTCCTATTCAGGTGACAACTCCTCCGTCTATTAAGTCTGTCATTGTAATGGATGCTTCATACTAGTAAGAACAGATTTTGATTCTGAAAAAAGAGGGTGAAAGTCCTCTTGATTCTGCTCCCTGTTAGGTGATTTCGATGATTATACTGTTCATGTCTTGTGTTGTGTTGCGTTACTGCGATATTTTAATTCAAAGTACATTGAAAAAACATACGTGGTACATATGTACGATGTACCCGTAATCTGAATGATCCATATCCTTAACATCTGATAATTATTGGAGTTAGGTCTCAAGGAAAAAATACTATTTGGTTATTATCTTTTTCTTTCAAAATTATCTTAATAACCCGAAATTTGACGGTATAGCTAATTTATTTATCTTTTCTCCCTCTTCTCTCCCACCCTACCCTATCTTCGAGATGATTTGTGGCCCGATGCCAAGGCCAGAGGTGTTGATATCAATCACACAATCAGAACCGGCAACCTTGCACTACAGGAAGTTCCGCCTTTTTATTAATGGGAATTCTAAGTATTTGTTTACCTGGTTCTAATGAACCAACATTAAATTTTGAAACATCAGCTAATCATCTAATCAACCGTATCTTGTGGCACTCGAAATGCTATTCTATGTTGGATTTTTTTATTGCTTTTGCTGTCAAATCGATGATTATACCCTTACATACCTGGTTACCAGATGCTCATGGAGAGACACATTACAATACTTGTATGCTTCTAGCTGGAATTTTATTAAAAATGGGAGCGTATGGATTGGTTCGAATCAATATGGAATTATCACCTTACGCACGTTCTATATTTTTTTAACAAGTTCAAGTTTGAAATTGGAGAGACCAAGTAAGTCAGACAAGCATAATAACATTTCGTCTCAAGCATGCGCCCACAGTCAAAATCATAACTTGCGTTTGATATCAAGCCGGGAAAATAGTATTTCATCCTTATTTCATATAATAGATTCAGACGATTTGAACGACTGTTTCGTTTAGCTAAAGCATACCGAGAACAACATTCCGATTAACACAAGTTCTGCGAACTTCTGTTCCCACGGGAACACTTCAGTAGGCAGCAAAGATGGTATCGTTTCCTCGTAAACTTTGAACAAACAAGCCAAGTGAAAATCTAGATCAAATAAAGAAATCAAAATATACGACGGACATTAAAATGCTCATACGTATTAAGTCACAGTATGACAACGCAGAGCTTCCTTTCAGTTTCGTGTATCTTCCTTCATCCCACTTTTGAGACTTAGCAAGAAAAATAATCCGTACTCATTGATGACTGACGAGGTTTTATGTTCCACAGAAATTCTCTTACTCAAATGAACTTGAGATCTACTTTCCTATTTCATTGGCTGTTCGCTTGAAATTGTTATGTCAAATAATCTAAATTTAAGAATTTACTCACATAGAAAATACCAACATACTGAGAAATCAATATTAAAATGAATATTAGTAATTAATTGCTAAAATAAGCTGTCAAATTATATTTTTAAAAGAAAAGGAATAAAGAACAGACGTAATAGACGGACAATGGTTTTGCTTTTACTTTCTTTCTTTATGTGTCTGTGTTATATCTTTTCATTTATTTTTAGGGAGACAAAAGCAGTTGATTACTAATATTCTTTTTCCTTAAAAACTCTATTGTTTTTTATAACCGTGGTGTCCTGACATTTTGCTCCGACATTAACATCTAAAAAAAGCTAGGCAAACAAAAAAGTAAATTTATAATCGAGGGAAAAAGGTACCCTTTTATTTTCAAACTCTAACAGAACATAAACGACCACAAAACCGCTCTTACAGCGACAGTCTTCACATATAATGAAACACAACTACATAGCCAACTTAAAGACAAGAACACAAACTAAACTCAAAGACAATTGAAACAAACCACAAAGCAGTCTTAAACAAACATCCATAGCCAACACACACACACACACACATAAAAAGACAACATCAGAAACTTCAGCTCGAAGACTTATTCTGCAAGTCCCTAATTGACCTCATGAAAGTCCATCTCTTTATGGGTCACCGCGTCTCCTAGCCTCATTTAGCAAGACATGCTCTATCAATCTGTGACAAGGTAGTTCCCACATGAAAAAAAAAAAAAAAAAAAATTTCTTAGCATACGAAACAATCGTATATTCGAGGGGAAAAAACATGAGAAGTTTCATTTCATAGTGTTTTGATGTAGATATGGTCAGTGAAGATTGAAGAATCAAAATCAAATATCTCCATGTTAGATTAAATGATATTCTATTTTATCTTTCTTGTTCTTCTCATCCCTAGAAATGTGGTAGCAAATGCTACACAGAAATCTGGGTTATTATATTCAAAATTTTCTCGTTGTTAATTTTATAATTACATTGTTCTTGATGTTATTGTTGTAGTCTTGACTATTATTTATAAATTTTCTCTTGAAAACTGATTAAATTTCTGAAGCAAGGGAACTATCTTTCTTATCAATTTATGGAGTTATTTATTTATTATAATATTATTATTTTTTCCCCGGGAATCAAATATATATACATATACATGTTGGTATGCGCACACACATATGTAAAGTTATTCTCTTGATAAGATAATAATTTCTTATACATGTTTATTCAGTATAAAATATGAAACGTCAAACTGAGAAGAAGAAAAAGATTAATAAAGCACATCCATGACGTTTAAAAAGATAACATGCGGTTTAAGTCAGTATTACCGCACAGATACGAGTCAAATTCTCGTGTAAGGAACCATATTCATCTATGAGCTTCTCAAAGGATTCCAAGCACCTGTAACATTGGAGCAATTTGTTTGAGAAGATTAGGTATTTATACCATAATACTAGTCAGAATAAAAACGCCCAAGGCAAGGGAAAAAAGTACTGATAAATGGATTAATATTATAGTGCTATGGGATGTGCACAAAGGAAAGATAAATAAAAACAAAACAAAAATTTTACCACTCATCCTTCTTGAATCTCATAATTAGTTCCTGTGTAATTTAATGTCCATGCACGAAGAGAACAAGCAATACATTTGAAGTTTGTACGATTGAGTGATCCAGAATTTGTTTTGGACGGTAATTTTCTATTTTTCTTCATTTTAGCATGCATTTGGTGTATAGGTTGGAGTTGAGTTTTTTGGGTTGGAGTTGTTTAATTTTATAAAAACTAGATGAAATTTTTGTTGACTTTTAAAAAAAAGACAAAAATGAGCTGAGTTTTTGGGTCGGAGTTGTTGCTTCCAAAAACCGCATGTTGAGATATGGAAGAAACTAATGAATTTATGCTTGTGAAGAAGACTTCTCTTTCAGACTTGACTTTAACTGTAAATTTTTACTTATTATATGAATTAATTTGTCTCGTAGATATTTCTTTTTAGAAGCTGCTTTTAGTCGTTTTTAGAAGATTTTAGATAACTATTTAGAAGAACTTTGGCCCTCTTGAGAAGTTTCGAGTAAACGTCACATATTTGTCTTGTTCCAAAAAAAAAAAAAAAAAAAAAAAAAAAAAAAAAAAAAACAACTCTTCGAACTTGTGCCAGATTTTAAATAAGACTGTATATTATAATATGTTTATTGCTTATTAGAAGATTTAATTATCGTCTTTTTTTTCATGAAGCTCTTTTAATAGTGCCAAACACTAAATAAATCATAGTTGTAATTTCTCTTCTACTGTCTTAATAACAAAAGCGAAAGCAATGCCAAAAATAAGAGCAAAGCTTCACAACATTTCGAAATTTATATATCCAAGTAATGTTAACACGAATATTTTGATTGAAATCTGACTACTAAGAAACACATTCCAACTGATGTCTTAATTAATAACAATTGACTCGTAGTATGCCACTAATAACACAACTATATATATATATATATATATATATATATATCTATCAGATTGGATCTACCTACTTTCCCTTGTACATAGTTTTTCTGTGGAAAAATTTGGTTAGAAGAGAGAGAGCTAGTTCTTACCTGTCTTTGTTATCATCATCACAAGCTCGCCCAAGCTCCTGACAAGCTTGGACCACGCGGAAACCACCGATTCTGCAACTCGGAAAAAGGGGGGGGGGGAAGTTTGAGAAGCAAGCTTGCATTTGCTATAATCTAATCTAAGTATTAAATAAAAAGGTAAGAGTATGGGTCATGTTCAAGTGATTGCATGCCACGCACGTGTATGCACGCCAACATATATATAGACTGAAATTTATGATTAACGGTTAAATTAGAAACATTAGAGATCTCACTAATAATGAATGCAATTATCATCTTTATTTATTTATTTTTATTTTATAACATTTACTCACACCATGCATGTGCATTCCAGATTGGGAATACTTTTAGGTAACAAGGTACACCGTTCCAAATGTTTCAGACATGCAAACGACCAACACAAAAATGTAATTCTATATCACAAATTTCTAAAGCGTTTTCTTTCTCTTCAGCGCATCATGACAAATTCACACTCAGCTAGATTTGATAAGAAAATTGTTGGAAAGGGACCAAAAAGCATAATCCAAATATTTCATAGCAAGTTTCAGGTGAAAACAATCAAATATTATATTTTAGTAACTAGAGCTGCAACACTTGAGATGGTTAGCAGCATCCTTCACTTGGGCATAGATGATAATAGTCTCGGACCTGAAAATGGGTCCCCAAATGCACAAAAATTAACAAGAATAATTGCGATATTAGTACTGAAATCTAAAGGAACGAAATTAAGACATAGACATTGGAAATAATATTACATGTGTTTGGTGAGGTTTGCAATGCTTTCTTCAGCCTCATTGAAGTAGGAGTTGATAATTTGTGAAACAGACATGGGATTATTGCTCTGATTATTGCTGATCCTTTCCAAACAATTAAAATTGCGGTCATACAAAATAAACCAAGATGATTATTATTGCAAGATTTCAACATCGATTCTTCTCAGGATTGCTTGTTCCTCAAATAATAAGAATACAAAATAAAATCTAATAAAACTACGACGGTTTCTAATAGATTGATTAGAAATTAATGTCGTAGTTATTTTATTCAAAATAAAATCTAACAATAACAAAATCAATGATTATTATTTTGCTTGTTCCTCAAAATAAAATCTAATAAATCGATTTCTTCTCAGGATTGCTTGTTCCTCAAATGATAAGAATACAAAATAAAATCTAATAAAACTACGACAGTTCAGATATTCAGTGCTAGTAAAGTACACACTACACAGGCAGAAAGTGTATACGAAAGTAAACAAAAGACGAAGAAAAAAAAAAAGAGAGAGAAACAAGATTGGGAGAGACCTCGTCGTAAAGGTTGCGAATGAAGTTGTTGACAAGCTGAACAAGACTGATTCCCACCATTTTCGTTTTTTGAAAGAGAAAAAAAAAAAAGAGTAAAATGGGAATTCAAAGAGATACAGAGAAAACTATTGAGTTATAATCTCTGAAGAAGAAGTAGCAGTGGAGTGAAGGCTATTTATATAACATTTGTGGAGGTCAGTACTGGGTTTTTATATACACGAGAAACATGCTCCATGTAGTCTAATTAAGAGAAGAGACCCAAAACCAGACTGACTGACGTCTGGCAAATTAATGCAATTGCCACATTACAAAAAATGCTTAAAACTGGCGTTTTGGTCTTTCTATATCAGTTTGGCCTCTCTATCGGCAGTTACAAAAGTGCTTACACATCTGAAGCGCTGCTCCAGGCACGTGACCTTTCATAGTTTATCCGAATAAGATTCACGGGGATAGAAATCATGCACTGGACATCTTCATTATTAAATTGGCAAATCCTTAGCACCCAGATCGTCTACATATCCCTAACAATTTATTAAAATAATAGAAATAATAAGAAAAAAAGTACAATAATTTTGGTGTTCGTTCTTTTTTTTTTTTAAATTATGAATAAGTTAAAAAAAGGGAAATTTTTTTTTTCCTTCTCTTGGATGTTTTATTTATTTATTTTTTTCCATCCATTCCATTCAATTGGATAAATTTTATTTCCCTATAATATATAGTAAACTTTGTTGAGGGAAAATAAACGGCTAAATAAGAAATTTTTTTTTTAATTTCTCTCATTTTATAGATTGACATATAAAGAAGCATATTCCCCAACCCAATAAAGCATTCAAGTCAATGATGTAACAAGACATTATGAGTACACCCTTATGAGTGCATGGGATGATAAAGGGGCGTGAAGTCTTTGCTAGACATGATCTCTCTTTCGTCCATCAGGATTCGATTTTCACTACCTCCACTACTACAAAAGTTGGATTACACGACGGAGATTACACGATAATTTTGTGAAACCGTCGTGTAATCGGAGGTTTACACGACAGTTAAACCAAAACCGTCGTGCAATCGGAGGATTACACGACGGTTCTATCAGCAGAACCGTCGTGTAATCGTCCGATTGCACGACGGTTTTTAAAAACCCATCGTGTGATCCCCAGATTTTTGTTTCCCCTACCCGCAGCCCTCTTTTTATCTTACAGACTGTTGCGCAGCCGCGAAAAACATTACAGAGACCTGCGAAATCACATTTCCTCCACTACCACAGTCCATTGAACCAACACTCTCGTATAGTAATTATTTATAAGTAGTGATTATTACTTTACTCTTCTTTTGAGTTATTTAATTTTTATTGACGAATTATTGTAGATATCTAAAATGGTAAACTATCTTCTTCTTCTTTTTCTTCTTCTTCTTTTTTTTTTTTTTTTTTTTTTTGTGTAAAGTATGATTTGTTAAATTATTTCGAAAGCTTAATATGTTGTATTTTAAATGCAAAAACTTGATTATTGAATGAATTGTATGATCTTTAATTTCGATTTAGGTCAGGTTCTTGGAAATTGATCGAAAATGGATATGGGCTAATAGATTGACTAGAAAATACCGAGATGGTGTTGAAGAATTTTTGTCATTTGGCAAAACTCACATGAAGAATGATAAGATTTGATGTCCTTGTGTGGATTGTGGAAATCATAGATCTCATTCAGTTAATGAAGTTAGAAGACATTTGCTTGCCCGTTGGATTATTTGTTTGTACCAAACATGGTATTTACACAGTGAAATGTGTTTGAATCCAACATCGAAGAACAAAGGGAAAGAACCTATAGTTGAGGAAGATGTAGGAAATAATTTGTTTGATATGGTTAATGATTTGGAAGAACAGTTTGTGCATCGGCCGGAGTTATTTGATGCAATGATGAATTATGTCGAGATGCCCTTGTATGACAGGTCCAGTAAATATATGAAATTGTCCGCGTTGGTCAAATTATGGAACATGAAGGCTTCGGGAGGGTGGACAAATTCTAGTTTCACGGCTCTTTTAGAATTTCTAAGAGAGGTTCTACCAGTTGATAATAAAATACCGGCTAGTATGTACGAAGCTAAGAAGACGTTGAGCACTTTGGGAATGGAATATGAAAAAATTCATGCATGTCCAAACGATTGCGCCCTTTACCGAAATGGGTATGAGGATTTGGATGAATGCTCGGTTTATAAGGAGTCAAGATGGAAGAAGGGCAAGAAGCCAACGAATGGTAGCAAAGGAGTGCCGGCAAAGGTGTTATGGTACATTCCTTCGGCACCGCGTTTGCGGCGTTTATTCCGTAATGCCGATCATGCCAAGAATTTGACTTGGAACCATGATAAACCTGTTGAAGATGGCATGCTTAGACATCCAGCCGATGCACCACAATGGAAGACCTTTGATGCCAATCATCCTGAATTTAGTGCGGAACCACGGAATCTACGTCTTGATTTGTCAGCGGACGGAATGAACCCATATGGTAATATGAGTAGTAGGCATAGTACTTGGCCCGTCATACTTGTCAACTACAATCTCCCTCCGAAGTTGAGCGTGAAGCGGAAGTTCTTGATGTTGACTTTATTGATATCTGGTCCTCAACAACCAGGGAATGACATTGATGTGTACTTGGCACCACTAATCGATGATCTAAAGAGCTTATGGGAAAAAGGGATCGAAGTTAGAGATGCTTACCGTCAAGAGACATTCACACTCCGTGCAATGTTGATGTGGACAATTAATGACTTCCCCGCTTATGGAAACCTATCTGGTTATTCAGTCAAGAGTTCTATCGGTTGTCCCGTTTGTATGAAAGAAACATCTTCCCTCCGGTTGAAGAATGGTAAGAAATCCGTTTACCTTGGTCATAGGAGATTCTTACCAAAAAATCATCGATACCGCAAACAAAAAAAGGCTTTCGATGGTAATACGGAAGAAAGAATCCCTCCCCGGGTTTTGACGGGCGACGACGTTTTTGAGATGGTTAAGGATTTAAATGTGGTGCTCGGGAAAAGAAAACGGAGTAACAAGGATCCAGTGGTTGATGGACCTTGGAAAAAGCGGTCAATATTCTACGAACTTCCATATTAGATGACACTTTTCGTTCGTCATTGCTTGGATGTGATGCATATTGAGAAAAACGTTTGTGAATCAATAGTGGGCACGTTGCTTGACATTCCTAATAAGAGCAAAGATGGTGAAAAAGCACGGTTGGATCTTAAGGATTTGAAGATTAGAGTTAACTTGATCCTTACGAAAAGAGGGAATGCTACTTACTTACCTCCGGCAAAGTACACATTATCAAGACAAGAAAAAAGAAAGCTTTGTAAGTGGCTCGCTTCTGTAAAAGTGTCCAATGGGTATTCTTCCAATTTCAAAATGTTGGTGTCTATGAAGGATCTGAGGCTGATTGGAATGAAAACACATGATTGTCATATATTGATGTAATAGTTATTACCGCTTGCCTTGCGAGGAGTTTTAACGAAGGACGTGAGATTCACAATTACCAAGTTATGCTCATTTTTCAATTCGATATGCTCCAAGGTAATTGATCCATTTACACTAGATTTGCTACAATCAGAGTTGGTTAAGACATTGTGCTTGCTTGAGAAGTACTTTCCACCCTCATTTTTTTGACATAATGATTCATCTAACGGTGCACTTAGTCCAGGAAGTGAAGCTATATGGACCGGTGTACTTGAGATGGATGTATCTTTTTGAAAGGTACATGAAGGTTTTGAAGGGTTATGTCAAGAACCGAAATAGGCCGGAAGGATGTATAGTAGAAAGCTACATTGCGGAGGAATTGGTCGAATTTTGCTCCAAGTATTTGTCCACCGCGGAAGCAATTGGGTTGCCAAAGACCACAAACATTGATTCGAAAGGACTATCCGTCGGCATTCCATCGCCGGTAAATCGATGTGAATGGGAGAAAGCTTGTCTCTATACTTTACATAATAGGGTTGAAGTCCAGCCTTTAATTGAGGTTCACCTACAGGAATTAAGAGATGGAAATCAAAGAAGAGGAAGAAATGAAAAGTTGTTACAAGATGAACACAATCGGACGTTTCGTCAGTGGATACGAAGACATGTCTTTCAGAAGGACGGCTTTTCGCAAGACTTAATGAACCTCGCTAGAGGACCGTCGACGATTGTTACACGGTATACATCATACTTCGTCAATGGTTATACATTCTACACTCGCGAAAGAGATAAGAAGCATCATGTTCAAAATAGTGGTGTTAGTATCCGTGCTAAGGCCATGCATGTTTCATCTGCAAAGGACAAGAATCCAGTCTATGGAACCATGAACTACTTCGATTTCATTGAAGATATTTGGGAACTCGATTACTGTGGTTTTCATGTAGCACTCTTTAAGTGCAAGTGGGCCGACAATAATTATGTACGGATTGACAGTGATGGCATCACAATGGTGGACTTTAGACGATTAGGATACAAAAATGATCCATGTATTATGGCATCACAAGCAATCCAAGTATTTTACACAATGGATTCCAACAATGTAGAGTTGTTCTTAGTTGTGCCGATGAAGCCAAAATTGATCCGTGATGGTCAAGAAGATGAGGAAGATTGCTTCGACATTCCATATTTCACACAGGGATTGCCACCGGTTGAGGAGATTGACGAATTTGATGACGATGTTGCTCACTTTGTTCGACCAAATATTGAATGGACACGTGTTAAGAAAGCAAAGAGAAAAAAGAAAAAAACTTCAACATTATGTCATTTCTTTTGTACAACAATAATAATTTTTTATTTTAATTCAACATGTATTAAATTTATTTTGTTATGTTAGTTGCACAATATATACTGAACATTAATTTTGAACAGGATCAATACTACATAATGGGTCATTTTTTTAAATAACACACGGGTATCAATACTACAAAACTGGACTACAATTACACGACGGTTTTCTGACAAAACCGTCAATGAACCGTCATGTAATTGTAGGCTACACGACGGCTCAACGAACCGTTGTGTAATCTACTTGATTACACGATGGTTACCGAACCGTCGTGTAATACCGAACCGTCGTGAAAATTTTCAAATTTCATGCTTTGAAATCCACGCGAAAACCCATTATTTAAATACCCACATTCCTCTTTATTTCACTTCATAGCCGCGTGAACTTCATTTCTCTTCACCCTCTCTAGATTTCTCCAAGTACGTACCCACATCCTTCACCCAACCGCTGCCACCTCTATCGTAAAATCCGGTCAAGCCACCCACCTTGCCGCCACCCACCACCTCGCCCAACCACCGTGCCTTTTATTCTTCAAAGAAAAGCAAGGTGACTTCAAAGATAAACAACTCTTTTGTATTGTTGCTTGCACTTAACACACATTTTTGAACATAAATGTTTTTTTTTTTTTTTTTGATGTTGCTCTTTGGAGAATGTTTTGGCACTTTACACACATTTATGAACGTGAATTTTTTCCGCCCACAACATGCTCGATGAAATGCCAAAATGAATTTTTATTTTGAAAAACATGCCCGTGCGGGGCGACGGGCCCGTGGGAGGCGCCTGGCGCCCGGGGGGGTGGGGGGCACCTGGCACCCGTGGGTGGGGCCTGGCACCTGTGGGGGCCGCCAGAGCGCCCATTGGGGGCACCTGGCGCCCGCAAGGGGCCTCCTGGCGCCCGTTGGTGGCGCCTGACACCCGTTGGCATGCGGGCGCGTGACAAACTCTGACTTGGCCGTGAATTTGATTTGTACTCGATAAGTTTGTGCAATTTTTTCGTTATTTTAAAAAATTCATGTAATGTGTGCTTGGTAGTGAAAGTTAATTTGATTCGATTATATTGGTCTAACATAATTATTATTTTTTTTGTTGCAATAAATATAGGTGAACGAATACCATGGAACATTCCAAAATAGGACAAGCACAAAGGAAAAACCCGTTGGATCCCACTGTCGATGGCAAGCGAAGGGCATCTATAATGAAACGCGTCCATATGGCAAGGAAAAGAGGTGAACGAATTCAAGTCACATTTGACGAGAAAGGACAACCGGAAGGGAAGCACGGTGATGAATTGATGAGCTGGATTGGTGTGCTCGCTCGAGAGCACGTTCCAATTTGGATACAAGATTGGAGATCCCGTGATTTAGACGGATTGAAAGAAATAATTTAGAAAGAAACTGTTACTTCTTTCACCGTGGATGATTGCTTTCGGAGTACTTGTTTAAAATCATGTGGTGAAGCTGCAAGGAATTTTCGGCATGATCTGTACAAGACGTTTGTCGAGGAATTTGTAATAGAAGAAAGTGTGTGGACACGGCCGCAAAAAGTTATTGACAACTACCCTAATATAGAAGAAGATGATTGGGTGAAATTCGTTCAGTATAGAACATCCTCACAATTCCAACAACTTTCGGATCGTGGAAGCGAAATAAGGACGAACAACGAATACTCATCGAGAGGAGGCCGAGACGAATATAGAAAGCTCGACCAGGAAAAGGTATATCAATAAATTTTGTTTGTACTAAATCGTATGCCAATTATATAACATTATGTCCTCATGTATACTAATGATGTTAAATTACAGTTTAACGAGAATGGGAAATGAGAAAAAGAGATGGTTTGTGGTTAGAGCAACAGACAGGCGTAGATGGAGAGTTAAAAGATCCAGCATTTAAAAAAGTTAGCGAGTTGATAGTAAGTTTACTAACTAACAATGAATTCTTCATCACTACTATACATACTTACAACCCTTAAGCTTAAATGAGTTCTGTTAATTATCTTGTAGATGGAGTACAACACACAGGAGAGCCAAGGCACTTTCGAATCAGTTGGCACTAGTGATGTATTGTCACAGGCATTATCTAGACCTGAACACAAAGGACGTAACCATGGGCAATCAAAGTTCGTAAAGCCGTCTCAGTACTTCAACCTAAATCAAAGTTCGAGTAAAGATAATGAAGTACTATCAATGAGACGTGAAATAGAAGAATCAAAGGCGTTGGTGCGTGGTCTATGAGCGAACAAAGATGTAGAGCCGTCGGTTGATCCCAACAATGTGCCAACCGTGGACCAACACAACAGCTTTAAGGCTAGTTGCTCTGCCCAAGAAAAACAACATGGAGTTTCTGATTCGCCAACCATGCCGTTCGACAGTTAGAAGTGTAAGCTCTATATTTTCGATGAAGTGCAGGGTAGACAGTTGCTTGTTGCGTTTGGAAGAGCATGGCTAAAGAGCCTTCCCACCGATACGGTGCATGGGATTCCATTGGGGGAAGGGAATGTGCGAGTGTCAATCAATGTGCCAAAATTAAAAAAATCACCATTACCTATACCGAGATACGAGGCAACCACTATGGAGGATGCTGTTAATGGGTTTGTTGCTTGGCTTAAAACATTAGTTGAGCTCGACAAGAGTATGAACAAGGCGAGTCGAGGGCCTAGTCACGTTCCTGACCCAGCAGCTAGCAAAAAAAAAAAAAGGCCAAAAAAAGCTTGGAAATAAAACGATCGACTCTCGAACTGAGGTACAACAAGGTGCGCAACAACAGCAACCTTTGTTCGACTTTAATAACATGAACATGGCGATGAGGCCTTTGGCTTATTATGCACATAGTTCCATGCGTCAAGGTAATCAGATTGAGGTTCCAATACCATACACGATCATGACTTTTGAAATGCCTGTCTTTCTAAGCTTTGACGATATTTATGAGTTCATTAATTTACAAGAAATCAGTGCGAATTGTATATGAGTCTACATAAGGTACGACATTCTATCTTTGAAAAAAAAATTTATCTGGAAATTCTTCTATATGTCAGGTAGAGTAACAATTTTGATACGCTTATGTAGATATTTGGAGGAACTATGTAGGATTAACGGGCAAGCTGAGAAATTTGTGTTTGTGTCTCCAACCTTTATCTCACCGGTGAGAACAGATACTGAAGATGTTGGCATGAGAGAGCGAGCCGGCAGTCTTATCAGCTTGTTGCGTGACGCACCAAAAGGACGGCTTTATCTTGTGCCACATAACAGATGGAGACATTGGGTTTTGGGAGTCATTGACCCATGGGAGGACCTCGTCCTTTATTTTGATCCTCTTCGAGAGAAGAAACGAGACGATTTTACTAAGCTAATGAACATGTAAGTCAATTTTAATATGTTAATTTTTTATTTAATCTTAATTATATGCATCTTAATTAGTTTGAACTTTATCAATTTGCTAGGGCCCTAACGGATTGGAAGATTATGATCGGAGAAGGGATTAGAAGGAGACGAGACTGTAAAACAAAAATCTCGAACCATCATTGTCCTCTCCAAGAGGGAAGTGTTGAATGTGGTTATTTTATTTTAGGTTTTATGAGGGACATAGTGTTGAATGGAATTGACGTACTTGAAAGTAAATAAGTTTTTACTTATCAGGATTTGGATTTGATTAGGAGAAAATAGTCTAGCCATGTAATGCAATTCATTAATTATGATATGTAAACTTGCAATGTAATAATTGGTATGTATTTTTACTTTGATCAATGTAGTTTATATCTTGGATCATGTATTAGATAACATACATGTTAGGCCACCCGTGGGAAATCACCAAAAAACCCCAATTTTTGTTTTTTTTTATTTTACAAAAAAAATACACGACGGTTCTCAGCGAGAACCGTCATGTAATGTGCCTTCAATTTTTTTTTTTGTTTTTCTCGTTGATTGTTTACATTACACGACGGTTCGGAGATGGAACCGTCGTATAATTACTATATTACACGACGGTTCCTCTAGAACCGTCGTGTAAAATTTAACATTACACGACGGTTCTCAAGAACCGTCGT
The DNA here is from genome assembly GCA_009761775.1 of Ficus carica. Classification (NCBI taxonomy): domain Eukaryota; kingdom Viridiplantae; phylum Streptophyta; class Magnoliopsida; order Rosales; family Moraceae; genus Ficus; species Ficus carica. The sequence continues at coordinate 3,096,678 of CM019747.1, read as the reverse complement.
GTAATGTGCCTTCAAATTTTTTTTTTTGTTTTTCTTGTTGATTGTTTACATTACACGACGGTTCGGAGACGGAACCGTCGTGTAAAATTCAACATTACACGACGGTTTTGACTCAAAACCGTCGTGTAATGTAGGTAATTTGTCGCTCTCTGCAACTGTATTCAATGTTTCGACGACGGTTTTAACCGTCGTGTAACAGTGGATTACACGACGGTTATATTACGGTCGTGTATCTTCTACGATACTGGATTACACGATTGTTGTGCAACCGTCGTGTAAACTTTACACAACGGTAAATAACCGTCGTGTAATCCATAATTTTTACTAGTGCTCTCCTTGGGCCCTACTCTAGCTTCGGCTATTAAATCTTAATTTGGTGATAGCAGGGTAGATATCGGGTGGACGACTGAGAGAAACTAATATAAAAGACATGTTTCTGCCATACTTAAGGATGTGTTCTTGCCTGTGGAGCTGAAAATCTTGAAAATGATCGGGCCACCTCCAGATCCTTTCTTTCCCCACAAAAAAAAAAAAAAAAAAAAAAAAAAAAAAAAAAAAAGGCAATATGAGTACATGGCTTAACCCATTAAAAAAATAAAAATATCCAATCATAAGAAGTGATGGCATACTTGCATTTTGCACACCAAAAAAAATATATGTCATGGTTGATGAAAGAGAAAGAAGTATTTTTGTCTATTTACTATTTATTTCTTTTAATTATTTGATTAAATGTTTTGAAATGACAAAATTATCAACTTTAATATTATGGTGGGTAAAATTATGAAGAGGCGTCAAATTTATGACATTCTTGTAAATTCCCCTTCAGTTATTATTATAATTTTCCTTTAACTAATCATTTATGTTACTTTAATGAGAAGTATTAAACACACTTCTCTAAATAATTAATTAGAAAAATACGTAATCAACGAGTATGGAGGTCTAACAATAAAATATTTTTGTGGTGTATCTACATATATTAAAAAAAATTGAGCATTGAGTGGTAATGTTTTGGGGCTATAAATATCTTACTGGCCTAGTAGTCGATGTAAAATGTATGTGATCACGTTCTCATATATCCTTATCATTAATCCATTAATTGTGGCTAGGATGGCGCTTTACTTGGATTTTCAACCAATATTTCTATCAGCATATTAGAGCACTTTTGGTAATGTCTAAAGGACATGCTAATGCATTTTTGGACTTTTTCTTAAACAAAAATATAAAATAAAATACTCTATAACTATTGTTACTTGTTCATTTTGGTTATTATAACAAATTACGTAACGTGATTGTTATTACTTTTCCCAATTTCATTATTACACTTTATCGTGATTCATTTTTTAGAGTATCAAATCAAAGTACAGTAAGTGTCAATTTCGTACTTAAACGAACTCCTGAATTTTTTTTTTGCCAACTCTTCAAAAAAATATGCTCACTAAACTTTTTAAGATAAGAAAATGGCTCATCCCCAATTTTTATTTGCTTTTATCCGCGGAAAATGAACACTGAACAGTGGCCATTAACCCTCGACCACAATAATAACCCCAACTGATCAAAGGAGATATCTCCTCCACATGGTACGTAGAGATCTTTGTCGACGATAAAGTGTTTCTCCCTCCTCGTATTATTTGGTATGCAGGTCTTATGTCGGAAAATTTCTTAGCGACGTCAAAGTTAGTCTACCAACGCATTTAATAGATGCATTTATTAAATGCGTCGGTAAATCGCACTTTTCTAGTAATAATGTTTCCGCACAAGGGTTCGTATCTTCTCAAATCCTAGCCATTGCATACTGCATTTGATTAAGTCTACTCTTAATCCTAAATGACCTCACCTAAAGCCACAATTATCCTTATTGATTAAGTTTTATACCTTATTAATTGTATATGCACAATATTGATTTTTTTTTTTTTTTTGAAGTTAATTAAAAGTCGATTCTTTGATTTGGCATGATTCCTATGTCATAGTCGTAACTAAATCCTATCTATAAGATACACATAGGAGTTTAGGTCGTCATTTCTAGTGTTTTTGTTTATGAATTGATTGTTTAAATATGGATCATACATTTTCTTTTCCTTTGTCAGGTTTTTCGTTTCGGGTTTAATCGGAAAAAGGTTTCTAAGGAGGCTTTATTTTATAGGAGTACTAGATCGTATTTGTACTATCTTTTGGGGCGATGGTGATCGTGACTATCGCTTTTGCTATTCAGATTGAAATTTTTGCTTTTGTATTTTAAGTTTGCTTTTCAGAGGATTATTTAAGTTGATTTTCTATTGCTCTTTTTCGATTTAGCTTCTTTGAGAGTTGTTTCAAAAGCTTTAATTTTATAATATTTTTCTTCTTTTTTATTTAATAGAAAAATTCAGCTGATGACTTGACGAAAGATGAAGTAGTTAATGGGCGCAGTTGGAATTTAGTAATTACCTTTGACATCACTTATCTTCTCACCATTCATTTACAAGAGAGAGAGAGAGAGAGAATAAATAATAGAATCTTGCTAGAAAAAGAAAAAGATACATAGATAGAAATAGATGGACGGAGGCAGGGATGGAGGCACGTTATTGGCAGTGGGGGCACGTGCCCCACCTTGGAAAATAGAAACCCAACAATGTATAAAGGTCATTTTGAGTAGGGGTGACAATTCGTGTCACGTGTCGGATTCGTGTCATGTTTGAGCCGTGTCGAATTTTTTCTTCTCCAACCCGAACACGACCCGTGACACGAAAACGACACGAAACCGCGACACGAACACGACACGAACCCGTAACGGCTTGACACGACACGACACGAACTGGACCCGCGACACGAACTAGACCCGCGACATGAAATTGACCCGAAATGGACACGCGACACAAAAATTGACCCGAAATTGACCCTAAATGGACATGCGACACGAAAATTGACACGAAATAGTGACCCGAAATGGACACGAAATTTGACACGAACTTGACCCGAACTTGACCCGAAACTGACACCAAAACTGACACGAAATTGATACGAAAAAAAAAACGGGTCCAACCCGAACATGACCCGTTTTTTTTTTCGTGTCAAATTTTCCCAACCCGAACACGACCCGCCACCTATTTTTCCCAACCCGAACCCACGAAATTCGTGTCGTTTTTGAGTCGTGTCGTCGTGTCGCAACCCGTATTGTCACCCCTAATTTTGAGGATGAGCCTCTGTTAGTGCTCCCACAACCCCGATAGTTTCCCCCACTAGATAGTCAGTAGAATACTCTCTTGAGTGTTAAGGTCTTTGGGCTTCTTTTACGTTTTGCAGAACCTTTGGGCTTTTTGTTTGAGACTTCAATATTTGTCTTCTGTCTTTATTTATAACATTAGACTTTTTATTAATATATTTTATTAGACTATAAGACGCCTCTTTAGTTTTATTTTTTATTTTTAATTTTTCAGTTAAAATCTCTATCTTTCTTTTTATATCTCCCTTTCTTCATTTTCATTCCCTTTTCCTTTTTTTATATTCCTCATCAATTTCCATTTCCATTTTTTGCCTTTTACTTCATCTTCTTTATACTTTTATGTCATATTATTCCATTAATCGACAACTAACGTGTTGAGGTTGTAAACTTATATTACTAAATATAGTTCATGAATGTTTATAATTTTTGAAAATTAGTTTTAATATCTATATTTATAACTTTAGTTTTGTATTCATGATTTATTTCTTATGAAATATACATAATAAAGCTGGAGAGATTTTGTTGTCTTTCGATGAATGAAGAGGGGTGTAATGAATGACAAAGCTACTTTTAAAAGTTTTAGCAATGAGGGTATCATGTAATGATTTGAAAATATGAAAACACTTAGTTAATGAATACTTTCAAGAGGGTTAATATATTTTTATTACTAAAACATATTAGGGGTAGTTTACTTGATTTTTTTAAATCATTTTATTGAATAAATTTTATCTTTATTTGTGCCCCTACTGGATTGAAATCCTGGATCTATCACTGGACTGGAGGGGATGCATATTGAGCATATATCAAGTACTATAACAGTTGTAAACATCTAACATAGTGTGTATTATGGCACATAAATTCTATTTTTCTCTTTCAAACTTGGAGGTGTGAGATTTAAATTCTACACTTTTAGGTAGAGTCAGATGTGACAATTATCACTAAACTAACGTCTGTGACCACATTAATTCTATTGTTAAATCTCACGTCTCAAGTCACGACAATAGGTACATTTCACACACTTTATTCCACACACTTTAAATATAATTAGGTAAAGACATTTTCATTTAGGCCAATGCAAATTATCTTCTGAACACTTTGATTCCACTCCATTTTGATTCCATGTAGTTACTCGAGCCATCCTGGGCGTAAACTCCATACTTGAAGTAGAAGGTTGATGGCCCTCGACCGCCAACGACAACCTTTTGTTTTTTTGATAATATTGAGTTGGTGATTTGGTAGAGAATATATATGTTGAAACATAAAATTATTGTTGGCTTACCTCCTAAAAGTTTAAGCATTTAGGAGAATTGGTAAACTAAAATAGTATCAGAGCGGGAAGCTATGAGTTCGAACCCAACAATTGCCACTCTTTAACCCCTTTATTTTTTTTGAAAAAAAAATCAGAGAAAATTACCTATCTTTTTTTCATCTATTGACCAAAATGACACAAATTTTAGTTAACTTTAATTTAATTTTTTGTCATAGTGGTTTAGTGTTAAATTTTTGTGTCATATTGGTGCAATGATATTCAAATTTGTGTCATTCAAGTGCTTGGGCATTTAATATGTTTCGGGATTCTTATTTGTGTTGAAGTTTCAAATTAATATTTGTTTTGTCCACACGATTGCTATTCTTTGACCTGCGCGTGAAGATGAGTGTTGAAATACAAAATTATTGTTAGTCCACCCCCTAAAGCTTAAGCTTTTGCGAGAATCGATAAACCAACAAGGTACTTCAAACAGATGTCAACCCGATTGGGATGTGCTTGAATTCCCTGGTAATAGTTATCTCTTCTCTCGGTATAAAAAAACAAAGAAGATTTGTAGCTAAGTTGACTAACCAGACAATTTTTGAAAATAAATATAAGACATGGCCTAAATCAAGATCAGATCAGTTAGAAAAGGAGATTGCATACCGATATGCGGATTTCTGTACGGGGCTTGGTTGGACTGCCTTGTTGGAAGGGCTTGTCATTGCTGAACACCCGAAATGTTTCGACTCCGTTGTTATTACTGTAGCGATTTTGCACAGGTTGGTCGTATGGCTTTTGCAACTTGAAGTTGCTTGAAGACAGGCTCACTCTGCTGAATCCATCAGTTGGTGCACCCAATGCACCAAGACTACTGTATTGGCTATTATTTAAATAGCTCAGAGCTATTAGCAAAACAAAGCTTCTAATTTTGCTGTAATAGTTCAACATTTTCGAGTTATTCATATCCATATTCGTCCATATTTGTGGTATTTATATACAAGTTCTAAAAGTGGAAGATTAAAAAGACTGACAACTAGGTCTAGAAATACAAAATTTTCCGTCTCTTATTCTTCTAGTGGGATTTGCAGTCTAGTGGACGACTTTCAAAAGTTAAAAAGATATTGATGTGTTGAGCACCACTCACTAATAAAATGTGTCTTAAAAATATAAAATTTATAAATAAAATTCCCTAATATGTCTTAAATATTTTAATAATAAATATTAACAAATCAAGTCATCTACGTAAGTAAATAACCACGTATTTTAATAATTACTATTAACAAGTTAAATCATCTACATATATAAAATCCATATTTTATTAAGGATAGTATTCAACACTATCATTGTCCCAATTGTTTTTATTGTTAGAGAGATCTTAACAAGTCATGATAAACCCAGCCGCCACACTTTACTTTGAAATGTCTCTGTCCAAAAGTCAAGCATCTACCGTGTTCCAAACTCTACTAGCTGTCAACCAAAAGAGAGAGAGAGAGAACAATCTACTAGCTATGTATAGTGGAGCTAACTAGGGAACAGCCAAACATTTAGAGTAACGCCAAACGTAGGTTCGATCTCTAACCGTTGAATCAAAATTTGAGTTGATCTTAACTGTCGATAGTGGACGCTGTTTTTAACATGACTCTAAATGGAGAACAGGTGGGACACAAATATAAAAGAAAACACAACAAAAATAAAGTTTGAAGAGTGAGTTTAAAACGAGAATATCAATCCCGTTAAGTTTGAAGGGAACAAGTTTACAAAAGAATCAAGGCTATGGTAAGAAGTTGAATTATTTGGAAGGCAAAAAGAAGTGCATTATTTTACTGAAATCGTACTCAAATATTTAGGGTCCATTTTGTATAGTTGGTTGTGGAAAACACTTTCACATCTAAATTTTAGAGTTCATTGTTGAAACAAAAAATGTCTAAAACCAAATCACCCAATCTAGGGCAGTTATAATATTGAACTAGCATTTTCACAAAATGAAATAAAGTATATAACATGATTTTAATTAGGGATTTAGAGGTAAATAATCTTTTTTTAATAAGCTTTTTAACAAATGACTAAAGTTTTTAAAAATTAATTAAAATATCATTTTTTTAAATGGTCAATCAATTTTCTTAAATGATTAATCAGTGATTGATCGTACAATATTGTTAATTTTGTCAATCAGGTCAATCACTGATTAACCATAAAAGAAATTACCAAATTTCATAGTTGTTGATATCGACATATTCTCCGACCACAAAATACTGTCTCTGAATGTACTCGGCAGTGTTTAGAGCCGGACGTTCTCCGAGAATAGGTCATTTGGCCGACCACCTCCCCCGTTCTCGTCGGAACAGGCACGTGATCGGACGGTGTGGTGCTCTGAGCACCTGGATCCGGGTAGTAAAGCCAGCCTTGCTCCTGTACCTGTCAGCTACAGAGACCATCCCCCTACTTCTGTAGCACATCACATCACCAACAACCGCCACCTGCCCTAGCAGGATCTACCGTCAGAGACAACCACCCTTCTGTCCCCCGCTCTGACAGGCACTGTTGCCCCCTTGCCGGTGACGCCCATTGCGTCCTACTGCTCACTGCGCAACGCCTAGGGCCACGTGGCACCCATCCATTGGGCTGGTAGCCCCTGCAGGCCTACCTATCCACCCGGTACCCTAGGCAGCCAACCCGACCGGGTCGCCCCGAGCACCCAGGCCCACTAAGAACACCTATAAATAGAGGAAAAACCCTCACTTCCAGGTATGGTCATTTTTGCCTTGCCAAAACTCTGTCTCTCCCCTTGCATCAGTACCCTTACTGACTTAAGCATCGGAGTGCCCACGGCAGACACCACACCGGTGTCCCCATCATTCCGAGGTGCTTCCATTTTGCAGGTGATCGACGGCGGAACGACCGGCGAGTGTTAGTCGGAATACCCGATCTCATTGGGTGTTGCTGCCGGAACCATTTCTGGCATCAACAATAGTCAATCACTGATTGACTAAATTTGAAAAAATGACGAACGATCATTTTTTTAAATAAAAAAAAAAAATCAGCCATCTTGTAGATTAGGTGACTGAAAAAAACCACACAGCCTAATTTTCCTTTAAAATATTCCAAACCACATTTCCAAAACTTATTTTTTCTTTTCTTTTCTTTTCTTTTTTTTTTTTTTCTTTTTTTCAACTCAAAACTACTTTTAACTATACAAATCTCTAAATCTTTATAGTAAATTCAAACTTTGAAAGCCCATAACTTTGGTTTTTCAAAATGAAAATGAGATGATTTTTTTTCCCTTTAAATGCATAGAATTTCAAGAGTAACAAATAAGATTTATATTAATATTTTTTACTAAACATATTTTAAGATTTACACTTTTTCAATTTCAAATTTTTTTTTTTTACCAAACACATATTTTAAAAAACTCAACTCATCTTTAATCAAAATATCTTCAAAACTCTATCTCCAATTATCCCCAAAGGGCCTCTTACTAAAAATTGTTATTTCTTTCTTTCTCCAATTATTCCATGTTACGCCATATAACAAAAAAATTCAAACTTTCGTAGCTAAGGGTATTATTTTCAAATCTAATTTTGATTGAAGAGGAGTGAGTACCAAGAGTTATTTATTTATTTTTCTTTTGATTTTTGTTGGCTACAGCCAAATTCACCCATTTCAACAGAGAAAAGGATTTTTTTTTTTTTTTTTAATTTCATAATCTATAGATAAAATCAGAACAGAAAAAAGAAATAATAGTATATTGATAGAAATTAAAAGGGAAAAGATAGATAGTACATAACTCTGTAATGTAAATTTATTGAGAAGTATTACAAACAGTTATAAATAGCTAGCATAGTGTATTTTAACGGCATATGATTCCACCATATGTCTCGTTTCACACTTTATTCCACAAAAAACAGTGACGAAGCAAGATTGTTTTTTTATAATAAAAATAATGATATTATATGTTTTCATTTTAAAGGGACAATATTATGAAAACTTATTCAAAATTATAGGCTATATTTAAAATTTAAAAATAAAAAAAAATAAAAAACCAAAGGTTGAGGAGCTCCTAAGCCTTCATTCCCTCCGTCAATGCAGAGAAAAAGTATAGTACTAGATTGAGGTAAAGACATTATCATTTAAACCATTTTTTCGGAAGATTTTGATTCCACTCCATCTTGATTCCATGTAGTAACTCGAGCCATCCTGGGCGTAAACTCCATACTTGAAGTAAAAGGTTGATGGCCCTCGACCGCCAACGACAACCTTTTGTTGGTCGTTTATGAAGATTGTCACCCTAGAATTGCCGACGTCGTGGATCACATTCAGTTTGAACCATTTGTTGTAGATATTGGATACCACCACTTGGCTTCTGTACACTTTCAAATTCCCATCATAAACCCTTAGTTGCAGAGTTGTGGCTTGATTAGCTGCACCAAAAACTTGCATTATACAAACACCATTTGTGCCACTTGGTACGTAAAAGTTTCCTTCAAATTGCCAGACTCCCGAGGTGTAGTCATGTCCCTTTAGCATGTCACCAAAAAAAAAAATTTAAATTAAATTAAATTAAAGTGGTTAGAAATGGTAAATGGTTATAGTACTATTATTTTCAATCAATCGAAAATAAATTATAACTATAAACATAATCCATTCTAGACTTTCAGATGATTGTAGTTGCTCGAGACATGACGGCACTTTCATTTATTTTTTTATTCATTTATGATAATCATGATCATGAGCTCTTTTTTCTTTGGTTGGATTCCTTCTTTAAGGTTGTTGCTTTTATTTTTTTTCTTTTTACATCTGAGAGTTTTATGAAGCCCCTTTTTGGGTAGATCCTCAAGGATTTGTTACAATTTACTTTCTTTGTCTAGGGCAGAGTAAAGGATTAGTCTTTTACTGGGTTTCAATTTAAATGGGAAATGCTAGAATTGTTTTGATACTAGCTTTGCCCTCTCCCTCAAATTTTTTTTTTTTTAAAAAAAATATATATATATATATATTGTTACAAACAGTTAAAGCTACCGCTATTGATTTAGTACAAATTTTATTAAGTGCAACTGTTTATGGTGTCAGTTTATTTCGCAACATATAGATCGACTTTGGTGCCTAGGAAACTTCGTAACTTAAATTTCACATTTTGAAAAATTTAATAGTTTCAAGGGGTATTTCTTGAACTGATATTAGACACAGGGGGTGTTTTTTGCATTTATAAAATATAAGAGAGACAGAAGTCGTATTTTAGGCTAAATACACGAGCCACTTTGAGGTACTATATAAACATATATATATATATATATAAACATGACCTAGGGCAGGAGATCAGTGAGAAAAGGAGATTGCATACCGATATGCGGATTTCTGTACGGGGCTTGGTTGGACTGCCTTGTTGGAAGGGCTTGTCATTGCTGTACACCCGAAATGTTTCGACTCCGTTGTTATTACTGTAGCGATTCTGCACAGGTTGGTCGTATGGCTTTTGCAACTGGAAGTTGCTTGAAGACAGGCTCACTCTGCTGAATCCATCAGTTGGTGCACCCAATAATGCACCGAGACTACTGTATTGGCTATCATTCAAATAGCTCAGAGCTATTAGCAAAACAAAGCTTCTAATTTTGCTGTAATAGTTCAACATTTTCGAGTTATTCTTATCCATATTCGTCCATATTTGTGGTATTTATATACAAGTTCTGTCTGCGAAAGTAAATAATTTTAGGTGCGGTTTGGAGCATTCACCCAAATTGGAGTTTTTAATTAAGTTGTTTTTTGTTTTGCCTACAAAAATAAACCAATTCATTATTCACACACACACACATATATATATCCAAATCTCTTCTTTTCATTTTCAAAAAATTCAAACTTTAAAAATCTATGGGTTCGTTTGATAAGTGAGTTTGAGTTGAGTTTTTGAAGTTGAAATAGTAAATTTTGTTGACTTTTCAGAAAAGACAAAAAAAATTTTAGGAAAAAGACAAAACTTGAGTTTAGAAAACCAAGTTTGAGCTTGGTTTCCAAACAAGCTCATATCTTTTTTTTCATTTTTCATAAATTACATAGAATTATGAGAATAATAAAACAATATTAATATTTTCCTTTGGAACACATTTAAGATTTTACACTTTCTATTATAGATCATTATTCATTTTTAACCACACACACATTCACTCATTTTTAATCAAAACATTTATAAAACTCTAACTATAAGTATTTGTTCCAAACGCTCCTTAATATCATTCAAAAGTGCATTTAATTTGCTTTTCGTAGACAATAAGGCACCCCGAAGGAGTGAGCGATGGGACTTTTTTCCTAATACCAGACTTTTTTCTTTTCTTTTCTTTTCTTTTTTATTTTTTTTTTATTTTTTTATTTTTGGATAAGGTGGCTTAAAGCATTAGACCCTTTTTTTTTTTTTCCACTTTATAAAAAGAGAGGACATTTCCGATCTTCTAGTACATGCCAATCAATTATTACAAATGGATAATCTCAAAATCCTGTTTTAGAATTATTACAAATGGATTATCTCAAAATTCCTATATTAGAAGCTTAATAAGCATTATATAATAATACTAAAGGAAAGGGGTGTTTCCCTGTTCTTTCTACAGTATTCTGACGGATTTGCCCCTCCACCCATGTGAAATTGCGTCTGCTACAGTGAAAGGACGCTTCTGCCCTCTCTTTCTTCTCTACCGGTTGGGCTGCCCACAGTTAATGGACGGTTTTGTCCTTCCCTTTCTCTCTCTCTCTCTCTCTCTCTCACACATTCATACGTGAGTAATCTGATGTTACATCAGATTGCTCAACTCCCTAAACCATACATGCTATATCTCTTTCCACTTTCCACCTTCCACCGCTTCTGATTTCTTTTTCTAGAGATATTTTATTTTATTTTATTTTTCCCCTTTTCTCATGCTCACTTTCTCTCTCTCTCTCTTATCCTTTCTCTGCCGCCCATTGTGTTACCCATTGTGTAGTGTCATTTTCTCTCTCTATTTTTTGGTTCTGCCCTTTCTCTCTCTACTGCTCTGATTCTCTCTCTTCTCATCATCTTCGAATTTTTGCTCTCTCTTTTCTTCTTCTTTGACTTTTTTGCCCCTTTTTCTTCTTCACCGCCCATTATCTCCTCAATATCTCTCTCTATTTTTTTGAAATTTTGACTTCCAAGTTTCTCTCTCTATTTATTGTGTGGTGTTTGTTTCTCTCTCTATTCTAGCTCTCTCTCTCTGTACTGCTCTCTCTCTCTTCTTATTATTCAAATTTTTGACTTTCAAAACTTAATTTTCTCTCCTTTTTGTTTTTGCCGTTGCTATTTTTGTTTCATTGTGTATGTTTATTGTTGATATTCTAATTCTCTCTCTCTCTCTTTCCCGGTTTCTCTCTCTTTCTTCATATTTTTTTGATTTTTGGTGTTCAAACCCTAGAATTTTATTTTGTGTGTGTGTGTGTGTGTTTTTTTTATATTGTTGGATTTTTGTGTTGAATGTTAGATTTGCAGATTTGGTCTCTCTCTCTCTGTTTTTACCGTTTTTTTTCCCCTGTCTCTCTCATTGGTTTTATCCGAAGTGGGATTTTTTTTTTTGGATCCATTTTTCCCTGTTCATGTTGATCTCTATTGTTGATTAGCTGGTTTTTTCCCTCTGTTTTTGCAGGTCTCTTTTTCTCTCTTTCTCTGCTTATTTTTCGGAATCTTGGCCTTCAAACCCTAGATTTTGTCGCCCTTTTTTTATATTGTTGGGCATTTGTGTTCAAAGTTTAGATGGATTTTTGTATTGAAGGTTTACATTTTAATATTTGTTATGTTAGTTTTTTTTTCATTGTTGTATTTGGTTTCCCTCACCTTTTCCTCCGGTTTTGTCCAAGACCCTTTTTTTTTTTTTTTTAGTTAATTTTTTTTATGCTCTTTTTTTTTTTTTTTTTGTTTCATGAAACTTTGGCTCATTTTTGGAAACAGTAACAAACTTGCCCTAAATATAAGGTTTGTATTTTTTTTTGCTCTCAGATTTTTTTGGTAGCTTTTTTTTTTTTTTTTTAATTGTATTTGATCTCTATTAATTTATTTTTGCAGATTGTACCAATGATGGTGGCAAAATAGATGAATGCAAGTATGCAGTGAAGAATTGAGGCCCTTTTTTTGTGTTATCTTTTTCCTTTTTTTTTGTTAGCGTTTTTCAAATGAAACCGGCATCGCACGTGGATAATTGTCTTAGTCAAAAATATTAAGCATCTTAATATTAACAAATAATAATCAGAATATTATTATATGGATTGAGTATGCAAAATTACTCCCACGTGCATCGCACGTGGCTAATAACTAGTTATAAACTAAAAGAAAAGAGATAACAGTTCATTTAATCTCTTCATTTACTTCGAACAAACAGATTATAAAAGGATCAAAAAAGGGAAAAAGGGTTTGTACAAAAGAAGGTTTGGTTTGCAAATATAAAAATTCAACTCATATTTCACAAAAGGGGAAAAAAAAAATCTCTAGGAAAACAAAAAAGAAGTGATCAAATGGGAAGAGAAAATAAAAACAAAGAAAACTTTCTGTAGTGATGGTGGAGCCTATGCATATCATTTTGTGGGTTTTGATACACACGAGAATCATACTTCATAAGAGACCAAAAACAAGACTAACATCATTATTAAAATGCTCTAAAAACTGGCATTTTGGTCTTGGCATGGCAGTTTTTCCTCTCGATCGGCCGTTACAAATTGCTCTAAAATGCCTGAAGCTAAAGTCCTCACCCACAAGCGCTCCTCTAAGTGCGTGCTCTACACTCTCCGCTTTCAAAGTTGAGTGGGGCCCCTCTCCTCCTGATTTTTATTTTTTATTTTATATATAACTCTCCCAAAAAAAAAAAAAAAAAAAAAAAAAAAAAAAAAAAACTTCTGAATTAATTTAAGGGGACTTCTACAATCGGGGATACCCACTTTCCCTAATTGATGGTGTAAGAAACTTAGTCCATAGGATCTGATCAAATGGTAAAGCCAAGTCAAGCTCATGGAGGAAGAAATAGGTTCAAGTGCGCATGATTATTTCGTCTTTCTTCTTTTGAAAATTGAAAATTCATCTTTGTACCATAAACTTTCGAAAAAATAAAATAAAATAAAATAAGAAAAACTTTCAGAAAAAACTTGTGAAAAAAAAAAAAAAAAAAACAAATTAATACTACATACTAAAAAAAGATTTACTGTTTTTTCTACAATAAATTGACGGTTTTGCCCCCTTAACCTGTTGCTTTCTCCATAGAATCCACAGTTAAAGGCCGATTTTGCCCTTCTGTCATTGTGCGGATGATTTTACCCTTCTGAATGTGCCTACAGGTTGTTTTGTGTACAGTAAGTGAACTTTTTGGCCCTCTAAACCCTAGCTTTTGCTTTCTCTTGCTGTCTCCGCTGCTCCTCCCTCATTTTTCACTCCCTCTCTTTATTGTTCACTCTCTCATTCTCTCTCTCTGTGATGTTCTCTCTTTCTCTTATCATTTTTTGGATTTTTGGTCTCCAAACCCTAGCTTTTGGTCTTTGCTATATTCATCGGTCATCCCTCATTTTTCACTCTCTCTATCTACTGTTCATGCTCCTTTTTTTTTTTTTCCTTGTTTTTGTCTTCTCGGAACCCTAAGCTTTGATTTTCGGGGTTCTTTTCCTTATTACTGATTTAGGTTTTGTATTATTTTCTTTTTTTTTTTTGTTCAATTTTTATTTTGGAACTTTAGATTTTGATTTTTGTTGTGTTTTTGGAATTTTTTTCTTCCTCTTTTGTTATTTTTTGGCCGATTATTTTTTTGTTTTTTTTTTTTTCTTTCATTTTTTGTTTCGTGTATGTATATAATCACAGAAAAGTATTTTCCATTTTGTTTTTTTCTTTCATTTTTTTTTATAGTTTTTTTTTTTTTGGTTTTGTATTTTTTTTTTTTTTTGCTGGTCTCTCTCTTCTCATTTTTTGTATTTATGCTCTCTAAACCCTAACTTTTGGTCTTCTTTATTGTCTCCACCGCTCATCCCTTTTTTTCATTGCCTCTCTCTACTGTTCATGTTCTCTTTTTTTTTTTCGTGTATTTGTTTTCTCCAAACCCTAAGTTTTGATTGTGGCGGTTTTTTTTTTTTTTTTTTTTTTTCCTTATTACTGATATAGGTTTTGTATCTTTTTTTTTTTTTTTTTTTTTGTTGTTGTTAGATTTTTGTTTTGGAACTTTAGATTTTGATATTTGTTGTGTTCTTGGAATTTTTTTTCCTCTTTTGTTATTTTTTGGCCGAATCTTAGATTTCGAATTTTTGTTGTTGAGATTTAAACCTTAACTATTTTTGTTTGTGTTCTTCTTATTTTGATTTTTTTATTATAATTTTTTTGTGTAGATGATTAAACAAAAGTTTTTTTGTCTTTTTGTTTATTCTCATTCTTTTTTATCTGTTTTTTAAACCTTTGGCCGATTTTTAATATTTTGTGTTTTTTTTTTCAAGTTTTCTCCCATGTATGTATATAATCAAAGAAAAGTATTTTCCAATTTGTTTTTTGCTTTCGTTTTTTTCTTATTATTATTATTATTATTATTTACTTGCATTTATATGATTGAGGATACCATGGAAACAAATACAGAGAAAAAAATAAAAGAAAGAATGGGGTATGTTTTTTTTTCTGTATTTATTTCAGTGGTTTTTTTTTTTTCATAGATTTATATAAATTGATTTTGATTTTTAATATTTGTTTTTGTAGATTACAGTAGCAATGGTACCAAAATGGCCGACTGGGAGTAT
This sequence comes from Ficus carica, assembly GCA_009761775.1. NCBI lineage: Eukaryota > Viridiplantae > Streptophyta > Magnoliopsida > Rosales > Moraceae > Ficus > Ficus carica. The sequence goes on along the minus strand of CM019747.1, from coordinate 3,081,484 downwards.
GAAGCGAGAGATTGAAGACTTTTTCTCTGTGATGCTTATATTTCTTTTTTTTTTTTTTTTACTTTTTTCCCTCGGTTAATATTTTTCTGATTTTGTGTCCAAATTTTTTTAATTTATTTTTTGTGTTTATAATTTTCTGTCATATTTCATGACTGCATTCTATTATTTAGTTACATTTAAATGATTTGTTAGACTTTTCCATTATTGTTCATGCAGTTTCTGTGGTCAGATAGTTTACTATATTTTTTGTTGATATGTCTTAAACATTTAATGTTTCTAAATTATCTTCCTTTAGTTGTAATCGTGCTATTTGCTATAACTCTGTGATTTACAATGTGATGATTAGCTTAACTGAGATTTTTAACATATGTAACTATGTCATTAATACTTCTAATTTGCGTTAACTCTGTTATCTGTTGTGAGTAAATGTGTTTTTATCCAGATACGTGTAAAAAAATTTGTCTTTTTCTCCTTCACCGACCTTTATTAAAAAACTTTTGTGAATTTTTTATTTAGCATTTTTTTCTCTTATAAATAACTTTTTTCCTCATTTATTACTTTATTATTCTCATATCTTACCATTACTACCTCTGTAACATTCTCTTAACTGCACTGTTTTGAACCTTCCTTAATTGTTACTTGAGATCTTCTATTTTGCTCTTTCTTATCTCCTGAAGAATAATCATTTTGATATATTCATTTCTGTGCAAATGTGCTCTTTTTATTCATGTACTATTCTTATTTATGTCTCGTAAATTGTCATTATATTGTATTATAATGATCTGCTGTTTTTAATGTTAATGTTCTGCTTTTATTATGATGATCAGTTTTGTTTGTTGATTTTATATTCCTTCGCTTTTTTTGATCTGCTTCTTTAATATTTCTCTACTTTCCATCTTATTTATTTATGATCATCGTTATTACTATTATAATGATGCTGTAAAGGATTTAATTTTGTTATTGTGTTTGCCCTTTTTTTACAATTTCTTTTTTTTTTTTTTTAAGCAGAACGTACATGTTTGTTTTTTTTTTTTTTTTTTTTTTTTTTTTTTTTTTTTGGTGTGGATGTTTTGTGAATATTATTCTTATCATAAGTTATATCATTATGTTACATGATTTGGAAATTTTTTATAATTATTGAGATTATTTGTGACTTTGACATTTTTTGTTTATTTATATTTTTCCCTATGATTATGTTAATTATGTTTCTGTTTATCATTTATAAAACTTCTGTATTCATATTTATATAATGTTATTTCAATACTGTTGTTGTGATGAGTGTTTTTGTTTTTGTTGTGTGTGTATGTTTTTTTTTTCTTTTTTTTTTTCTTTTTTTTTTTTTTTTTGTCTTCTCTGTTGTTGTTTTCTTCTTCTGATATTGGCAATGTCTTTTAAGAGAACTTTTGTATACAAATTTTAAGATGCTATGATGATCTCTATTTAGATATATAATAATGCATATACCAGATATATTACTTAATTTGGTATATATTGCTAAATATGATATCATTGATAGCCTATGTTGGATAACTATTTGGTATTATTTGACAGTCTTTACTATTGTCGTGGATGTTTGGGAGTTATGATGTTTTTGTTCTTCTCACAACAAAACAATATTGAGTATGTTACTGTTTTACTTGCTTTGTTTTAATGTTCACTCTCTTCTCATTCTCTCTCTCTCTCTCTGTCGTTCTCTGTTTCTTCTCTTTTTTTTTAATTTATGCTCTGCAAACCCTAACTTTTGGTTTTCTTTGCTGTACTTGCCGATTATCCCTTATTTTTCACTCTTTCTCTTTACTGTTTACTCTCTTCTCATTCTTTCTCTCTCTCTCCGTCGTTCTTTCTTTTTTCTTATTAAAATTGTTTTGGTACACATTCCCAAACATTTCACCTGATAGCTACTAAAGACGAGGTTGAATTATATTTTAGTTATTATTGACAAATATTCTACAAGAGATCTGAGCTTGCTTTAATAATTTTTAGTTTCGTTTAATTTTGTAGAAAACATTTAGTAAGTGTAATTTAATCAATTAAATTAAAGGTTGTGTGTCAAACTGGTACTCAAACTAATTCCTTTTTTTATTATTTACATTTGACTACAAACTACTATATACAATCTATGAAAGGAGGTATAGTCTATACAAAAGTGAAATGATGCCACAACTACCAAGCTTATGTTTGGCACATAGGTTGGAAAAAATAAAATTTTAAAAGATTTTGATTTAACTTAAATTTTCTTTTTTTGAAATCATAATTTATTTCGTCCCACACACCAATCCCAAAAGAAAAATCCTATGGACATCAACTCTAATCCTAATTTTTGAACACCAATCTATGTAGCATATGAGTTGTCATTTTTATTTTTATTTTTGTAAGTGTTTAAAGTATTGCTACATCAATTGATTGCATTTATCAATAAAAATATGACACATGAGTTGGTAATCAATGAATTTTGTTTTTTAATGAAATCTCATGAGCCAAAGAAGAAGAAAAACTACGAGGCTAATGTGGTGGATGACATCACTCAGGATGTATCTGACATAAGCTTCTCTGCCGTGGTATCTGAAGTGAATTTGGTCGGGTCCAATTTGAAGGAATGGTGGATTGACACCGGGGCTACACGACACGTTTGTTCTGACAAAGCATTGTTCATTTCCTTCAAACTAATTGAGAATGGGGAGAAGTTGTTCATGGGAAACTCTGCTACGTCAGGGATTAAAGGTCAAGGTAAGGTAGTCCTGAAGATGACATCTAGGAAAGAGCTGACTCTGAATAATGTGTTGTATGTGCTAGAAATCCGTAAAAACCTTATGTTCGGGTCTCTACTAAACAAGCACGGTTTCCATATGGTATTTAAGTCGGATAAAGTTTTCTTGTCTAAGAATGGAATGTATGTTTAAAGGTGCCATGTAACTGAAGGGCTTTTTAAGCTCAATGTAATGACTGTAAAGCCAAAGAATATTAAACCAAAGAATATTTATAAAATTAATAATTCTTCCGCTTTGTGGTATGGTACACTAGGACACGTTAATAATGATATTTTGCGTAAATTAAGTAACTTGGATCACATACCTGCTTTTCAAATTGATTCCAAATATAAGTGCGAAACTTGTGTTGAAGCAAAATTGACAAGGTCATCTTTTCAAGGAATTGAAACGAATACTAAGCCTCTTGACTTGGTTCATAATGAAGTGAATTTGGTCTGGTCCACAAAGGACAAGAATCCGGTATCGGTTCCATGAACTACTTTGAGTTCATTGAAGATATTTGGGAACTTGATTATTGCGGCTTGTAGATAGCACTCTTTGAATGCAAGTGGGCTGACAATAATTATGTTAAGATTGATAGTGACGGCATGACAGTGGTGGACTTTAGGCAATTGGGATACAAAATGATCCTTTCATTATGGCGTCACAAGCGGTACAAGTATTTTATACAACGGATCCCAACAATTTAGAGTTATATTTAGTTGTGCCAATGAAGCCAAAAATAATCCAGGATGGCCAAGAAGATGTTGAAAATTGCACCAACATTCCATCTTTCATAAAGGGATTGCCACCGGTGGAGTAGATTGATGATTTGGACAATAATGTTTCACACTTGCTTTGTTTATATGTCGAGTGGACACGTGTTGAGAAGCCCAAAAAAAAAAAAAAAACTTGACAGTGATTTTTTATTTTTATTTTTACGTTTTATATAATTTATAAGTTGTATTGATCATGTTAATTGTGCACATTATATTATTTATATATAGACATTATTTATATATGATTTTGTGTGAATGAATCTAAGAACAGGAGTTAATGATGAGCTGCTTCATGCATAACACACATGTTTGGCCCTCTCTCTCTCTACCTCGCCGTCGTTCTCTATCGTGCCTCTTTATTTCTCTCTCGGCTCCAATCTCCACCGGCCTCTACTCCACTATTCGTTCTCTAACGCGCCTCTCCCTCTCTCTCTCTCGCCACAACCAAACCGTCGCCTATGCCGCTACCAAGCCGACCGTACCCACACTCGACTACTTGGTAAGTCGAACTTTCTCTTTCACCGCACGGTTTATGGAAGTTCGTTGGTTGATTGTAAACTTGATTTTCGGTGATTATTGATTGTGGTTGCAATTTTGGGTGATTGTTTTAACGAAAATAAGTGTTGATTTTGTTATTTAAATTTTTGCATATTACATGTTCGACAAAATTCCTCTTTGAGTGAGAATTAGTTTTGGATTGATTTAAAATACTTGGGTGAGGTGACAGTTTAGAGAATTTTCTGGAAAAAAAAGTGTTGATTTTGTGATTTAACTTTTTGCATACTACATGTTCGACAAAATGCCTATTTGAGTGAGAATTAGTTTGGATTGATTTAAAATGCTTGGGTGAGGTGACGGTTTAGAGAATTTTCTGGAAAAAAAGTGTTGATTTTGTAATTTAACTTTTTGCATATTACATGTTCGATAAAATGTCTCTTTGATTGAGAATTAGCTTTGGATTGATTTAAAATGCTTGGGTGAGGCGACGGTATAGAGAATTTTCCAGAAAAAAGTGTTGATTTTGTGATTTAATTTTTTGCATATTACATGTTTGACAAAATGCCTCTTTGAGTGAGAATTAGTTTTGGATTGATTTAAAATGATTGGGTGAGGCGACGATTTAGAGAATTTTCTAGAAAAAAGTGTTGATTTTGTGATTTAACTTTTTGCATATTACATGTTCGATAAAATGCCTCTTTGAGTGAGAATTAGTTTTGGATTGATTTAAAATGCTTGGGTGAGGCGACGGTTTAGAGAATTTTCCGAAAAAAAAAAGTGATGATTTTGTGATTTAACTTTTTGCGTATTACATGTTTGACAAAATGTCTCTTTGAGTGAGAATTAGTCTTTTCCGTAATTAAGTAAAGTTTTTGTTTAGAATATTGATTTACAATATGACAAGTATGATTTTGTGTGCTTTTTATGTGTTTGGGTGACATGATTTATAATGATTTAATGTATGATTTTTGTTTTTTACGTGCTTAGGTGCGGAATTGTTTTAAATTGATTCAAAATGTCACAAGATCATGAGGAGGAAGTGTCAACGAAATATCAAATTGGAAAACCACGACGAACATGCTCACCTAGATTCAGTCCCGACGAAGATGGTAAATGAAGAGCGACTCTTATGAAAAGAGTCCACCTTACTAGGACAAAGGGAGAACGAATTGCAGTTTCGTTTGATGCTAAAGGGCAACCATTAGGGAAGGAAGGAGACGAATTACAGAGTTGGATTGGAGTGCTTGCTCGAGAGCACATTCCCATTTGGATATCTGATTTTAGAAGTGCCGATTTAGCCCCACGGAAAGAAAAAGTGTGGGTGGAAGTCGTAACTTCTTTCACTGTGGAACTTTCGTTTAAAAATAAGCTTTAAAGTCATATGCAAAGTTAGCAAAAAAATTTAGATATGATCTTTACCAGGCTTTTGTTAGGGATAATATTGATGAAGAAAGTGTGTGGGAATGACCACCTAAAGTGGTTCATAATTATCCCTCCATCAGCCAGGATGATTGGGAAAGATTCATTGAATATCGACGTACCCCGGAATTCAAAAGACTATCCGAACAAGGAAGTGAGATAAGAAAAAAGAGCAAATATGGATCAACTGGGGGCCGAGACGGATATAGAAAACGTGATCAAAAAATCGTACGTGAATTACTTGGACAAAATTTTTCAACGGTATGTTGTACTTTCTAATTTTTCATGTATGTTTACTAATGATAATTATTAAACTACAGTTCAAGAAGACGGGATAATGTTCAGCTCGACATACTGTGTGGCTGGACATGCGCGTCAAACCCGATGGAGAGTTCAAGAATCCATCATTTAAAATTGCTGGCTATATAATAGTAACTATAGCCGAGGAGACGATCACACCGACTATTGATCAACACAACAGCTCCAAGGCTAGTTGCACACTAAATGAAAAAGAAGCTGGGGCGTTGGATCCGCAGCCCATGCCGAACGCAAGTAAGGAATGCCAGCTCTTTCTTACTGATTTAATTAATGAAGAAGATGTGCTTGTTGCAATCGACAGGGCATACATGGACTGTGTTCCTACCAACACAGCCCATGGGATTCCTTTAGGTGAGGAGAATGTGCGAGTGACAATTACAGTCTCAAATCTGAAACGTGTGCTCTTACCTATTCCGATGAACAAAGCAACATGTATTGAAGAAGTTGTCGGTGGGTTTGTTGCTTGGCCAAAAAGATTAGTCATCCTTGAAACAAGTATGCGCCAGGCAAGTCGAGGTCCCAGCCATGCTCCCGACCAAGAAGCTGAGGGAAGCAAACGAATCAAAAAGAGAGCAAGGAAAAAGAAAATACAATCACAATCGGAGGTACAACAACAAACTGCGCAACAAGAACTACCTCTATTCAACTTTAATGAAATTCCTTTCGAGTTGAGACCTTTGGCATATTATGCACAAAGTTCCTTGCATGACAGAACCCAAATAGCGTGCCCAACACAATAGTCTGTCAGTGGCGATGACATGCCTATATATATTGGGTTTGAAGATGTATACAATTTCGTAACATTTCAAGAAATTAGTGCAAATAATATAATGGTTTACATCAGATAATAGATATATCCTTAAACATCACTTATTTTTCCTTGTTAATGTAATGATGTTTAACTTCGTAATAAGTTTGACTAATTATTTTGCAACTATTTAGCGGAATGTTGTGCAAGAGCAGGTGTTGATCAACGTTTCGAGTTTTATTTATCCAGTCCTTGTCTCACCAGTTCAACAGAATGTAGATCGCGAAGTCTACTATAGAGAGAGAGCCAACAATATTCTACGGATCTTAACAAACGCACCAAGAGGAAAGTTGTTTCTCATGCCATAAAACAGCGGCCAACATTGGATCTTGGCAGTTATTGATCCGTGGGAGGACTCGGTCCTATATTTTAATCCTCTAGGAAACGAACCCGACGATGATTTTAAATCGCTAATTAAGTTGTAAGTATATTTTTATGTTCCAATTTGTGATTTGACATTGCATTATTCTTGTTCTAATTGTTTTGAACTTTGTTAAATTGTTACGACACTTAATGACTGGAAGATTATGGTGGGAACAGGAGTAAGAAAGCGACGGGACTACGAGACGTTGATTGATACTGTTCACTATCCTATACAAGAAGGTTATGTAGAATGCGGTTATTTGTGTTAGCCTTTATGTGAGAAATAACCTTAACTATTGATGGACTAGCCTTACTTCAAACTAAAGATTTTTATACCAGTGCTAACATGAGTTTGGTAAGGCAAGAGTTGGCTACTTTTGTCATGCGGTTCATACAATATAGTAAGAAAACAATATATAAATTTTGTAATGTTTTTGTATTAATTGTAGTAAATTGTGACAAAATTAATTGCAGATTAGCTATTATTTTACTCTTGGCTATGTAATGATGGATAACACGTGGGATTTTCTATCCGTGGGAAATGGAATGAACTGTGAAAAAAAAAATTCACGGTATTACTTACCGTGATCGTTTTGCATGTAAACCGTCGTGGAAGATTACCCTACCACGACGGTTTTTATAAAAACGGTCGTGGAATAGGCCTAATTATTCTACGTTTGGCGCTATTTTTGTCCATTTCACGACGGTTAAAAAACCGTCGTGGAAGCTGAATATTACGACCCTGGATACCACGACAGTTAGCAAACCGTCGTGGAAAAGGTACCACGACAGTTAAAAACCGTCGTAGAATCTACATTTTGTAGTAGTGTCTCTATTGGGACTAAAGCCCATGAAAGATTAGGTCGATTCAATGGAAACCCAACCTAGTTGACTGGAGATCCCAAGATCAAGGCTTAAAGGGACAACCTAGTTGTAAAGGCCGAGCTAGATCACTGTGGGGGTTATCCCCCAGTTCATTCCTATGATGAAAACAGTGATGCACGTACGAGATAGGTTAAGCTATGCTTTTAATGATTCTTAAGCATCGGGAATCTGAGCTGAGTAACATGAGTTACTCTTGATTAAGAAATCACCTATGTGAGAGAGAAGTAGGTCGGCTTTAAGGAGAATTTTGTAGGGCTAAATTCTTTAGAAACTCTCGCAGAACCAGGCAATATGTCCATGGCCAAAACTGACATAATATTGAGAACTGAATTATGTCACGAAGATTCATGTGTGAGGTATGTCATCGTTTACACAAATAACAAAACAGTTCAAGGGTATCATGTTTACTAGTCGGTCAGTAAAGTAAATATACCATCACAAGGGAAGGTTCAAAGGGTAACACCTACCTATCCTTTACAGGTTTTAACCATTGAACTCTATCACCAAGTCAAATCTTAATGTCTATCGATTTGTCTAAGTGTTCTCTATCAATTTCATTCATGTGGGGGATTGTTGGAGAATGTCTTATTAAAAACCATTTTAAATGGTCATTTTTAGGCTTAAATTTGAGCGAGACCCACTTCATGTCAGTGTCGGTTGAATGTGGATTCACGTTTTACTCCGAAAGGAGGTTGAAATCGAATATTTATATGCTCAAAATGATGGAGAGGTGAATGAGAAATTGACTCTCATAATTGCACCTATGAAGTTGGAAAATTAAGAAAAGAATTAGAGAATAAACTCTTGTCCCAAATGGGAAAGAGATGAAAGCTCCAATAGGTTTATAAGGGATTGAACATTTGCTTATTGGTAACCAATTAAGCATAAAGGCTCTCTTACGTGTGTAGGCGCAAGGGAGGGTGCAAATCCTCGATCAGAAAACCACGGTGAAACCAAAGAACTAGTGTACGAGCGCACATCCTACGAGCACGAATGTTGCAGGAAATTTCCAATTCTGCTCGGGTTTGGTTTTGCCGCAATCTTTTCATTTTTCCAGCTTGGATTTAATGTTGGCAGCAGTTTTTAACATTTAAAACCGTTGTCAGTCGCTGAAGTTACAAATGTTTTGTAACAATCCTCAAATAATGCATGGAATTAGAAGAATTAATTCCGTTAAATGCTATAACAGCCAAACGTTTGGTTGTATCGTGCATATTAAGAGCGAAGCTTTTGTGCCTATAAAAGGCACTCCTCCTGTAGTTCAAGAATACGAGAAAAAGACAGAAAATTCTCTCTATCTTGCTTTTGTTCTAGATTGTTTAGGTGGTAGTCTGGGTGATAGAATTCAGACATAATTTTAGTTTGTCGGAGGCTGTAACATGGTGCGCTGTTACTGCTTGTAAACCGTTGTATCCTGGGAAGCAGACATCGGTTGATCCTCGAGCACCGACAATGAGGAAGCGAATCTGATATAAGAAAACCGTGTGATACACGAGCCTCGGTATTCATTGACAATTTCTAGTTTCGTTTTCTTGTTTTTATAGATATTCTTGTTGCTAACGAATTTTGTGTTGGTTTAATTTTGATATTTATTCGTTGTCATTTTTGTATTTTTTTGCTAACAGTACCTATCCCATTCATTAACATTTTGTTTTAGAATTCTCTAACAATGGCTTTTCCTTGCTTAAATGGTCTTCCAACGAAAAATTACAGAAGAACTCAAAGCGTATAATGAGTTGAATCGTGCGCTAAGACTTAAGTCCGCTTACTTAAAAACAAAAAAACAAAAACAAAAAAAAACAAAAAAAAAAAAAACCACCACGAAAAAATTTTAAAAAGTGAGGAGGAGGGAAATAACATATTTTTGAAACGAAATGGAAAATATAGTAGCACAATTTTTTAGAGAGTGAAAATAATAATATATTTTAGTTTTAGCTATAAAACTTTTACAAAATGCCCTCAATTCTCCCTTTTCTCTCCCGGCTTCACTCTCACCAGAGATCTCGTCGTCACCGCCACTGTGCAACTCCGGCATCATTGCAGGCGGCTCAGATTGTGAACTAACAGAGCCTAACGACAGCGGGAATCGCGTTTAAATCGCGATCACGGTCCTACCATGAGCTCGTCATGAGGAAATGGGTCGACGAAGCCCTTGGATGGAGCTTTGCGACTGCAGGAATCACTACTCCTCGTCAGCCTGGCACGATGGCAGAAATCGCAGCTAAATGGCGGGTATCGCTACATTTCAAGAAATTAATGCAAACAGTATGTAACTCTATACCTCTAGTGATATATTTATCTTTAAATCGTACTTATTTTTTTTTATTAATCTGCTATTTTTCGTAACAAGTTTGATAAATTATTTTGCATCTATTAAGCAGAATGTTCTGCAAACAGAGGCCTTGATCGAGAGTTCGGGTTTATTTCTCTAGCCCTCATCTAACCGGTTGCACAGGATGCAGATGCCGACATTAGAAAGTAAGCTAACAATCTCTTACAGCTTTTGACTAACACACCAAAAGGAAAGTTGTATTTCATGCCATATAATAGCGGGCAATATTGGATCCTAACAGTTATTGACCCATGGGATGAGTTAGTCATGTATTTTTATTCTCTTCGAAACAAACCACGTGAAGATTTTTGACGCCTAATTATGTTGTAAGTATATTTTTATGTTCCAAATTACGACATTACATTATTTTTGCTTAGTTGTTTTGAATTTTGTTAAATTGTTAGGACACTTAATGACTGAAAGATTGTAGTGGGACCAGGAGTAAGAAAGTAACGAAACTACGAAACATTTATGTGGGTACCTCGATGTCCTCAACAAGAGCGTAATGTTGAATATGGTAACATGAGATAGATGCAACCATATTAAGTGTTAAAGGAATATTCCGCTACAATTTGAACTCTATATCATATAATAGAGTTAGGTTCATATCATATATAAAGTTCGGTATAGAATAACCATTAAATTATGACAACTACCGCTACACGCTTTTACTATGAATTCCCAAGGCAGGTAAATAAGGAACGAGATGAATACAGAGGAAAAAGAGGAAAAAGAAAGTGTTTATAGCCGTAGCTATATAAACAAGAATACTCATCCGAGCCGCAGGAACATGTACATACGGAATACGAGAATTTCCACCTTGTTGAAGATCTAGTAGTCTTTGATATCAAAAAAGAAGGTTGTAATAACGAAACGGACATGTGAGAATTTTGTCCTAGCTAGTGGAACATGAAAGACATGGATCTATATTCAATACGCAATCAAAGGATTTCCCCCTGCTTTGTTTTCGCTCCGCTCGTGCGTGGCACTCCTTGCTTGCATTGGCTTCCGCCAATAGTGGACTATTAAGGATCACATCCAGCGCATATTCCATATTATAGCCTGCAATTGATTGAGCTTCCGCGGTTGGGAGATCAACTAGAGCTCGGTTAGTTTCTGCTGGACTAGAAATGAAGAACATTACCAAGACAAGAAACAAAGGAATACCAGATCATATCTGCTTTTGTGTCATGACAACCGCGCTCGAATTACGGGAACCTAAATCCTAATGCCATTACTTTTATACTTGTTCTTAAATTTGACGAGGTTGCTATAGTGGATCAAAGATGCCCAATTATTCCTAATAAATTTCTCTACAAGTCTATTGCTAAGGTCATTGCGGATAAGTTGGGAGGGCCTGTTTAGCACCATAGACTAACAAGGAATTTTTGCAAAAAATTCAATTCGAATAGAGAAACTTTTTGTATTGATGTTTGGAAGAAAGAAAATTGATTGCAACGTAACCTTCAAAACTGTGAAAATTTAAATTCAAATAATCTTTTTCAAAAAAAGTCCTTTTTAGACTATGGTACCGAATATACCCTTGATTTCATTCATTGGTCAGTAACATCAATGAACGCAAGCTTCTCGTTGAAAATTGTTTGGAAACATATATAGACATACAAATATATAGGAAATATCTTATATGGGATGTCTCATACCATGCAATAGTTGTAATTTTCAATATGAAAACTTGTAACAACTAATTGATTTACTTGTAACTTCTTTTTTAAAATAATTTTATAATAGTCACATTATACTATTTAAATCTTGGTATAAAGGACAAATATTACATTTTAGTTACATTTGGATCGGCTATTTGATATAATTTAACAAATCAAGTTACAAATAGCATGTAACGTTAAATCAGGTTACAAATAGCATGTGACGTATAGGAGTCCCTTCCTATATGTACACGTATATAGATATATATATATATATATATCCGGAGAGTAACATTACTGTCAAAGCTGTTTGACTGGCGAACTCTTTCCCAAAAGAAAATACAACAATTTTATCGATATGGGTGAGTTTAAGAGCAAAATGAAGACTTGTTGCCATAATTCCTTTTTTCTGTCTGTCGCTTGAATAATATCTCGTCACCTCAATTAAATGACTTGAAACTTTAAATATGATATGATCTTTTAATTATCACAATGTTATTGAAACATGAAAAAGGAGCATGACAGAACTCGGTTTATACATATAGCATTCTTTGCTAGTTCAGGAATTGCAGAAGGAAAGTGCAATTGTAAATTTTTATTTTTTTTTAATTTTTTGATTGGTGGTTCCTCAAATACCATCATTAATGCAATAATTAAACCTAGTTACTTTGTTTTTTTGGCAAGAAACTTGATCATAAAAGAAAATCGGAATAAATTCAGCTTCAAGGGCCCGTCATAATTGTTGCTTTTTCGTTCTCTTGTATCTAAATTATCTTGAAGCTTCCTTTCTTTTCCCCCCGTTACAAAAATATTCCTCATAAATTACAAATTACTCGATCCATCACAGTTCTAACTGAAGACTGACTGAATAGGAAATTTTATGATATACCTGAACGCAATCTTTGTCCAGAGAGGGAAAAGGGCATAAACAGGAATAGGACAGACTTCTTCCAGAGGGCAGAATTTAAGACTTCGGAACGGTCACGTTCAGGATTTTGACATCTTGGTACGGCTTGTCTGTCTTGTCTGTCTTCACTTTCTCAATGGCCTGTCAAAAATGCACAAGTTTTAGAAGTTCTAATCCAAACAGATTGATAGAAAGACACGGAGATATCCACAAACAATAGCGCAAAGTTTTCTTTAATTTAATTTAAATTACATCTTGTCATTGTTCCCACTCTTCTCAACACAAACAATAGACACAAAGTTCAAGCTCAACCATACCTGTACAACATCCATTCCCTTTATAACTCTGCCAAAAACTGTGTGCTTGTTATCTAACCAAGGAGTAGCCACTGTGGTGACAAAGAACTGAGATCCATTCGTATTTGGGCCCGCATTAGCCATTGAAACAGTGAAAGGTCGGTCATGTCGTAAACTGCAGAGATGGTATTGACACATTATGGGCAATGGAAATAATACTCACAAAGGGTAACGTAAATATTATTTGTGAAACAAAAATATGACAGCAAAAATACAATGTCGAAGCCAGGGCAGGCCCAATCTAGAAAAACTCAATACTTGCAAGACTACATTTGTTCTTGATTGGATAAATTAAATAACACGGAAAGAAAAGGGGGGAAAAAAAAAAAGGTCTTAGTAGGGGCTCCTTCCCAAGTCGAGGCAAGCAGAATCTGGAAAGGAAGGTACTACTTTGACATGCAATACCACAGAAAGATAGAGATCAATTTTTTAAAAATAAACAAATTAATCAATAAATCATTACCTCTTGTGAAATTCATCTTCAAATTCCCTACCCCAAATAGATTGACCACCAGTACCATCTCCTAAAGGATCTCCTGTTTGTATCATGAAGCCTTTGATGACCCGGTGGAAAATGAGATTGTCATAATAGCCATTCCGGCAATGGGTTGTAAAATTCTCCACTGTTTTCGGACACTCCTCTGGGTATAATTTCATGTGTACGTCACCCATTGTGGTATGCAAAATCTGGACCAACACAAGATGAACTTTTCAAGTAAAAAGAGGACAAAAGACCAAAGGCTAAGGAATGACCATCTGGAAGGAAATATGCAGCTTGGGTGAAAAAGAGTTTGTGAAGCCAATTAAATCAATAAAGTCAAACATATGAGAGAATCCGTGCTCTATCTTCAAAAAGAAAATGTCAGTATAAAATCCAAAGAAAAAAAAATGCGTAACTTTCCCCCCACTTTGGTCTTAAGCTCACTAGCTAAGATTTTTTGTCCAAAAAAACTAAGAAACAATTAAATTGGTCTTCGCATCATAAACTTCATTATTTGGCGGCCTGTTATAAGGAACATTCTAACTTGCAAGTAGCACTAAAAAAATTTGAGCACAAGTCGCAAATACTTCGCAAAAATCACCAAATTTATTTCACCAAAATGGAAAGAACTTTCAGCAGATATGAGTTCTACAACATTGACTTTCAGGATTCTTTGCGCCCCAAAGTCTTTTTTTTTTTTTTTTTTTTCCTTCTTTCTTTTTTTGATTTGATGATTGTCACAAGTTCTTTTCAAGGAAGGCTAAAAAAACATTTCTTGAACTGTTTGTATTTCTGCTTTCTTTACTCTGCAACTCTTAGAATAGAAATCAAAACCAACAAAGCACTAGATTTCTCCCTACCTTATGTTTTTCCTCATTTTTACCATTCTCTTGTACAACCACAATTTTTATTTCATTTACAGCAAAACACTCCAAATTTCTTAATAGTACAGGTTTTCCTCAAATCTTCACACCATATAACTGCAATTTGAATTATATGCATATGAGCTATGAAGAATTAAAGACTTACCACATTGTCAGGCAGAGATGTTGTGACAGACTTGCCAATATCTGATACAGCCAAGAGCTCATCAGGAGGCGGCTTCTCATTAAATACATCTCTTCCCTTAGTTGCATCTTCAGGTTCCTCTGGTTCTCTCCGACTTAAAAAACAATAAAAATAAAAATACAAAAAATAATAAATAATAAATAACTAATAGAAATATCATAAAGCTGATCAGAAGAGAAATAAATAACTCACAAGATTCACTACAAGTAAACTCGGATGTAAAGGGAAGTTGATGATCTCAGGTAAATTGATGTAGCGGAAGCATTAACAAAACACATTCAGTGATTCTTTACGAATACCAAAACTTTTTTTTCTTAATTGAGTTTGAGGGTGGGGAATTCGAACACTACACCATTTAGTGCAGTCAGGTGTAAAATTACTGCTAGGTTAGGACAAGATTTTCAAACCATCTAAATACACCACTAATGCACGCCCTAATAAAAGTTCCAACATAAAAATATAAAGTTGTCAAATAGCACAATGTGTTCTAGTATACCTGAATAGATAGATTCTGTGCTTCTTGAAAGCACAACATACCAAAGTAGGGTCTGTAAGAGGCTCTTTGTTTTCATTGGCATTTGCTGCGACTGTGGGCATTTTTCTAACCTTTTTACTGCTCCTGTCACCTAGATACAAGGCTATTCTCAAGAACCTATCATTGTTCTCGACCTTTCCAAGTATCCGGGCCACTTTATTGGTGTACAGGTTTACCACCTACAAGTATAGAGCAAACAAAGGAAAAAAAATATATATATAAGCACCTTTTTCCCCCTCTAGTAGTGGGGTGCCAAGTAAGAATTAAAGCAAAATATTTTTTTTCCTTCCTAGCAGATCAAAATCATCCAACAATAAAATGGGCACCGCTGATTTTCAGTAAATTTATTTTTTCTGCCCTCAGTTGGCGAAAGAGGTGGGGTGATTGCACAGTGGAATTCTTGATGATAACATCATCTTACTTTTATCCCAAGCAGAGTTGCATATATAAGGAAATTGGAGCTTTCATCAAAAACTGCATTTGGTTGTGGTGCAGTTTCTGTTTTCTCAATTTCCTTTTCAACAGCCATTCTTCGCCCAAAATCTATAGCTTCCAGCCGGTACAGAGGGACATCACTTCTTTGGAGATCTTGGGCCACCTAATTACCACAAAAAAATCAATATCAGAAACATGTAAAAGGGGACAAAAAAGAAAAACAACACACACTCTTTGACCACATTCTCTGAAATGTAAAAGAAAGAATTAACTTTACCTCTAGAGTTTCGTCATAAACACGTCTTAATTTGCCAGTTGCAAACCAAAATACACGTATCCTTCGATCAGGTGATGTAACTGAAAATTGCTTACCATTTGGGCTCACCTGCAGAATCAAATAATATGTTTATTCACATCTTTTTTCTTTGTCATACAAAAACATTATCAAAAATTAATAATAATAACAAGATTTTCTAAACAATGTAAAGCTTCTCAAGAATTCAAGGATGTTAAAAGATATTAGAAGGAATGAAACCTTTGTCTTTGCTGTAATGGAAGAACAATCTTCTCTATTAAAAAAAACTTTACAGAGCTGTTTACAATGGCTAATATAGCTGAACAAGGAAGGAAACAACATTCTACAATCAAGGGACTATTTACCATAATTAGACTATCCAAAATTAAATAAAATATTTACAGTTAATGCTAATTGCTAAAGTCACAGCAATCCTAACACTCCCCCTCAAGCTTGGCTATAGATATTAAATAGTCCAAGCTTGTCAATCAACTTCTCAAAGGTAGGCTTCCAGAGACTCTTTGTTAGAATATCTGCAGCTTGGCTTGAAGTTGGAACATACACGATACACACAGTTCCATCTTCAATCTTTTCCTTGATAAAGTGACGGTCTACTTCAACGTGTTTTGTTCTGTCGTGATGAACAGGATTGTGTGAGATACTAATGGCAGCTTTATTATCACAGTAAAGCTTCAAGGGTTCTTGTATAGTCTGTCGTAGTTCATTGAGCAGATTTTTTAACCACAAAGTCTCGCATAGACCATGAGCTAAGGACCTTAACTCTGCTTCTGCGCTACTCCTTGCAACCACAGTTTGCTTCTTGCTACGCCACGTAACCAAGTTGCCCCACACAAACGAACAATATCCTGAAGTTGATCTCCTATCTGTATCAGAACCAGCCCAATCTGCATCAGTGTAGACCTCAACTCCACGATTTGAAGCTTTCTTGAATAATAAGCCTCTTCCAGGGGTTCCTTTCAAATATCTCAACACACGATTAACAGCCCCCATATGCTCCTCGGTGGGTGCATGCATGAACTGACTTATATAGCTCACTGCAAAACCAATATCTGGTCTTGTATGTGATAGATAAATCAATTTACCTACCAACCTCTGATATCTTCCTCGGTCAACTGGAACACTGTTGCTTTGGCTATTGAGCTTAACATTAGGATCCATAGGCGTTTCTGCAGGCTTGCATCCTAACATTCCGGTTTCACTCAGCAAATCAAGGACATACTTTCTCTGTGAGACTGATATTCCTTCTCGACTTCTAGCGACTTCCATGCCAAGAAAATACCGAAGTTTACCCAAATCCTTCATCTCAAATTCGACTGCTAGACCTGCTTTAATTCGTGCCAACTCCTCAACATCATCCCCTGTTAAAATAATATCATCCACATACACTATTAGAATAGCTACTTTATCACCATTATGTTTGAAAAACAGTGTATGGTCAGCCTGTGCTTGTGCATATCCGTGCTTCTTGATTGCTTTCATGAAGCGATCAAACCATGCCCGAGGCGACTGTTTAAGTCCATACAGAGACTTACGTAGTTTCACTACTTTGCCTTGGCCTCCTTGACTAAATCCCGGTGGCAGCTCCATGTACACGTCTTCCTCTAGTTCTCCATTCAAAAAAGCATTCTTTACATCTAACTGTTGTAACGGCCAATCTAGGTTAGCGGCAATAGACAAGAGAACACGAACAGTATTAATTTTAGCAACTGGAGCAAAAGTTTCCTGATAATCCACACCATACGTTTGTGTATATCCTTTTGCTACTAACCTTGCTTTATACCGTTCAAGAGTACCATCTGAATTGTACTTAACAGTAAATACCCACTTACAACCGATTACTGTTTTATCGTTGGGTTTCTCCACAACGTCCCATGTCTTATTTTTTTCTAGAGCCCGAATTTCTTCTAGAATAGCACTCCTCCACTCCGGTTTCTTCATGGCCTCGTCAACAGATTTCGGGATCTCCACACTTGATAAGTTTGTCACAAATGATTTAAATTGCCCACGTAAATAACCATATCCCACAAAGTTTGAAATGGGATGTTTTGTACAGCCTTCAGTTTCCTTTTTCGGCATAACAAGGTTCTCCAAATCCTGTTTTCCTTGACCCGAATAAGAGGCAGATTTTTGGCAGCTTAAGGTCTTGATTTCCTTTTCCCCTTTTTGTTTTTTCTTCCGTGAGTAGGTCAACAGATCCTTTTGTTTTGGTGTAATGGTAGACTCTAAATTGGAACCTGGCTGGACAGTTTTGGCAAAATCAGGAATTTTAGACAAATCACATTTTTCCCTTTCTATTGTTTCGGTCAAGGACTGATTTGAGATTTGAGGAAGATTTTCTATTTGAAGATGCAGATTTAGAGGAGTAGAATCCCAAAGATATTCCCAAGAATTAAGATCTTTTTCCTGATTTTGGAAATTGGATTTGGTATCCGAATATGGTAACATAGCTACATCCTTTCCAATTCTAAAATGTTCCCAAAAATGTGACTCACACATATTCTCCCCCTGAGGCAGATTTTTAGGAAAAAAAGATTGATTTTCAAAGAAGGTGACATCAGTGGAGACCAAATACTTTCTTTTTTCAGGACTATAACATTTGTAGCCTTTTTGGCTTGGGGAATAACCAAGGAAAACACATTTTAGAGACCGAGGATCAAGCTTGGAACGATTGGGACTTGGAACATGTACAAAGGCAACACAACCAAACACACGGGACTCAAGGGTAGAAAAGGTTCTATACGCTGGGTAGAGTGAGGAGAAACAATCAAGTGGTGTTTGATAGTTCAAAATTTTGGAAGGTAAACGGTTAATCAAATAACAGGCCGTTAAAATAGCATCCCCCCAAAAATGTTTAGGAACGTTGGTAGAGAATAGCAAGGAGCGAGCAACCTCTAGCAGATGTCGGTTTTTTCGTTCGGCAACACCATTTTGTTTTGGTGTGTCGATACACGAGCTTTGGTGTAAGATGCCATGATTTTTAAAGAAATCACCCAAAATAGAATTAAAATATTCCGTACCATTATCCGTACGAAGTATTTTAATATTTGTGTTGAATTGTGTTTGAACCATTTGGTAGAAATCTTTAAAAATCTTACATGTGTCAGATTTTTCTTTGAGGATGTACACCCAAGAAACCCGTGTATGATCGTCTATGAAGGTTATAAACCACTTGTGAGATGCTAGAGTATTAACCCTCGAAGGACCCCAAATATCACTGTGGATTAACGTAAATGGTGATGACGGACGATAAATTTGAGATGGGAGGAATGAGCGTGTATGTTTTGCTAGTTGGCAAACATTACATTGAAAAACAGAATTTTTATTCATGAATAGGGAAGGGAACAGTTTTTTCATATAGCCATAACTTGGGTGTCCAAGACGAAAATGTAATAACATTATTTGTTTCTCAAGAGACAATGACGAAAGACACACTGAGGGATAAACGTGACTACTCACGGACTGAGCAAACGAAAGGAGATAAAGTCCATTAAGAGCTCTAGCACTGCCAATCCTCTTCCCCGTCTTCAAGTCCTGAAAAACACAAGAAGATTTAGAAAATTGAACACCACAAGGCAGGTCACTTGTCAATTGACAAACTGAAATCAGGTTATAGGTCAAATTTGGCACGTGTAACACATTTTGCAAAACAATGTGAGGAGTTATTCTAATAGTCCCTTTGCCTGCTACGGTAGAGAAACTGCCATCAGCAAGCTGGACCTTTTTCTGGCCAGAACTAGGAGAATAGCTTTGGAAAAAATGCGAGTTGCCGGTCATATGATCTGTAGCACCGGAGTCAATAATCCACTGCGCACCTGAGTCAAGCATGGCTGCTATGGTGGTTTCTGGTGTACCTGATTGTGCCATGAGAGATGTGCTTGATGCAGAGGAACCGGAGAGAAGTTTGCACAGATGGTCAACTTGTGATTTGGTGAAGGTGACGGTGCTGGAATGGTCAGCCTGAGGTTGGGCACCCTTCTTTTTTAGACGATTTGGCACCCAGTTCTCTGGCTTGCCATGGAGAAGCCAGCAAGTGTCACGAGTATGATACGCTTTATTGCAATGGTCGCACCATGAATTATTCTTCTGGGAATTAGGCCGAGAAGGGGCTGGACGAGTTGCAGCTAGTGCAGATGAGTCGGTTGAAATAAGAGCGGAGTCGCCAAGCATGACTCTTCTGCGGTATTCCTCGCGCCGAACTTCCGCAAACACCTCATCAATTGACGGTAAAGGTCGAAGTCCAAGAATGCGGCCCCGTACCTCGTCAAGATCCTTATTCAAGCCTGCCAGAAAATCATAGACACGATCTTTTTGGATGAATTTCTTGAAGAGAATAGCATCTGCGGGATCTTTCCAAGGGATGGATTGGAATAGATCAACTTCTTGCCATAACTTTCTCAAGGCACTGAAATATTGGGTGACATCAAGATCACCTTGGCGAAGATTACGTGCTCGGTTTCGGATCTCAAACAGTTGGGAGGAGTTGTCCAAGTCCGAATATGCAAGAGCCACAGCATCCCATATCTCCTTGGCGGTGGAATAGAACAGATACGTTTCTCCTATATCGTCCTCCATGGAATGGATTAACCATGCCATAACTAAGGAATTATTTGAATCCCATGTTGTGTACGAGGGATCATCCACTGGTGGTCTAGGAGAGGAGCCATCAACGTAGGAGATTTTGCCTTTTCCTCTAATCACCATGGCAGCGGAGCGGGACCATTGAAGAAAATTTTTCCCGTTCAGTTTTTGTGTGGTGATTTGAAGGGTATGAGAAGTATTTTCAACAGTTACAGCCGGAACAATTTTAGAGACCGATTGAGGAAAAATCGGTGGTACCTCAGATTCGGATTCTCTGCTCGTTCCCGACATGGTTTTGTTCAACTTGCTAATACCTTTTTAGCTCTGATACCATAAAGATATTAGAAGGAATGAAACCTTTGTCTTTGCTGTAATGGAAGAACAATCTTCTCTATTAAAAAAAACTTTACAGAGCTGTTTACAATGGCTAATATAGCTGAACAAGGAAGGAAACAACATTCTACAATCAAGGGACTATTTACCATAATTAGACTATCCAAAATTAAATAAAATATTTACAGTTAATGCTAATTGCTAAAGTCACAGCAATCCTAACAGATGTAAATAACAAGGTCAAGTCATACACGTGAAGAAAAAAAATTTAGCAAGATAAATAATAGTCATACCTCAATAGAAGAGACAGCAGTTTTGCATTTTACAATTTCAAAGAGATTAGTGTCACTTTTCATTCTAAAATCGACCCTGCAAGCATGAAAGAACAGCACTGTTACATATAAATCATAATTACGAAACCGTACAGATGTCTAACAATCTTGTATTCATACAAAAAGCAAAAAGAAAAATCAATAAAGACGGCAATTAGTTATTACCAATAAGAGGGAAAACTTATGAAATAAAAACACAGAAAATATAAAGTATAATGAAAATTTCATAAGCATATTATAAATCGCCTCTTTTTTTCCCCTAGGAAAAAATAATAAAAGTGTGATCCAATAGAGCACATACTTGTCCTTTGGGAACTCAAAATTTCCAGGGCTCCAATACTCAATCATGCCCTTTGTATCAGCTGAAATTACAGTATCAAATACATGATTGTACTTCATAACTTTCACAGGTCCCAAGTGCATCTGAAAAAAAAAATGAGAATTGTTTAGCAACGACAACATCACTAAAGTTCTCCTGGAAACTTATCACTAATTGAGATGCTGTGAGGAATTTAGTAACCACAATAGTCATTAAATTGAAACCATACCTCTTTGGAAATGACAGGTTCATTTGAACCAGCTCGTGCATCATATATATGTATATATGATGAGTTCCGATCACTAATAGCAAGCCTGGCTTTCGCATCCCCTGGTTTGTAGACCCACTCAACAGCACCAGGAACAAAGGATAGATGAATCATGACCATCATATCATAGTTGAATACATCGTATATCTTAACAGCATGATCATTGGAAATCGTACAGCAAAGAAGACCATCAGCACTGACCTGCATGGCTGAAGCAAGTCATGGTTGATGACTGCACCAATAAAAACATTTCCCAAACATAGAAACAAATAAATGCTGACCAACAAAGCTCGATAATATGCTTTCTCCAACAACATAACATATTAGTGGATAATAAATGTAACCCCTGCAAACCAAAAAGGTTGCTAACAAATTCCTCTAATGCCTATTCAAAAGAGATTTTAACAAAGTGCTCCCACTTTGATTCATCAACTAGTGGTGTTCATTAACGTATGCATCCAGGACCATAGTTGATGAACTACCAAAACTACATCCATCATCCTCGAAATGCTAATTAAGAAGCATTCCTGTAGGGGAATAGAAACCATGCCAAATGCCTAATGTGCTCATACATGCATGTTTAGACAGTAATACATTGCATTTGGTGCTTAATATGATCCCCAAGACACCCACAGGCCTTGAACTTTCATTGTGAATGTAGATTGCAGCCTCAAAGTACTCAATAGAAAAGGCTGATCTTTAAACACACTGCAATTCAGAAAGTGAAATACAAGGGACTTCTTGGATTGTGACATGACTTGAAGCTATACTTCCAACTTAGTAAGGTGAAGTTATTGCACATATTATAACAAGTTAAAAAAGGAAGAACTCACAGCTAGGCCTTCAATTGGACCAAGATGGGACCTAAAATGCTTAGCAAACTCGATGCCAGTAGCCTTTTTCTTCCAAAACTTTAAATGTCCTGGCAGAAGAACACAAAAGGACAGGGAAACGTAAGCAAACAACATGTTTTAAGCTAAAGGAGATTCTTTTGCTTTGCTTTTGTTTGCTAAAGAAGCTAAAGGAGATTTATACCTCAAGATGTCACTACCAACATAATACACCTGATATGCACGTATTATTCAAGTGAAAGTGAAATTCCATGAATACTCAGCAGACAGTAGATGCCATATTTTTTTTTAATTCGAATCGTTTTGGAGAGTGAAAATAAAGCTCTTTATTCCAAAAGCTCAATTCTTAGATAACAAAGTGTACATCAATGATTAACCTACCAAAGTCATCGTCATCATCTTAAGAAGGAATGACAGAGCAAATACTTAATTACCATCCCAGTTCACATCTTTATGAAACATGCAAATATGCATCACATCACTCATAAATTCATAATACTTGACTGATATGTCTTAGTTATAACCCTTGTAATTCATTCTTAACCAAATCAATATTGTAAACATAATTTAGTTAAAAAATTCTCGTTTTCAATGCTATGCACTCCTAGTTAAACAAATCAAACTAGCAGAAGCTCGTGATAGACATTTTGGGCACATATGAAGTATGATAAGGCAGATATATTCACCAAATACTCACATATCGCTTTGAACCTTTAATTCATTTCTGGTCATTAAAAAAATATAATATAATATAAAAAAATATAACTCTGTTTTCCAGAATTAACATCTACACCATAACAATTTCATTGGTGAAAAATAAACATAAACAACCACGTCATAGAAGCAATAGAAATAGTACACGGCAACACTCCGTAAATGTTAAAAATAAGCATCTTGATATTACCATCAGCACTTCCAGTAATGAAAAAGTCTGCAGCTGACACAGCAACATGCGTAACCACATCACGGTGCATATAACTTTTCTCATACCTATGTACCACAGGAAAAACACAAAAACAAGTAAATGAGAAGAAATCACAGCTTTTTCCACATTAAATTCATCACTCTTCTAAAATTGGAATAACAAAATTATTCATCCCAAGAAAAAACGGAATAACCAATATCCCGCATCGATGCAACCATTGGCAAATCCCAACTCCTAAGGCAATGTTTGGTATGAATACTCTCCCCTTAAAATTGGAAAATAAAGTTGAGATTCTTTGAAGGATTAGAAATCCCTCACTCAATCCATTCCCTACTCCTTTCTCGGCTATCAAACAACCATAGGTCCCAAAATCTTTTACTAATCCTCTCAGTCCTCTCTCTCGCCTTCCACTTTTCCCTCCTACCAAACAAGCCCTAACATAAAAGGGAAAACGCAGAAATGATCAACAAGAACTAATTTTTCCCATCTTAGTAAACAAAGGATTATAGCTTGAATAACTTAACACAACCAATATTAAAATTTACGAACACAAAAACTTAAAACCCTAAATCCGAATCTGAAAATGATCATTGATGTCAATCTCCATTTTTTAAAAGAAAAAAAAAACAAAAATAGAAATTCATAAAGCAAGGAATTGAACAACCAAACTAAAACAAAAGCTTGAATCTATCAAAAACTACAAGAACTAAAAAGCCATAAAACCATAAACCCTAATACTGGGAAAGTGGGACATACATGTTGGCGGAGGGAAGGGCGTCGAGGTAGGCTTGCTCGAACTGAAGAGGGCGCTTGGGGCGAGCGCGAGGGGCGGGGCCGGGTCCCACCATGGGCTCCTCCTCGGTCTCCGCCGCCGAGCCGCCATTGCCGTTCTCAGGTTTCTCCATTGTTTTCTCGGGACCCAAACAGCCAAGTTCTTGTCGCTCTTCTGATTCAGAATTATGTGTGTTTCGCTCGGTTTTCCTCACTCCACTGGCATCACAACCGAACAAAACCACAAATGAAAATTTATGTTTGTGTTATTTTGATCGGACTCTGTTACCATTTTGATAGTTTAAGCGGTATTTCACTTCAAAGAAAAAATATAAATATATGAGATAAAAGTTGTAATATTCTTAAATTATTATACTATTATTAAAATAATTATTTTTATTAATTTTTAAATAAAATCTGTTTTTTAATCAAATTATCAATAACTTTTTCTCAAAAATTAACGAAAATAATTATTATAATAATATTTCAATAATATATTAACATTTTAACGACAAAAAAAGTATCAGAACTAAGGCTGAATTTGGGAATTCAGTTTGAACTCATAGATTTCAGTTCAAACAGAACTGAAATGGTTTGGCACAACGGTTCAGTCCAAACTAGTGACTGAACCGTTATACAGTCAACTGAGCTTGTGCACTGTTGCCCCCTACTCGCCCACGTGCTACGATTCTCTTTCCTCTGTTCAACCATTGATTCAGCGAAGAGAAAATCTGCTCGGGCTGGCGATGCAGGTCATGGACGAATCTAACTCTGAGCAGATTCCACGAGGTAGCTGGCGTTTTCTTCCCTCTCACCACCTTCAATTTTTGCGTTAACTCTCCTCACAAACATTTTCTCTTTCCCCAGCCCATCCATCGACGCCTCCTGAGTCACAATCGTCGGCAAGACCCGTTTCCGCTCAGCCAAACGAAGGTGCACGAAGATCCCACAGGTTAGTTATGTTTATTTTGCTTTCTCTCTCTACTTTCTCTCTCTAGATCAGCTTCTCTACTCATCCATTTGACGTTTACAGCTTCTGCAAAAATAACAATCACAAAAAAATCTTGAAATTTCGGGCCATTGTGAACCGATTCACTTACGGTTTGGCTGCAGAGAGAGAGATCGGAAGCGAGAGGTCGAGATAGATATATAGGGCGAGCTCGCCGGAGGAGGTGATGCCGCCTGCAAACCATGGGTTTGCACGACAAGGCCCTGCCTTTTTTTTTTTCCTTTCTGGCTTACCCAGTGGTCGATTCGTCGATCGCCCGTCACCAGCCATGGCCTCTGTGGCCGCCCCCTGCTCGCCGGAGATCTAGGAAGAATTTTTTTATTTTTTTATTTTTCCTCGCCCGCGAGGCAGACGTTGGCCTGTAAGGAGATAAACATCCCCTGTGTAAACGGGATGTACAGTTTCGGCCATTAATAGACAACGGCCAGACATTAATGAAGGGGATTATTATCCCAAACGGCGCGTCGTTTGGGGATGACAGGCGCAAAAACGACAAGGCTGTATGTGAGTTATTGTGGAACGGCACACCAAGCATGGGGACGAAACGGCGCGTCGTTTGTGTGGCTGAAGGAAAAAACGACAAGCCTGGGCACACCAAGCTTTCTTGTCGTTTTTTCTTTTCTTCTTGGTGATTATTGTCGCGATCCCTTTCTGTTGTTCAAGCCAACCCACGACATGTCGTTTCTCATCCAAAAAATTGATTGGATTTTCTATTTTCTTGTCGTCTTTTTCGTTTTCTTCTTGGTTATTTCTAAGTAGTTAAATAAAAAAATAGTACCTAGGATTTTTATGGCTATTTATGAAATGACTTCAACATATCAAAATGACTTTTGTAAAATAGACAGGGTATGATTTTATTATTTTGGAAAATATTAAAATTTGTAATAATCGAAAATACGTATAGAAATTAAATTTTTTTTCCCTCTGTTTCTATATTGAAAAAATATCGAATGTTTCGGCAACTGTATCATATCTCAAGAATATTTTTATTTCACACATTTAAATTGTTTTTTTTTTTTTAATGATGCCCCGTAAATCTGTTATCATTCTTCTAGACTCAAACGTAGCTTTATCAACTATAATTGCCTCTTTATGCTATATATTTATTTGGCATATTACTCTTATTTTGTAGGTCATACTCTCGGATTCTGTATCGTCGGAGGCATATGCGTCGTAGATTGAGGTCCGCAACTCAGACTCAGACAAAAGGCCAAATTACCCACTTTTCACGCAGTAGGAAAGCATCGGTGCGACCCATTGCCTCCTGCCCTGATCCACCAGCCTCTACAGTTTATTCCTCTTCCGGCTCGAACTCTGTTAACCTGGTTGGCTTTCTTAAACTTATCGAATGACCGTTAATTTATTCTTGTTGAATTTCATGATTCCACGATCAAGTTGTTCGTAATCTGTCCTAAATTTGTTGCGATGCTAAAAATCTGAACTTTTCTAGGGTACGTGTATTGTCATGTGTTGAATTTTGATGTTCAAGTTGATTTTACATTTTTACGTATAAATTATTGCTCTTTTTTTTCCTTGTATTCGCTAATTTAAGGAAATGCCCCGTAAATCGTCGGGTGAGACGTATGGTTGGAACCCCGTCAAGGAAAGACGGTTATTGGAAAAATTGGATGACTTCAACTCTGCCAATCCCGGCCGACAGCCCGCCATGCAGATATATGACTTATGGGCCAATAAGTTTAACACCGAGTTTGGTGGCGTTCTCTCTCACGGCTCTAATTTATACCAAAAAAAAGAGCGCATGAGAAAAATTTATATGGGTTGGAAGGTCTTGAAAGTCCAGACCGGCCTAGAGTACGATTCTGAAGCCGATAGAGTTGTTTGCTCAGATGAGGCGTGGCAGAGTTTCATCAAAGTAATATTAATTTTCTAATAAGTATTTCATGATTATTATATTTATTAACCACTTGACTATTAGAGACGGATGACGTGGCATATCCCATTTTGCAGGAGCATCCACTATGCAGGCATCTCCGTTACGAGGGCCTTCGCCATAAGGAGTTGCAGTACAACGTGTTCGAGAAAACGCACGCGGCTGGCGCCTACGGTTATGGATCAGTTACGATGGGGGACGGTAGTAATCCATCCGTTGACTACGATTTCAACTTCGCCAACTCTGAAACACACCCGTGCTTAGAGGAGGACGTAACCCCGACCGCCGGTGGGCGGCAGGCCGACACGCGTCAAGGGCCCGACGTAGTGGCAGCCTGGGTAAGAGAAAGCAAAGGGATGCAACCGATGCGATGGCGTATGAGGCTATGGTGGAAGTCCAAGACTACTTCCGAGGCATATCGCAAACTAACGGTGGCAGTGAGCAATCAGTCCAAAACGGTGACCTAGTGCAGTGCATGAACATAATGAAGGGAATGGGTTACTCATCACATCATCAGATGATGATGTGGTACTACTTTGATTCTCACCAACATCTTATGGGTCCATTCTGTCAGATTGACGACGACCTTCGGCGAGATATTATTGGCTCCGTCATCAACCCCTAGCCGCCGCCAGCTATATGAGTGTTTATGTGTTTATCCCTGTTTGTTTCTGTTTTCATTGCTCTTTTCGGCAACATTGAGACTATTTTTATAAGTATTTGTTCAAAGGAAAAATATTAGTTCATGATGTAACCAATTTATGTAACAATTACCGCTAAATTGTCTTGTTAAGTGAATTTACGTTTAAGTTAACTGTGCGCTGAATTTTTTTTTAATTACGTTATGTTATGTCGGCAGTTGCCAAAATTAAGGAAATGCGTAACGGAGTCTGAAACTAATACAAAGTTTTTTCCTATGTACGTTAATGTATAACAGGAATTGTACACCAAGTATAGTGCAGCTCGGGAAGAAGAACATGAACGACCGTGGTTCCGCACACCATCGTGAAGCTGACAACCATGGGTCCGAAAACGGACAACGAAACGTTCCGGCTATGATTGCAATGTCAGTGTTTGCGTATCGTACATGGCGGCGTAGCATGCGCAAGGATCCAGTACCGATGCATAATTCAAGCTTAACAGGACAGATGCGCGTGAACGAGATACTAAATGGTCACCCACGTATAATTCAAGGTTTTATAAGTATGGAATCCGGCACATTCAGAGCGATATCTAACCATGTTATTAGTTGGGGATATATTAGTCGCGGATTATTATCCCCAACTAATAACATGACAGTGGACGAGCAGTTATTTATTTTTTTATATATTTGTGCCCAAGGCGCCACAATCCAACAAGCCTCCTACTTATTCCAACACTCGAAAGAAACAACGTCGAGGTGGTTCTATGCAGTGTTATTGGCCATTTGTTCACTGAAAGACGAGTTCATCAGGCCACCCGATTACACAGCGGTTCAACCATTGATTCAAGAGCACGGGTACAAATATCGACCGTGGTTTGATGTAAGTTATCAATTAACAATTACTAATATCATCGTATGTCAATACTTTAATAGAAAATCAGATGTAAGTTGATTGGATTTCATGATTTAAATAGTTTGCGAATTTTGCAGGGTTGTATTGGGGCGATAGACGGCACACATGTCCCATGTGTGCCTCCATCTGAAAATGCGGACGGCTGGATTGATCGAAAAAAGGTTTCATTCACAGAATATATTAGCGGCCTGTTCGTTTGACATGAAATTCACGTACATGTTGACCGGGTATGAGGGTTCGTGTCATGATGCTCGTATGTTGGGCGAGGCAATTGCATTCAAGGGTTTCTCAATACCTCCGCCAAGTAAAAAGAGTTGGCCTTTAACTGTCAGTAAATTATTCATATTCCCTTTAGGTTGAAATAGAAAATTGCCAACATACCATTCGTGAAGTGGTATTTATTTTGTAGGTAAATTTTACTTAGTCGATTCAGGGTACGCTAACAAGGATTGTTTCCTGAGCCCATATCGCCGAGAGACATATCATTTACCTGAATACCGAAGAAGGCGCGACGGGCTCGGCAACCGAAGAGAGGTGTTTAACTACACACATTCATCGTTGCGGAACTGTATTGAGCGGACATTTGGTGTCTGGAAGGCAATATTCAAAATACTAAAAGGCACCAATAGCTACCCGATGGACAAACAGGCTATGATCCCCGTGGCTTGTGCTGTTCTACATAATTTCATACGGATGGTGCAGGTTGGGGATCCCTTACACGAAGATTACGCCGAAGATTGTATGCCTGTAAGTGAGAATGTCGATATGAACGCAGATTATGAAGTTGACGACATAGCCTCCGATACAGGACCAAGTACAGGACAGCAGCACCATGACACGAGGAGGGATGCCATGAATATGTTGAGAGATGTGATGGCTGATGATATGTGGGACATATTTCAATCAGCCCCGTGGTATAGAATCACGTAAGCGTTGGCGTCGTGATGTCACTGTTGACAACATTATGACAGTAATGCTTAGTAAAACATTTTAACATAAAAGGTCACTGACCTACTACATACTGATGGTGGGTGTATTTTACGGCTATTTACGTAATTTCAGGAAATATTTCGATGACGTAAGTTGATTGGTGTTATAGATTGAAATTGTCAATCGCGATATTTTGCGTTAATAGAACCTATAATAGAATGTTAAATTGAGGATAAATGAAAATTTTAAGTTCTGAGTAGTTTGATTATAATTTTTCTTCAATAAAATAAATTAATTTAGTTGATAATATGAAAAAAGATAGTAGTTGAGGTGAAAAAATTACATTTAGTTGGAGTTTAGATAAGTTACCAAACACAAAAGGCAAAAAAATTGGTTAACTCAATTTTTATACATCCAAACAAGGCCCTTGTTTTTTTTAAACTTTGTAACTCAAACTTTTCACCAAACAATCAACTCAAACTAAACTTTTTATCTCAAACTTTTTACCAAACACTCACCTTTTAAACTAAACTTAACTTAACTCAAACTAAGGGTCTGTTTGGTGCACAAGTTCAGTTTGAGTTGAGTTGAAATTTTTAAGTTTGAATAGTAATTTTTGTTGACTTTTTCAGAAAAGACAAAAAACTTTTGGGGAAAAGACAAAAACATGATGAAAAAAGTACAGTTTAGTTTAAACTAAACTGGTAAACCAAACGGGTCCTAAACTTAAAAATATCAACTTGAACTTGTGCACCAAACAGGCCCTAAAGTTATAACTTACACCCAATTTTTACTTATACCCTAATTTTAGGATCTTTTAAATTTTTTACTCAACTTTGAAAACTATTTTACTTTATGAATTTTAAACTAATCTCACTTAAATCCTTTTATTTAGTTTTTTTTTTTTTTTTTAATTTTGAACTTGGGTCTTTTGTTTAGAATTTTAGTTAAAAACGGATAAAGAAAAAGAGGATTACATGTGGTCTTATGTTTTTTTTCTAATTGTTTCCGGTATAAATTATAACATAAGGTGTTTACTTAGACTAATTTTCCCCCTTTTTTCATATGTTTTTAATCAAAATTAAAGCTAACATGATTAAGTGGAACTAATTCGAAATCAATACTTTCATGGGTCTGTTGGCTCTTTAAATGGTGTGCCTGAAAATATAATTAATAAATGGACTTTTTTAAAACTCGATTTATCGTAATAATAGGTATTATCTCTGCCTTTTCAATTAGGGATCATCTCTCAAGCTTTATGATCCTCCATTGATGCTCGATAATGGTATTTTTTTATTTAACTCTAGTTCTTTTTTTTAATTGATTATTTTGTTATATTTTTTCTTTTATATATTTCAATTTGACAAGAAATGAATATTTTGATAACGATATCATGATCGACAACAGTCAATTATTAGAATTTTTATGAAATAATTACACAAAATATTTATTTTAGGGTCCTATTTTAAAATATGTCCATTTAACAACCACTTTAAAGAAACAATGTTATTCAATATTATTTTCCCTCATTATGATTCATATATGTTTTCCCTATTTTAAAATATGTCCATTTAACAATGTTATATGAATCATAATGTTATTCAATCATTATGATTCATATATTTTAGGGTCCTATTTAACAATGTTATGTAAATGTCCATTTTAAAGAAACAACCACTTGTAGTACCTATTTTGTCCTTTTAGTATATTCAATATTATTTTCCCTCATTATGATTCATATATTTTTTGTTCCTTATTTGTTCATTATTGTTGTATTTTTATATTAATTACTGGTTCTTTATTATAGTGATTACTTTTAATATGTTAGTATGGCTTAGGTTTTCTTTTAAACATATAATTTAAATTTCTTCCAAACCTTTTTTTTTTAGCATGATTTAGGTTCTTTATGATAATTTTTTTATATTATTATTGGTATTGTTTTAATAATTAGTTTAGAAAGTTTAAATGTGATATGAAATTACTTATTTTTTTATAATAATTACTATGTCATTATGATGCTTTTTAAATGTGCATGGTATTTTTTTCTTTATGATATTGTTATATCATTTTTATTTTTTTCTTTATAATAATTACTATATCATTATGATGTCTTTTTTAAGTTTTAAAGTGTTTAATATTTTTTAAACATATTTGTTTAATTTATATATATATATATATATGATTTGAACTTTATCTTAATGACCAATTATTTGTCATAATTATTGTTTTTCATACACCATGCAACTGTTATGTGTTATGTTCCTTTTTTTTTTTATAATAAATCAAGTAAAATAATTTTTTTAATGAAAGATTTACTTAATTTAACCCTTTTTTTTAGATTTTTTCTATTCTTTTTCATCAATTATTTATTTATTTATTTTCAATTCTTGATGAAAATGGTAATGTGATCTTTCTAAATACCAATTTAAATATTCATATAAATAAATAAAAAATAGACATCTTTTAAATTATAGGACATTCAAGTAAATAACCCAATTTTTATTACCACGAGGACTAAACCTCCAATAGTATCATAGTAGGAGACTGTTGTCGTCGACCGGCTCTGGTTGATTGTCGTGCTATTGTTTAAGATTTGTGAAAGTCTAACAATAAGATACTTGCAGCCACCAGCGGATTGTCGTTCAATACCACGGTGGAGTACCTGAAGTATCACGGCAGGATACCAAACATTACTCTTGGGCTACTGAGGATGTCTAAGTTTGATGTTGCATAATTGGTATTAAAAATTGATACTTTGGAGAAATGTCACAATATCATGCTTCTGATTTATTCTTACCATAGAAGAAGGGAAAAAAAAAAAAAAAGGAAAAAAAACTCTTAAAAAAAATATCATAACATGATATCATAAATGCTTATTTATTTACTTATTTTAAATTACTAATTATAATTGCTACCTCCGCCAGCGAGTTAACAGTTGGTTACCAACTAGTCAGTCTGGTTGCGGTAGAGGGATGGCCTCACCGGAGCTCAGTTTGCTTCGCGATCTGGCATCAGGAAGGCAGATCTGGCGTCGAAAGAGATCGGCATCATCGGCATTGCGTCGAAGGGTTGTGGGGTGAAATCAAGGTCGTTGAAGTGGGGGGAGGAAGAGAGGGGTTGTCGTGTTGGGGGTGAAAGAGAGGATGATTGGGGAAGAGAGAGAAAATTTGAAAATATGTTTAAATTAACTTATGGCATCATCATTATGACATTTTCTACATTACTTTTAAATTTGAGACAAAAATCAATGCATCCCCCTTATTTTTGTGACATACACCCTAATTATCCCATTAAAAATTCGTTAAGTTTTTTTTTTTTTTTTTTTTTTTTTTTTTTTTTTTTTTGCAATAACTTCTTTTTTCTTATGGCAAAACCTTAGCCTTGGTGAGTTGGCATGTGTCACACAGTTAATTTTGGCTAAATTTGATGTCAATGGATGAAATTTGTATTTGGATTCAATACTATCGACGTTTTGCTATGAGCTCAAGTTTTGCTTGGTTTAGTTTTTTTTTTTTTTTTTAATTCTTATTTTGATAAGAGTAGTCAAAAGAAAATAGTGAGATTGTATCTGTGATCTGTTACTCTTATATTAAAAAGAGAGTTCCTCTTTTCATTGTTTAAAAACTTAATCAAGTTACTTTTATATCATTTTGTGTGTGTGTGTTTTTCTTTTTCTTTGTCTTTTTCTTTTTGTGTACTTCTACTTACTTTTTTTATTAAAACTTTATTAAACTCTAACATTCCAAATACTCGAAATGTCATATATAACAACCAAAACAAACCTTTGTTATTTTCTTTCCAGCACTTGCCACCCAAAAACCCTGCCACTAAAATCCAAATTTGATGTAGTGACTGTTGGGGTTAGACTTCATCTTCTCATTACATCATTAGACTTCAGACGTGTCAAACGATAGATTCAAACGAGCGATGAACTCTTAGTTCAAATCTATAATATGATCATATATTTGGGCCGGACCCAACTTATGGTATTTTCTCATTCCATAAGCGGACAACGATTGTTCGTATAATTGGGCCGAACCCAATTTACAGTCCTAATTCATTTCGTCATGAATAACGATCGTTCGCATTCGAGCTTCGAATCAATCAGTTCAAACATGATTGGACATACATCGAATCTAATTTAAGCCACGAACGGTGCGATCACAAGAACTAAGCCTTGTTTTCTAATCAACGTTCGTCGCTCGAGCTCGATGAGAATTATAAGGGACATTCCCCATAACCGTCAAGTCCATTGTCAACTATGACATGTCAGATCTTTTATGATAACTGACAAACCCATGATTGACAATGACGTCACCTCTCGACAACTGCTAACTTCACATCGTGACATGTGTCCCCAAAGGACAACAAGCGAAAACCGTTCATCATCGGTTACTGATTCAAACCCACGGTCCTTCCTTTATAAATAGAGGAAGACCCCTCTTCAGAAAGGACCTTTTTTGGCCTAATTCTGACATACTGTTACGCTGTCAAAATATACCTAGCATACTTAATCAACACTGTATTTCAAAACATTCATACATAGTGAAAACAATCACTCACAGAGGACGTACATCATTTGGCGAACCTCTCTAATTTTGGTGTTGTTAATTCTCTCTCTCTATCTCTCTTTTTCATATCTGATTATTTCGATATCATGTTTTATGAATTTCAATAACGATTTCCAAAGGCCCAATCATCTGTTTGTTTCTTTTCATTTACTAACTCTGTTTAAAATTTGACGGTAGATTCCCAGCATCTACAGTTTGGCGCCCACCGTGGGGCCCTTGGCCATCTTACACCGGGAATTCGTAAAGCAACATGGCATAAGAACGTGAACACCAAGAGGAGTTTTCAGATGAAAGCCTTGTTCATCACCAAGAAGCTTCCACTTCAGGGGCAAACACCCAAATTGCCAACCTGACGCGATTAGTGGAAGAACTTACCCAGAAATACAACACCCAACAAAGTCAGATGGAAAACATCAACGCTGAGAACCAAGTTCTCAAGAATCAGTTGATGAGCATCAACACCCAGGCCGCCTATTCGTACTACTACAACCGGTACGTTGGGTACTCAGCAGGAGCAAACGCTGGAGGCTGGCATCAAGCCACACCTCACTTTCCTCAAGGGACGAGGAATGCCGCCTATAGCCCTGTGGCTCCCATGCAACCACTGAGTACGCCAGCAAACCCAACGAGCAACGAAAGGCGAGCACAACAACAACAACAACAACAGCAACAGCAACAACACCAACGTTCGGCATATGGATTCGATTCGAGAAGAGGCACCACTTCAGCTCGTCGTTCGACGCCCGACCTACTAGCAACACCAGAGTGTCCCATTCCACCAGGGGCCATGAATGTTGAAGAAATGATGAGAAGTTTCATGTCCGATGAAATGAGGACACTTGAAGCACAAATGAAGCAACGTTTTTCATCCCAGATTCATAGAGCAACAACTTCGACACCGAGGTTCGATGATCTCGCTCGTGGTGTCCGAGAGATGCCCCTTACGAAGCGGATTACCAACACCATCACCCCAAAGTTCGGCAGCATTTCCTTCCCGAGGTTCAACGGAATGTCAGACCTATATGATCATCTACTGCAGTATAAACACGTTGTACAGTCAACGAACATTCCAACCGGAATGCTTGATGATATGATATGTAAGTTGTTCGTGCAGCGCTTGAAAGGAGCAGCTCTCAGATGGTTCTGTAATCTCCCACCCGAATCCATTGATTCGTTCGATGAGCTTTCGCTCGAATTTATGAGGAGTTACTCTATTCACATTCAGTCTGAAAAGACCACAAAGGATCTATGGAGCGTAATTCAAGGCCCACACGAATCGCTTCGCGCTTACATTAAGCGTTTCAGCAAAGCGATTTCAGAGATCTCAGGGTTGGATGACGGAACAACGAGAGAAGCACTAAAGAAAGGCTTGAGGCATAGGTCTTTGTTCAAAAACGAGATATGCGCCAGGTATCCACCGACAATTCAGGACGCTTTACATCGAGCGAAAGGTTTTATCGAACTGGAGGAAGAAAATGAGCGAGTTGACCGGGATTTGGCGCGAACAAGGGAAGAAGTGGAAAAAGCTCGCGAAGAGCTAGAGAGAGCATTTAGACGTGAACGTCCCCGTCCGGCCCGACGAGCGGAGCACAGGGGAGAGAGAAATACGAGACGCGAACACAAGCGCCCACTTTCACCACCGAAGTACGCTATTGGCATCAGCCCTTTAGAATTGATCGCCCATCTTAAGCGTCAAGACTTCGTTACTTGGCCAAAGAAGCTGCCAGAAAACCCTACCAGAGACACAACGAAGTATTATGAGTTTCACAAAGATCATGGTCATCAGATCATCGATTGCAGGGCGCTAAGAGTGGAAGTCGCTGAGCTGCTGAAAAAGGGTCAACTTCGAGAATTCCTCACGGAGAAGGGCAGAGAGACGTACGGACTTGGTAGCGAGACCAAGGAACGAAGAGTTGTGCAGCAAATTGAAGACACGCCATCTCCACCGCCAGTTCGAAAGACGATAGGCGTAATTTACGGAGGCTCGATTTACAGTGGAGAGACAGTAACTGCTGTCAAGTCTCATCGAAGGAAAGCCACGTAGCCGATTACGACGATTCTCCCCAATGACCCCATCGAACATTCCATCAGCTTCCATAGCAGCGAGGCAACCAACCTCAGTCGACCTCACGACGATGCGTTAGTTTTAACTCTAAACGTGTCAAACTGTGAAGTAGGTCGAATTCTCGTTGATAATGGGAGTTCAGCGGATGTTCTTTTCCTCTCGACTTTGAGGGAAATTGAGTTGTCTGAGTCGGACATCGAACGTTCGACGGCCGTTCTAACAGGCTTTAATGGAGAATCGACCGCAGCGATTGGTAAGATTAAACTTCCTGTGTTTGCAGCAGGAGAGAACAAATTAACCACCTTTTTAGTTTTGGATTACCCATCCGCATACAACATCATTCTCGGCAGGCCATGGATTCATATGATGAAGGCTGTGCCATCAACATACCACCAAAGAATCCGATTTCCGACCAAGAGGGGAGTTAAAGAAATAAAAGAGAACCAGGAAGTAGCTCATACTTTCTACCTTCATTCTCTGAAGATGAAAACGAGCGACCAGTTATAGCAACTAGAGCAGAAGAAAGAATCGAGCGGTCAAGTCCAGCCGGACGTGGAGCAACTCGATGAAGTCCAGGTTGATCCAAAGCATCCAGATCGAGTTATTAATATTGGTTCACTGCTTGATTGCACTGTTCGTACAGAGGTTTTGAGATTTCTTCAAGACAATATAGACTGCTTTGCATGGTCACACAAAGACATGTCAGGTATCGACTCGGAAGTAACTACACATCGGTTGAACGTCGATCCTAGCCATAAGCATGTCAAGCAGAAGAGGAGAAAACTCGGGATCGAATGAAACCAGATTGTAAATGAAGAAGTGCGGAAGTTGATCGAACCTGGATTCATTAAGGAGGTGCAATATCCGGATTGGCTTACGAACGTTGTTATCGTGAAGAAGAAGAACGGAAAGTGGAGAGTCTGTATCGACTTCACAGATCTGAATAAAGCATGCCCGAAGGACAGCTTTCCCTTGCCACATATCGATCGATTGGTGGATGCAACCGCAGGACATGAATTACTTTCATTCATGGACGCGTTCTCTGAATACAATCAGATCCTCATGCATCCCGACGATCAAGAGAAGACCGCTTTTATCACAGAGTGGGGGATTTATTGTTACAAAGTCATGCCCTTTGGGTTGAAGAACACTGGCGCAACATATCAAAGGCTTGTCAACGTAATGTTCGCTGATCAACTTGGTCGAACGATGGAGGTTTACATAAATGACATGCTGGTCAAGTCATTAAAGGCCACGGACCATATCGGACACCTGTCAGAGTGCTTCTCGGTACTTAGACGGCATAACATGCAGCTGAATCCCTCAAAATGTTCGTTTGGTGTTTCGTATGGAAAATTCTTAGGCTATATCGTCACACAGCGAGGGATCGAAGCTAACCCGGATCAAATAAAGGCGATAATGAACATGCCTTCACCAAAGAACAAGAGAGAGATTCAGAAGTTGACTGGTTGTATAGCAGCATTGAACAGATTCATCTCTCGATAGACCGACAAATGCCAACCACTTTTCAAACTACTCAAAGGGAACAAGAAGTTTGAATAGAACGAACAATGCCAGCAAGCTTTTGACGAGTTGAAAATGTAT
Organism: Ficus carica; assembly: GCA_009761775.1. Taxonomy (NCBI): domain Eukaryota; kingdom Viridiplantae; phylum Streptophyta; class Magnoliopsida; order Rosales; family Moraceae; genus Ficus; species Ficus carica. The sequence goes on along the minus strand of CM019747.1, from coordinate 3,043,569 downwards.
TTATCCAGCCCTCCGATTCTAGCTAAACCACTAACTGGCAAAAGTTTATTTCTCTATTTAGCAGTAACAGAAGACGCAGTAAGTGTCGTTCTTGTACGAGACGAGAATGGTGAACTACCAGTGTACTACGTCAGCAAGTCGCTACTTGATGTAGAAACGAGGTACCCGATGGTTGAGAAATTGGCTCTAGCTCCCATTACCGCTGCGAGGAAGCTAAGGCCATATTTCCAATCACACTCAATCGTCGTAATGTAAACTTATCCGCTTCGAGCCATCCTTCATAGTCCAAAATTATCTGGACGCTTGACAAAGTGGGCGGTCGAGTTGAGTGAATTCGACATCGAGTATCGGGTCCGAACCAGCTTGAAATCGCAAGTACTTGCTAACTTTGTAGCTGAACTTACTCCAGATCCTTCAACACCAAATATTCAAGAAGAATGATGCTGGACGCTCATGGTGGACGGAGCATCAAATGTCAAAGGATCTGAAGTAGGAGTATTTTGTAAATCTCCTGACGGCGAGATAATCAAGCAGTCATTTCACCTTGGATTCAATACTTCGAACAATGAAGCTGAATATGAAGCCTTAATCGCTGGGTTACGTTTGGGGAAAGCACTGGGGGCTCATCGTTTGAAAATTCAAAGCGACTCACAGCTCGTTGTGAACCAAGTGCTTGGAAAATACACAGCCAAGGATACAAGGATGGAATCTTATTTGAATGTTGTTTGTTCGCTTGTACAACATTTCGAAGAGTACTCGATCAAACAAGTTTCGAGAGATTTGAACACGCAAGCGGACGCCTTGGCTTCATTTGGTTCAACATATGAGCCAAACTTACGACGAAGTATTCCAGTCGGGTTTATTGAAGAGCCCAGTATCCAGATTGAGGCTACGTTCACGACAGACGAAGTAAAGGAAGATTAGCGAACGCCCATTGTAGCTTACTTGAAACAGGAAACGCTACCAGAAGATAAACAAGAGGCGAGAAGAATCCGAACAAAAGCTGCAAGATTTTAAATGATTAATGACGTCCTCTTTCGTCGTTCGTTTAGCAGACCCTATGTTCGATGTCTCGATGAAAAAGAAGCTACTTACGTGCTGAAGGAAATCCATGAAGGCGAATGCGGGAATCATTCTGGGGGACGATCACTATGCAACAAAGTCAAGTGACAGGGCTACTACTGGCCTACCATGCTTCAAGACAGCGAAGACTTTGTCAAATGATGTGACAAGTGCCAACGTCATTCCCCAGTTTTTCATCAACCCACAGAACGATTATCGAGCATTGGATCTCCTTATCCTTCCATGAAGTATTCAATGGACATTGTCGGGCCATTACCAAGGGCGAGCGGTCAATGAACGTACTTGCTTGTACTCACCGATTATTTTACAAAGTGGGTAGAAGTAGAGGCGTTTGCAGAAATTAAGGATTCGAACGATGAGGGCTTCATCTGGAAGAATATAATTTGCAGATTCGGACTGCCCCAGGAGATTGTCACGGACTATGGATCCCAATTCATTTCGGGCAACTTCAAAAAATTCTGTCAAGGCTGGAAGATCGAGCTCAGCTTCTCTACCCCGAGATACCCACAAGGGAACGGACAAGCTGAAGCAACCAACAAGACGATAGTACAGAATCTGAAGAAGAAACTCGAAGCACGAAAGGGGCGATGGGCAGATGAACTTCATGGCGTACTTTGGGCGTACAGAACAACCCCACGCAGAGCGAACGGTGAGTCTTCATTCTCACTAACCTTCGGTGCAGAAGCTGTTATCCCAGCAGAAATCGGTGTCCCTACACTCCGGCGTGAATTGGCTTTTGAAAATGAAAGTCAAAATCAGGAAATGCTCAACGACAGTCTGGACGTTCTTGACGAAAAGCGAAATCAAGCCTTGGTTCGCATGGTGAACTACCAACAGTCAGTGTCGAAGTATTACAACTCGAAAGTTCGACCGAGAACTTTTAATGAAGGAGATCTCGTACTTCATAAAGTTTTCCAGAACACTGCCGAGCCAAACGCAGGAAAGTTGGGAGCAAATTGGGAAGGTCCTTACAGGATCTTGAAAGTTATTCGACCAGGCGTCTACCGTCTGGAAACGAGCGATGGAGTAGAAGTTCTTTGCAGTTAGAACTCGCATCACCTTCGCAAATATTACTTGCAATTTTCTTTTGGAATTTTTACCAAGGCTTTGTAATTTATTTTAACTTTATTTGTAAATGCTAGATCCGTTACAACCAACGTTTGATGCGACATCGAACCTGTAGGTCTACGCCAACAACTACATTCCAACTTTGAACTACGTTCGACTTGATCCCTAAACATTGAGTACGTAGGCAGCTCGTATACGTTTGTACGAGTCCAGTCACAAAAATCAGACAATTTCATTGCAACTATCGAACTACGAATGGCTTGATCCCTAAACATTGGGTACGTAGGTAGCTCGTCACACATGAACGAGTCTAGCTACACTTCTTAATCAAAAACGTGTTTTTGAACGAAAAACATGTATACTCCAAACACTTTCCCATATTTGATTACGGACGTACATTTTCAATGCAACTGTCAAGGTTTGAATGCTCAACGTTCAATCAACAAACTATATTATTCATTATCGGCAACTCATCACTTATCGCATCTCGTTCGATGCTCGACTCGTCATAAACATTTGACATTCGCATCAATCATTACACATAGATGTGAATAAAAATTCCAAGTTTAAATTGATGAATCGTCATTGTATACAAACTTGATGTCCAAATAAAAATTGATATAAAAACATTAAAACTACATTATAAGATCTACTGTCGCGTTTCGCGCTCTTCTGAAGGATCGGGGTTGACAAGGGGCTCGATTCCAGTTGGCCCTTGGTCGATCGACGCTGGCACGTCTCCACTTGGCCATTGGACGTTCGACGTTGGCAAGGCTTCAGCAGGAGCAGACGATGAACATCCGGCATCGTCGAGGGTATCCTCATACAACTTGATCTCTTCGTCAACTTCAGCATCAACAAGGATGCTTATACTCCTTGAGAATATCGTATCAAGCCTTGAGAGTTGCCTTCTCGAATGCATCAAGGATCTGCGTGCCAAGCGCTGAATTTTCAGCCTCGAGGGTTTTGATTTTGGCTTGCACCTCGTCAAACCTTCTGACCATGATTTCCATCATGTCTGTGCCCTCCTTCGCTTCATGCATAATCTTTTGAAGCTCTGACGTCAACCCCTCAGCGCTCGACTTGACATCTTTGAACTTTCGTTCGATGTCTAGCAACTTCTCCTCACGCGCGCTGTTTTTTTTCTCGAGTTCTTTATTAATGTCCTCGAGCTTCTTTATTCAAACCTTCTGTTCGGCAACTTTATCAGTTGTTCGATAGATGAGCCCCATTGCTCGAACATTAATCTGCAATGTAAATTTACAGTACCTTTAAAACATGTACATATTATAAATTTACAGGTTACAAATTACAAGTTTTAAATACATGTCCGTACCTTTAAGCCATCCCATAGAAGATCATCGAGATGGCTTTGAAGTGGACCCTGGCCCATGGTTTCGGCATCAGCTTCAGATAACAGTTGCCGCATAATTTCAACGCTCGTCTGTTGGTCTTGCAGAAGTCTCACCTTTGGAGGCAAGTTCACCTCAATTTGCGGACCTTCGATGTCCGGCTCAGGAGTCACAATTTTTGATTTCTTGTTCCGCTTCGCTGGAACTTTCCTTTTAGCTTTCTAGATTGCCTTCCTTTTCTTGGCAGGAGGTGAAACAGGCTTCGATGGGGGTTCTGAAGAAGAATCAAGGACAGGAAAAGGCGCAGGTTCGTTGCCCTAAAGAACATTTTGTGATAAAGCAGCAACTGCAGCTGCCTTCTCAGCTTCCTTCTTAGCCTTTCGCTTGGCCAGCAGATCCTTGGGGTTGGGGGACTCTATGATCATCATGTCCAAGGCAAAGTCTGCGATTAAAACCTCTTTGTCAGAAAGGGGCTCGATGAACAGTAGAGGGCCGAAGAGTCTCCTCAACGCTCCCCTAATCAAAAATGGCCAATCGACCCAGGAAGGAACTCATTTAGCAATACTTGATGAGAGTTCGACAAAGTTCTTCCAAAGGCTCGATGCCTTGAATCTCTTTGGAACGTTGATCTCGTCCAACTCTCGATTTGGTTGAGCGAGTAAGCGTTTAAGCTTCTCCTCAAACAAAAGAGCTTTCGGAGGTGGCTTCTTCAACTCCTTACCTGCAACATAAAAGCAACAAATTCACGTAAGAATTTGAACAGTTTACTCAATTTTCGACGTTCTTCGTTCGACACTTACGAAAAGTTCCCCATAAAGGGTAAAATGCATTGACGAGTCCTCCCATTGACTTTTCATTCACATGCATGAAAAAGTAATGGTCCTGCCAGTATCTGTTAGCGTTCTTCATCTCGCCAACAACTTGCTTCTTCCTTCTGGGATACATCGAGTATCGACCATGATCCTTGAAATTTTCTTGGGGGTAGTAAATTGCGAGTATGTCGTCTACTGATAGCTCGACGCCCGCTTCGTCCGCCAGTACAATCAATCCCAAGAAAACCTTCATCCCATTCGGCATCAACTGAGGAATGGCAAGTTGATAGTGATGAATGCACTGAACAAAAAGAGGAGGAAGGGGGAGCCGAAGTCCGCACTCAAAATAGATGGTATACATACATATCCATCCCTCCGACACCGTGTCCGCTCGTTCTTCTTTCAAAAGGAGACGAAGCTGGACTTCATTAGGAAATCCGAATCGACCCCTGATATCGGACAAGTCTTCTTCCGTCAAAACCGAACGAGGATTCGACGTTCAAAAAAATGATTCGACACTCAAACACCGTGGCGGCTTGGTTAATCGAGCGACAGGAGGAATCGATAAAGCCTCGGCTCTCGATGTCGTTGCTGGCCGACTCCTCTCCGATGCTTCGTTACTGGTCCCAGTGTCCGTTCTTTTGTGTTCGAATTCATATTCGAATCTCGAACGACGGATGGTTGATGCCAGTTCATCATCGTCGGAACTGCTATCACTGGAGTCGGTACTCGTCCATTCTACATCCACGTCCTCGATAACTTGTTTTTTTTTTTTTTATCCATGGGTTCACAAACCAAAATTTTGGACGAACGATGGAAGAATTTCAAATCTAAAAGCTTTTTCTCGATCAAAACCTTATGAAGTTCCGAATAAATACGAAGAACAATAGACTTAAAACCCCAAAGAAAAACCCAGAAAAACTCAAAAAATCCCCTCTACCAAATCTCTCACCCAAAAGAAATGCAGAAAAACCAACCAGAAAGATTCGGAAACAGAACGAAAATTACTTTACCAAACCAAAATTACTTAAAACGGAGGAGAAGAAGAAAAGAAGTCTTGCTTGAAAATTCGAAGGTCTTGGGAAACTCTCGGGTCCTGAGTTTTCGAATGCTTCAAATGTAGAAATAAGGGATGAAGGGGGGGGGGGGTATGCGAAACGTTATATAACTTCACAGTGCATCCAACGGTCCCGATTTTTCAGGAAATGCTTGATCAAACGGTGTGAATTACGAAACTTTTCGTATTCCCGCTTAAGAGGTCGTACGTCGCAACGGTTCGAATCCCGAAATTTCACGTATCATAGCTCAGATTTCTTACGTCACAACGGTACGAATTCTGAAATGAAACAATGATGCCGTCTCGAAGTACCCATTTAGTGCACGCCACGTGTATGCGAATAACGTTTCTCCCTGGGCTCGAGATTTTCCATCGATTGATTCGTCAGTCTGTTCAGATATCTCTGATCTGATGTAACAAAGACTGATGCGACTTTCTCGCTAATAATTAAACACGTTATTGAGGATTCATCGCTCGATAGAGTGGGGGGCTATCTGTTGGAGTCAGACTTCGTCTTCTCATTACATCGTTAGACTTCAGACGTGCTAAACGATAAATTCAAACGAGCGATGAACTCTCAGTTCAAATCTATAATATGATCATATATTTGGGCCGGACCCAACTTATGGTATTTCCTCATTCCATTAGCGGACAACGATCGTTCGTATAATTAAGCCGGACCCAATTTACAATCCTAATTCATTTTGTCATGAATAACGATCGTTCGCATTCGAGCTTTGAATCAATCAGTTCAAACATGACTGGACATACATCGAATCTAATTTAAGCCACGAACGGTGCGATCACAAGAACTAAGCCTTGTTTTCTAATCAACGTTCGTCGCTCGAGCTCAACGAGAATTACAAGGGACATTCCTCATATCCGTCAAGTCCATTGTCAACAATGACATGTCAGATCTTTTATGATAACTGTCAAACCCATGATTGACAATGACATCACCTCTCGATAACTGTTAACTTCACATCGTGACATGTGTCCCCAAAGGACAACAAGCGAAAACCGCTCATCATCGGTTACTGATTCAAACCCACGGTCCTTCCTCTATAAATTGATGAAGACCCCTATTCAGAAAGGACCTTTTTTGGCCTAATTCTGACATATTGTTACGCTGCCAAAATATACCTAGCATACTTAATCAACACTGTATTTCGAAACATTCATACATAGTGAAAACAATCACTCACAGAGGACGTAACACATCATTTGGCGAACCTTTCTAATTTTGATGTTGTTGATTCTCTCTCTCTATCTCTCTTTTTCATCTCTTATTATTTCGATATCATGTTATTTTATGAATTTCAATAACGATTTCCAAGGACCCAATCATCTGTTTGTTTCTTTTTATTTACTAACTCTGTTTAAAATTTGACGGTAGATTCCCAACATTTTCAATGACAGCATGTGCCATTACAACCAACAAGAATTCCAATATCATAGACATATATATAATAAATATATATATATATATATATAAAGATTATATATCATCTCCATTCTCCACCACCAAATGATACCAACCCTACTGTCCTACATCTTATACATGCTAACTGATCACACTGCTTGTGCTGCTATTATTGCAGGTTTTTTCTGTTCACATCAATTTGGTGGACTGGACTCTTAATATTACATCTATAACTCGACAACTAAAATGGTAGGTACTAACACATATAACCTTAACGTCAAATCAGTGGAAATTACACACAATCGCTCACTTTAGCTGTCGAATTCAATTGAGCAACTAAATAGTACTCTTTATCGATCACAATGTCTTTAATGATGGTGAAAGGATTGTGTTTCCTTTGTTAAAATCTTGAGTTTGAACTAGTCTTATTATTATAATTAGAATATGTATGAATAATTCATTTCGAGAGAAATTTATGTAAATACATCGTCACTTAATAATCGACAAGATTTTGAAAGAATAGTCATGAAATTAACTTATAATTATTTATGTTCATCGGCATTATAATTTATAACCAAACTATCTTAGAAAAATGAATTTGGCCGATGATCAAATTTATCTTCTAAAACTTGCCAACAATAAAGTTGAAAGGAAGGTTTTGGTTCACATCAACTAGCAGGTGGAATACTAACTAATTTACAACCATAATTTGACAAATGAACTGGTGGGGCACAAAATTAATGTAACCTAACGTGTCAATTCAATAAAAATTTGACTAGATAGATTTCAAAAAACTTCATTTTGAACATGCTTTGACTAGAAGCTTGTTCTTTGACGTACGTGTCCTTTGTTTCTGGTCCTTATATGTTGGCCATGAAAAAGTAACACCTAAACCACAGGCAGACATCTATTGCAGGTGTCCTGTCTAACCAACAATGATTCGGTTTATGTATATGTCCTAGATTGTAAATCCTGTCATAAACAGATAATTTATAAGATTTTGTCTAATCACATCTCTGAAAGCGGGACGGAGTCGAAAATACATTTTAATAAGGACGTACATAAAAAAAAAAATTTGGATAAAATAAATTTTATTGAGGATTAAATGAAAATTTTTAATTTTAATAGGTTTATATGAAAATTTTTAATTTTAGTGAGGGTAAAGCAACAAAATTATAAATATATAATAAATTTTAGTAGGGATTATATGAGAATTATTTATTTTTAGTAGGGGTAAAGTGGGAACTATATGAATTTTTTTTATTTTTAGTCAATGTAAATTGTAAAAATTAAAAAAAAATTGGGATAAATTTAAAAAAACAAAAACTTTCAGTGGGGATGGTAACGCCCCCCCCCCCCCCCCCCCCCGGCTTCGCGACCGGAAGGGGACATGATAATGCCATGCAAAACATTTTACATATAAATATTAAATATATATACTCTCTTACCCAGAGTTAGAACTTTTTTTTTATACGTTATTATAACAACCAATTTATTTCATTATAATTTGTTTCAGTTATATTTGTATTTTGCATCAACAGTTGCTAAATAACATCATGTTACACAAAATTTTACGTAAAATTACTAGTAAGTCAACTAATTATTTTAGGCTGTTTCTTAAAAAGTTACAATTGATGGACTTGTTTGGCCACCTGACATGAGAATATTCATATACACTTGAATGTACGTGTGGCTTTTATGATAGGAAACTGTTAAAATATGAAATTATTATTGACACACCTCCTAAAAGTTTTGGATAGATTGGTAAACTAACAAGGTATTAGAGTGAGAGGTACTGAGTTTGAACCCCTGCAATTGTATTATTTAATCACTTTAATATGATCATGTGTTGGGTCTTTTATATGTTTTGGGTTTCATATTTGTTTTGGACTTTCTTATGAACATTTGTCTGTACGTTTGCCCATTATTTGGCCTGCACGTGAGGGAAAGTGTTGAAATATAGAAATATTGTTGGTCCACCTTTTAAAAGCTTAATGGCTTGTTTGGAACTTAAGTTTGAACTTAAGTATTTCATCTTAATTTTTGTCTCTTTCTGAAAAGTTAATAAAAATTATAATTAGTTTCTGAAAAGTCAACAAACTTCAACATAAAATTTTCATTTCAAATTTTTGTTCCAAACATAAGCTTTTGAGATAGATTGATAAACTATTGTGCGATAAGATTTGGGCATATATATTTCATTTGTTTGAGGTTGTTTGTATGTTGCTGTTACAAATTAGACATGTCATGTGTCTATTGTGCTTTAATAGAAATGACTCATTTCAAACTATATTTTAGATTTTTAGATATTTAAACCGGCCAAAAAAAAAAGAGTTCGATTCTGGCTCTTCTTAATTTTTAGAAGATACTATGTGAATGTTAAGTTCAACCTACTGCCACTATGATTCTCAAAATTTGACAAGGGTCCAAAATTATTGGGGTAGGGGGAAAAAAAGATATGCATTATAATTAACATTAATTTTGATCATTTTATTTTGCATCACTTACTTTCTAATTAACTATCCACAAGTCCTTTTTTTTTTTTTTTGGTCGAAACTATCCACAAGTCATTATAGCATGGACAGAGTACAATAATAATTGATGGTATAAATATATCTAATAATGAATTGAGATAATTATTAACATGACAATATAACACAAAAGAAAATAACTAAACTCAAATATTATTTATAATTCTTAAGACCTTGATGATCCTCCTCAAGTACTCTTCTTCTTCCCTCAATTCTTCTCCTTATCCCATTCTCTTTCTTTTTTTAATCTATCTATCTTCGTCCGGTATTAATAACAATGAATTCTTATTAATCCTATGATATCTTTAGTGTCGTTTTTAAGGCTAGTATGGTATCCACATTTCAATTAAATACAAGCAAAAAAAGGGTTTTTTTTTTTTTTTTTTTTTTCCTTTTTGGTAGCGGTGTACTCCGAACTTGTCACACAATTACAATTTGTATTCTGAATGTTTAAATTTTAACAATTTATACATTAAACTTATAAATCTGTAGTAATTTGATAATAAGATTGTGCCAAAAAGTGTGTCTGATCATATTTGGAAAGGGAATTTGGTCATGGAACCAAGTTCTTTTTTATCTAGTATTTTAAAATTTTTCATCAAATAGAGTATTTAAATCTAATCCTAATCTCTGTCCTTTTATCATCTTTCAATGGTACGACATAAGGAATTAAATTTGAGTTTATACGCTGTCATATTGATAGTTTTGTTAAAAGCTTTTAAGTTAATAGAAAATGAATCCAAATGGAACATGAATTGTAAAACTAAAACACTAGTCCTTTTGAAGAGGATTTAGTTCATATGTCCTCTTATTTATGTCATCATTCATATCCGTCCAATAATAATATAAGACGTGTGTAACTAATATAATCTTTTAATTAATTTCATATGATATTGTAATTAAATATACATGTTTAATTGACATGTTATAATATTATTGGAGGGATATGAAGGGAACATGAATAAAGGAGCATAGGAGTTAGGATCATTTCGAAGAAGCTACTCAAATAAAATTTTGAAAGATGAGAACTATTTTCAGCCTGGTTCGCAGCAATATTTATTTTTCTACATGATAAGTGGAAGAAGAAAAAGTTATGCTAGAACCCCTTTTCTCTCCTCCTCCTCCTCCTCCTCCTCCTCCTCCTCTGTTGCTCATTTTATTTTTATTTTTTGTTTTTGTTTTTGTTTTTGTTTTTAATTGAAATGACTAGAAACTCATTTATCTTGTTTTCCTGTTTTTTTACCCATCTTCGAAGAATCATGACAACGAAGACATATGCAACAATCACTATTTCTCTTTTCATTCACTAAAAAAAAAAAAGAATCTATCTCTCTTTTTAGCAAGTAACCGCGCCTATTCAAATGCCATAAAATTATTTAAGAAAAAGTGTTTAGAAATAAAAAAAACAAAAAAAAAAACAATTTCTCTTTTTAGCAAGTAACCGCGCCCATTCAAAACCTCACAAGTTTGTTAAAAAAGTGTTTAGCCAAATTAAAAAAATAATAATAATAAAAATAAAAAAACCTCAATAACTTAGTCCTAATGGACCGTCAAAGATGGGGTTATATCTCCTCATGATGATAGTTGATATTAGGCAAAACAATAGAAGCTTTTTCCACCTCCCAAGAAAAAGGAAAGGAAAAAAAAAAAAAAAAAAAAAAGCAACCAAATTTGAAACCCATTTTGTATGGTTTTTTAAACCCAAAAGATATGTCGTTGATATAATTATTTTATTTTGCAGCTGTGTTAATCATTATTACTAGATAATCAAATGTCTTTCCTTTTTTTCTTTCTTTCTAAGTTCAGTGCCCTTTTATGAATTGTTTGTTTCCTTGTAACAAAGTGTGGCTACAAGGGAGACAATATGCTTCTTTATTGTGTGCCTTTAACCTTTTTATTCACATGTCATCCGCCTTAATTTATTTGTATCACCCAACTTTTTTCCTTTTAGCTTTACAACCTTATTTATTTATTTTAAAGGATTTATCTATATATTTTGCTAAAGTGAAACTTAGATAATAATAATAATAATAATAATAATAACTTTTTTTTATATATATATTAGAAGAGATTACCTTTTAAGCACGATTTGTGGAGTTTGTTCCGTTTGTATAACCTATGTAGTAGTTTTAGCAAAAAAACCTATGTAATGTTGTTGAATGCTTTTCTTTAAAAATAAAAAATAAAAATAAAAACCTATGCAGTACTAGTATAGGATCTAGTGGTCCGTTGCTATTGTTTTTTGAATAACTTTTCCTGATCTTTCGTGTAAGTTACCACAATAGGTTAAAAGAAATAAAAAGTAAAAAAAATTTAAAATTATTCCACCAAAAAAAATGATATATTTAAATTTAGCTTAATTATGTGATTTCATGCATAATTTATTAATAATTTTATAATTGACTCCATCATAATAAAGAGTTCGAATCTCTGTACTCCCAAATAAAAATAAATAAAAAAAGTAAATTTCTGGTTTGGTCCCTAAATTTTTAAATTAATGCAAGGTCTCTAAACTTTTTTTTTTTTTTTGTAGCTGAAATGCTCTTAAGCTAATAAAAGCATAGCTACAATAGTCATTTTCGTTAATTTTTACACAAAATCTGTTAATTAGTATTATTTTTTTTATCAAATTATTAACCGATTCCGTCCAAAAATCATTATAAAGGACTATTATAGCCATATTTTAATAGTCTATTGGCATTTCAGTCAAAAAAAAAAAAGATCAAGGTCAAAATTGCACAAACTTAAAAATTTAAGAACTAAATGAGCAATTTACTCAAAATTTATCTTTGTGTATCAAGAATTTTACTTTATTAAAAAAATATACCATGTGTTTTGAAACATTTTATGCTTATATTATGAGATTATATTTAATATATAAATACATAATTTTATTTGGAAATATTGATGTTGACCTCAATAATATTAATAATACCCTCAAACAGAAAAAAAATAAATAAATAAAATCTAAGGTTATTGTTTAAGTCTGTTTAATTTTTAATTTTTTTTTCTTTCTTGCATGTATTAAGGATATTAGTTACACTTCATTATCAAAAAATTAATTTTTTGAGTCACACCTTATGTTAAGTTTAACTAAGTTAAAAGAGGGTCATAATATAAATTTTTAATAATCGATTTTGTTTTATTTTTTAAAAGAATTTTTTTATTAGAAGTTAATTATTATTATTATTATTATTTTGTTTTTAACATAAATTGTAACATAAGTTCTTCAAAAAAAAAAATCTAACATAAAAGGTTTAAGTGTGACTATTTGAACATTTAGAGGGTAAAGTAAAAGAATTTTAAAATATAAGAAATAAAATGAGAGTGATCTTAAAATCAAGTAGTATATGTGGGATTATTATTTTTTGAATAATAGATAATATATACTAATTTATATTTGATAATTGCTAATGTCTATTGGTGAAAATTTTCCTACTACTTAACTGTTGAAAAAAAAAAAACAAATGTTGGTCTATATATATAAATATATTCGGAAATTATAGCAAATAACGTTTTTATCAAAATAATTGAAATGACTAACAAGGTATTAAATTATTTTAAGTAAATAATAAATTTACTAGATAAATAAAAAAACATTTTAGGTAAATAAAAAATTTTTTAGATAAATAACATATTTACAAAAAATAAAAAAGTTATTTTATGAAATTAATTTGTTACTTACTATTATTTACTCTTAATATTTTTAAAATATGTTATTTATTTTAATTATATAAAAATGTGATTTACTTCTTCCTGCTTACTTCTATTTTTTTGATAGCTACAATTGTTGGTCTATATTGCAATACTTTGAACTGACTTACTGTGACCTTTTTCTTTTTTTTATTATTATTTTTCATTCTTTCTTTTCTTGGAACAAAGGCTTGTGGGAGAATTATTTGAAGGGAAATTGTAGCGTATATCATATTTTATGATTGTTTTAAAAGTTTAAAGCAGTTTTTTATTTTTAAGATTATAAATTATGACATATAGTTTTACATGTAAATTCTTGAATTTTTTGTAAATCATTGAAGTTTTGTAGCAAATAACGGAGTTACTAATTACATATTTATAATTTTTAACACAAATTTATATACACAAATTCATGTTAGAGAGAAAGAGAGCGGAGGAGGAGGAGAAAGGAAAAATAAGAAGAGATATCGTTGATATTATACATGATCATAAATTTAATTATATTATTTATTATTATTTTAAAATTTAATGCTACAATTTACTATTATTCTTTTAAAAATGTTATTTTGTTCTTTCTCTATTTTTTCAATACAATAATTTAGGTAACAAAATTACACTAGACAAATAGCTTAAAGTTTCTTTAGCAAAATATTTTTTTGTTAGCGAAAAAAAAAAAAAAAAGCTTAAAGTTTATGATTGAAGTAGTTCACCTTGTTAGAAACAAAGTAATTTACATAATTTAAGTACAAGAATTTGAATGTTTAAATTTTAATTTTGAAATAGTTCATCCTATTAAGAGAAATTTTTTTAGAGGCAGTTTGGGGATTATTGGAAACAAAGTTTTGAAGATATTTTTTTTAAGGAAAAATTTATTAAACTCATTAAGGAGATACATTAATACCAAACATAAAAAACCATATTATATGAAACAAAACCCTTCAACAAAAACAGATCCACAAGTAAAATTTTATGATGCTAAAAAAGAAAGACGAATGCTTGATTGGAATTGTTTCGTTTTAGAAATGTATGTTTAGTTAAAGCATAAAAACTTAGAATGTGTTTGGAAAAAAAATCAATATGGATCTTATTTCGTTCATTTCGAAATTCTATATAATTTAAGTAAAAATCATCTCATTTCAACTTAAAATAACAAAGTTATAAAAAAGGTTGAGTTTATTATAGATATCTGAAATAATTTTAAAGTAATGCTAGAGACACCAACTCTAATCTTAACTTTTGAGTACCAATTCATGTGTCATATTTTCATTGAAAAATACAATTAATTGATGTGACAATACTTTAAACATTTACTTTAAAAAAACTGACAACTCATATGTCACATAAATTGGTACTCAAAAGTTAGAAAAATTCTTGGGAACATCAGTGATGTTTAATATCACACTAATAAAGAAGTGAGTTCTACTAGTAGGCCCTATCTTGTGGGACTCACTCTCTCTATTAGTGAGTGATATTTAACATCATTCATATTTCCTAACATTGTTTCAAAAGTTGAGATTAGAATTTATATTCTTAATATTTTTCATAATTTTATTAGAAACTCAAAACTCCTTCAAAGGCACGTTAAAAAACCAGACGATCGTTCGGAGACATCCCCAAACATTGCATTGGAAACTTTACTCACAAAGTGTGGAAAAAAATAAATCTGAAATTCGGATCTAGTGGGGACTCTGCTCGACAGCGTACGAATTCTCCCCAGCCCCTTCTCTCTCTCTCTCTCTCTATCTCTCTCTTTCTTTCCCACCCTTTTTCCTTCCTCTCTTCTCCTCTACTCTCCCTATTGAAAACTCCCTCCTCCTCTCTCTCTCTCTCTCTCTCTCTCTCTCTCTCTCTCTCTCCGTTCTGCGAGTAAAAAATAGTCTCTTTGTTACTTGTACGGTCTCTGACTCTTTCATATACTTCAAACAAATCACATACACATATATATATATATATATATATAAACATTGTTATTTATTATTATTTATACATTTTTTTTTTCCGCCATTTCTTTTCTTTCAATAGAAAGAGTAAAAGAAAACAGAACCAAACAGCAGTGAAGCAACAGCTTCTCTCTGTTCTGTTTTGTGTGTCTCTCTCTCTCTCTCTCTCTCTCTCTCTCTCTGTCTGAGACTTCTCGTGATTTGCATTTCCAACTTTTTTTCTTTTCTTTTCCCTCTCACTTTCTCTCTCTTCATTCACTCTCCCAAGCCCCAACCCCCCCACTGCTCCCTTCTCGTGCCTCTTTCTAATCACGCGGAAAATAGCAACCCCAATTACTGTTTCGAATTTTCCACCAAAATATATACATACAAATATACATATATAAAGTTGTAATCCCTTCTCCAACCCTAAGTTTTCTCGGAAGAAAGCTTTCTCTGCCGATGGTTGGACTCTCCCGATCTTTTGTTCTGGTAAGGTTTTTGCTTTGATTTCTGAACTTTAATTTTACATTATTTTTTTTTGGGTCTGTGATTTTACTTTAAGAGTTACTTTTTGTTTGATGTTGGAAATTTGATTCTGATTTATAATGTCCGTCTTTGTGATTCCTTTAATTTTATCTCAACTTCTAATTTTTGTTTTTATTTTTTTTTTCAAATTTAGTATGGTCTTGTAGTTCACGAAATGGTGAATTTATCGTCGTTAATTGGATATATTCTGGGTTTTCTATTCTCTGGATGGTGATATACATATATATTTATATATATGTATATATAAAAACACAAACACACACATATATATTAAACAATCAGAGTCAATAAATGTTTCAGCTGGTTGCTTGTTATTTTGTTATAAAGATCCGCAAGAAAACTTTCTTGTTTGTGGCGATTAAGGCAGTTTCAGAGCCATTTATGCTTGTATTAAAACTTATATATATAATATTGGTTTGGTATAATTTATTTGGTCTTTCTTTAGCGTTTTTCAAGTATTTTGGAAACTGCCCTCGTTTTTCAGCTGTGCGCTTAGTGTTCAAAACAGATGTTGTGAACCGGTTATGCCAGCGTTGTCCGCAAAGTAGTTTTATTGTGTCAGACTTCAAGCTTTCTGTGAATGAAAACCAATTTGAATGTTTTTTTTTTAGAAAGGAAAAACGTTATTTAACTAAATAGTGATGTTTTTGTCGACGTACCTTTGAATGATGCATTACATGTGATTAGTAAACGAGATAACATTAGTTGTCTCGTCAACAGGTGTCTCTGCTTTTAGTTCTATGCAAAGTAGTTTTGGATTTATGCAATTTGTGGTGTTGTGGATGATAAAGCACACATGTCTGCCACATCTAAGGGAAAAAAAAAAAAAGGTTTTTTTTTTTTCTCTACTTTTCTTTAACTGAAATGCAGTAACCATGGCAGGATTTGGATGCTTCATTTTGGATCTAGTGAAGGGATCTTAAGGGGCCATTTGAATCGGAGGATCGGCATGATTGAAAAGAAATCAAAAGGATATGTAGTGTGGCTTCTTGTTGTTGCGCTTCTCTATCTCCATAACAAATCTTCAGAAATGGGTTAGCACCGACTTTTGTGTTGTTTCTAAATTTCGATATCGTGATGAATTTGGCAGAGATGGGTACATTACCGAGTACTAGTGAAATAGTTGAATCCACAGACGAAGTATGTTCCGAGTCAACAATGGGTGAGAAAGCTGGAGACCAGTTGATGATGAAAACAGAGAAAAAGTATTCGATTGAGGATGATATAAATCGTCTCTTTCAGGCAATTGACATTAGAAGTTCAGCAAGAAACTCAGGTTTATCACACGAACTTGGTAAAGACCCCTTGCGAAAAAGTGCCATGAAAAGGCCTATGAGAGTTGGCATGTCGCAGGCATCAGGAATTGGAATTTCAGAGCCTGTGAGTTTGAAGCAGGCATTGAGAGGATTGTGCATTTCTCAGGCATCGGAGATGGCTGCCATGAAGAGACTAGCAAAGCCGACTGGTTCCTCAGGGGTCTCGGAAGCTGGAAATATTAAAAGGTTATACCGTGCAGTGGTGGTGGAGGCCAATGGATCTGGCCTTCCAATAAATGAAGGTAAAGGGAATTTTGTTGAGATCTCCCTTGTTCCAGACACGCCAAAATTTTCTGAGAAGATGCCAGAACCCTTGCCAATTCCCGGCGAAGAGTTATCACACCCTATCACTGAAGTTTCTACTGCTTTTTCGGGTGAAATGATGCCAGATGCAGGGATACCGGCACAGACGGAGATCGTTCCCATGCCAACTGAAGTTAAGAGTGGGACTAATGTAGGGGTTGGGAAAGAGGAATCCGATTCTTCATTGATCCCGCATGCTAGCAAGAAAATTCGTCAGCTGGATGATGGTGCTTCGACCTCAACTGAGGTTCCAATTAGTTCTCCAAATGCAGACAAGGGGCAGAAAGATAAGTTACATTCTGCTGCTACTGTATCTAGCTCCAGTGCTGGTAGTAAGATAAGCAAATCTTTTAGCAGTAGTCCTCGATTTATATTCAGGAGCAAGAACACTTTTAAGAATAAAGCAAAGCAGGATTTAATTGCGTCTTCTAATTCTAATTCACATGACATGAGAGTTGATGATGATCTAAAATCTAACACAAGTAATTTGGAGAACCTGACACAGAGCTGTACTCCAAAACATGAAAGGGAAGAAGGTGAGAAAGCTTCTCCAATGTCTAGTAATACAAATGCTAGCTTCGAAGTAAGTTCAGGTGTTGGGGATGCAAGTTCATGTAAACTGAATTTCAGTTTGAATTGCAGTAGCACGACTAAATCTCTTGTGAAAAAGGGTGATGAGAGATCAATATCAAGAGAGAAAGGGGAATTCTCACAAAGCTCAAAAAGTAGTATTGGTGAGTACAGTAGCTGCACAAGCACTAGCGAGGAGAGCAGTCTAAGCGGATCAAGTCGTAGTGGCAAGCGTCCTCATATGTCAAAAGATTTGAGATGGGAAGCCATCCATCATGTTCAGAAGCAACATGGAAGCTTGGGTCTCCGGCACTTTAAGCTGCTGAGGAGGCTAGGTTGTGGGGACATTGGAACTGTTTATCTTGCTGAGCTTACTGGGACAAATTGCCTTTTCGCTTTGAAAGTAATGGACAACGAGTTTTTGGCGACTAGGAAAAAAATGTTGAGGGCCCAAACTGAAAGAGAAATACTACAGATGCTGGATCATCCTTTTCTCCCTACACTTTATGCGCATTTTGTGTCAGACAAGCTTTCGTGCTTAGTTATGGAGTATTGTCCTGGCGGAGATCTGCATGTATTGCGGCAAAAACAACCTACCAGGAGCTTCTCTGAACAAGCCTCTAGGTATCTTTTCTTTGTACGATCAAGTTCTTGTCATCTGTGCATGTGCATTACTGCTTTATAAATTACTTATGTACCTTATGGTTGACTGAGTGGGAACACAACTCATCACGACAACGTGTTTTTGGGAGGAGTAAAAACATGTTTTACTGCTCTCTCTCTCTCTGTCTGAAAAATATGTGTATGTCTATTTTTCCCAAGTGATGTATTCCAGTTTCGTGTTTCTATTTTCTCCTTTCTTAGGTTCGCCCTCTGGTAAGTCAGTGTACGTGTGAATAGAGATTTGAAGAGGGTTTTTATTTTTTATTTAGCTAGATACTTTTGATACATTTGCTAGAAGCTATGGTTTCGATGGTACGTTGATGGATGAACTATTTTTGGCTGGTCTGATGTAAACAATTGCAGATGATCAGTTGCGATCTCATAGGGATTTATCTCTACTAAAATTCGGGGACGTGCAGATGATCAGTTCTGATCTCATAGGGATTAATCTGTACTAAAATTCGGAGACATTTAATAAAAGAAAGATGCTATTCTGTTTTTCCTTAATCTTTGTACACGTGTTGACCAACAAGCAGTTCATAAAGATAATAAGCTAGGACAGCTTCAAAATACCAGCTTGTTACCACTTCGAGCTTACCAGTGTTGCAGCACCATATTTGATGTTATTGTACAAAGTTTAGATTTGGTTAATCATTAAGTATCAACTGTGCTCACCATGTCAATGACTAAATTGGATGTCAAATCAGTTGGCAGGCAACGACCAATCTGGCATCTGCTGATTGTAATTGTTTGTGGTCGGTTATTACGTTTCTTTTGTCAGAATGGGTTCTGTTTTCTGCATCATGAAATCTAGATCTAGTAAAGAAGATAGCAGTGTTATTGAAGCAATAAGTTATTAACATTTACCATACGGTAATATATGGTAACTGTAATGCTCCATCATCATTTTAGCAGTCGAGTTTTCTCAGCTAAACTATGTGCTTGTCTTTCACAGGTTCTATGTTGCTGAGGTCCTCCTTGCGCTGGAGTATTTACACATGCTAGGAGTTGTTTACCGAGACTTGAAACCTGAAAATATTCTGGTCCGAGAAGATGGGCACATCATGCTCTCAGACTTTGATTTGTCACTTAGATGTGTCGTCAATCCGATGGTTCTTAAATCATCATCACCTGTTGTGGAACCTGCGAAGAAGATGTCGAGCCCGTGCACTGAATCTAGCTGCATTGACCCTTTCTGCCTCCAGCCGTCCTGGCAGGTTTCCTGCTTCACTCCTAGACTCTTGTCTGCTGCAGCAAAATCTCGGAAAATAAAATCTGAGCTTGCTGCCCAAGTTAGCCCACTGCCACAGCTTGTAGTGGAACCAACTAGTGCTCGATCTAACTCCTTCGTCGGAACTCACGAATACCTCGCTCCTGAGATCATCAAAGGTGAGGGTCACGGGAATGCTGTTGATTGGTGGACGTTTGGAATATTTCTGTTTGAGCTGTTATATGGCAGGACACCTTTCAAGGGTTCTGGGAACGAGGACACGTTAGCCAATGTCGTGTCGAAGAGTCTCAAGTTCCCAAATAGCCCAATGGTTAGTTTCCAAGCAAGGGATTTGATCAGAGGCCTCTTGGTGAAGGATCCTGAAAATCGGTTAGGATCGGTGAAAGGGGCTGCAGAGATCAAGCAGCACCCTTTCTTCGAAGGCCTTAATTGGGCATTAATACGGTGCACAATACCGCCAGAGATGCCCAAATGTTGCGATGTGGGAAGTTCCGCACCATCTGCTTCACAGAAACAGGAGAGCACGAAGTGTAAGGAGTTAGAAGGTACATCAGAGCACACGGCGGAGTTTGAGGTGTTTTAGCTAAATCCTCTCGACTGTGGAAAGAAGCCCAGTGAATCTTCTTTTCCAAACTTTCTCATCCATGTTTTTACCTTTTTTTTTTTTTTAACTGAAAATATAGCTTATAGTGTAAATGTAACTTAAGTATTGATGGGTAGTTATAGAATTAAATATCATATATGATTACTGAATGAGTAGCTGAGAATCAAGATGAAAATGGGTATGACACTTTTCTTTCTTGTCTGAGGATTCCAGCTTAAATCATTTGCTCTACGGCACAAGTACGACCAGCTAATTTGAGGCTTGTACATGACACGAGCATAGAAGTGTTAGGTACGACTACGAGAAAAGTGGAATGACGGAGAGGGCTTAGAGGGATTAATGATAGGATTTTGACATTTACGCTTATTTGGTAAGCGAGAAATGAGAAGGTGATTAGAGGTTTGGTAAGCGAGAAAAAAAGGAGTGATTAAAGGGGGGATTTCATACAAAACATCATAAGAAAAATAATTCCTTCCGTTCTCATTTTTCTCACCGAAATAATTTACCACTCTATTTTTTTACTTTCCTTCCTTCTTACAAACACGCCCTAAACGTTGACAGTACTTGAGCTCGCAGTTGTGAATGGGGGCGTTGTGGGATCTCCCCCAAGGAAGGAGAATCCATCTATCTTAGGTGTAGGACTAACCATGACTTCCTTACTGTGCTGGAAGCTCTCTAAAGTGGCTATCTATCTTAAATGGATGGGTTTGATAGGTCTTAACTCTTCCCTGAGGGGCTCTCTTAATCCTTTCAACGAGAGTTTGTATATCTTCATATGGGCGGCTGCTTTTTGTCCTTTAAGCTGAGGATAGTTCTTCCCTTCTGCGATTCCTTGCTAAGGTTAGGACTAGCTTTTTCTTCCAATTAGTATATCCTTGTGACTCGTGTGTCTTATTTATGTACTCTAACCTGCAGAAGGATTTGTTATCTTTCTTCCTAGAATTGAAAAGCAAAAGGAAGGGGAAAAAATTGCTCCAACGAACACAGGATAAAAAATAAAAAGATAAAAAAAAGAGTTTACTCCTCACCAAAAAAAAAAAAAAAAAAAAAAGGGAAGAAGAAGAAGAAAAAGTACAAGAGCACTGGATGAATTAGTAGCATTTTTAGTCCCAGTACCGTGAGTATTATGACATTTTGTTCTTTGAGCCTTTTTTTTTGGCAGATTGCTTCTTGAATTTTGTTGTTTTGTTTTTGCAGTTCTAGTCCTTGATATTTAAATGGACGAAGGATTTCTAAAATTTGATAGAGATAGTCATCTTTCCATTATCATAACCGAAAAGTCTAGAGAAAAAAGTTACATGAAGTGCAAAATGTTTGTAGGGAATTTTTTTATAGAGAAATTACATTATATATGACATCTTTATAAGAGGTACATACTATAAAATTAAATGTCCGTGTAAGATCCTCCAGACAAATCTCACCCCTCAATAAGGAAGGCGTCACCCCAATATCAACAAATATGGTAAGGATATGTGAGAGTAAGGTGACGAAGATCTGATATTTCGGATTTACTATTTTATTGGTTGTTCTCTTAATAATATTATGTCATGTCATCTGAATTTAAAAATTTAATCATATAAAAAAATTTTAAATATTAAAAATTTTGAAATAAATTGATAAGTTATCGAAACATTATAGAATGCACAAAAAAAAAAATGAGACAGTAAATATGAACTTAGGATATATTCGCAAATATGTTGTATTGAGTATTACAGACCTATCACTGTAATTCATTACTATTATCCAATTACAATTGATGATTCGTAATTTTATAATTGATTTAATTACAAGATACAGAAAGAGTGAACCAAGTTGAACCAGTCCGACCTACCAATCAATTATGGTCCATGAGAGACACCAAAATCAGTAAAATCCCCAACGTATTTTTTCTAGCCAATCTCGTGCACACAACAAACAACTTGTCCCTTGGAGGAGTTGGTTCTCATCTCGGTGTCCATATTTTCTCTCAAAAAGTCCAAACCCACAAAACAACTCAAAGACCATAATGAGGACATTGTACAACCGTGGTGGTGGCAGCCCTCTAAATTTACGATCTTGCCACTCATTCAACGCTCTCTCCTCACAACTAAAACACCCATTTCTTCTTCTTCTTCTTCTTCCACCAACCCAATTCCAATTCCCATCTCTCCGCACCTCAATAATCAGACGGCCAAATTCTCGGAGACCCAGTTCGTGTTTCTCATCTGGGTCTGTTACCAGAGCGTCAATGGCGGCTTCGGGCGCAGAGACGGAGACAAAACCCTTCTCTGTCCTGTTCGTGTGCTTGGGTAACATCTGCAGAAGCCCTGCTGCTGAAGGAGTCTTCACGGACTTTGTCAAGAAAAGGGGTTTGGATTCCCACTTCAAGATTGACTCCGCTGGCACCATGAATTATCACGAGGTAGGTACGCCTTTGTATGGTTACTCAGAAACTATACATGGGAAAAAATAGCTTGTAATGGAAAATCACATGTAAAGTGCATTCAAGTCTTGATGATATTTTGAAGGTTTGTATTTTCAAATGATGCAACTCATTTCATGATATATATCTGCCTGTTTATGTAGTCCTTAAAAGTAAGAGTTATGACAAGCCATTTATTCTATGTGTAAATAAAATTTCTTGCTGTAATTCCTTTCAAATATTTTTGTTGAATGAAACAAATAGGATCAATTTCACCTATGCCCCTAGAACTATATGGTCATTCTCAATTTATCTCTCGAACTTTAATAACTCCTCACTTTGCCTCCCGAAGTTTGAGTCAGTTCTACTTAACTCGTTTTGTTAAATTTTCTGTCAAAAACAGACGGAAAAAGAGAGAGTTAAGTGTGAGTACATGTTATTTTTCCTTTAGCTTTAACAGAAATTTTAATAGAAAGACCGTGTGACAACACTCCCCTTTTTTTCCATCTGATTTTAGTATAAAATTATAACGGAGGAGTTAAGTGAGATTGATTCGTAATTTAAGGAGCAAAGTGAGAGTTTTTCAAGTTCGAGTGAGAAAGTGAGAATAACCCTATAATTGAAGAGGCACAGATGAGAATGATTCAAACAAATATCACGTTACGCCTTAAAGTACTGATGGTCCTTTGCACCGTATATGTATGTGTGTGTGTTTGTGTAAGCGTAAGCTAATTTTTGGTTGTATTGAAGGGAAACCAAGCAGACCCAAGGATGAGGGCAGCTTCCAAAAGGCGTGGGATCGAGATAACATCCATATCAAGACCTATCCGGCCATCTGATTTTAGAGACTTCGATTTGATTCTCGCTATGGATGAGCAGAATAGACGTAAGATAAGTGTTTGATTTGGTATCCAATCATTATGTTGGTGTTTTGACTTGATTCTTGTTTGTATGCATCAATATGAATGTACAATCTTACATGTGGTTGTGTTGTTGGTGTCGATGTCGATGTTGGATATAGAGGATATATTGGAGGCATATAATAGGTGGAAACTCAGAGAACCTTTACCTGAAGACGCTCATAAGAAGGTTAATTAGGTCTTATTACAAGGATGTTTGCTCTAATCAAGTTTTGCTTTTAGATTGCAAGGTCTGAGGCAGTTTTCGGCATTGCAGGTTAAATTAATTTGTTCTTATTGCAAAACAAATGAGGAGACTGAAGTGCCGGATCCGTATTATGAAGAACAACAAGGCTTTGAGAAGGTAATTTACCAATATCGTCACTGATTCTTGTGCGACAGAAATACAATATCCATTGCTTTTGTTTGTTAATCTTTCAGAATCTGAGTTTATTTTAGTTCATCACGTTATTACATTTTGAGAAATTCAGTAACGTGGTTTGAAACCGAGACATGACGTTGTAGAGTTGTAGTAACGTGGGATTATCTCAAACTGAAATCTAAGGCATGACCCCATTGAAAAGACCAGTGATTAAATCCTGAAACAAGAAAAAAGAAAATATAACAATAATAAAGAGATGAGCCAAAAAGTTGCTGATGGTTTGAAAAACAAACTTCGTGTAGCAAGTTGATACAAGCTATTAAACGTAATTCTGTGGCAGGTTTTGGATTTACTTGAGGATGCTTGTGGATCATTGCTTAATAGCATATTGGCGGAGAAGAAAATTGATGGTTGAAATCCTGTTTGATCCGGTATCTGGATTTGGCTTGATGAACAAATTGTTTATGCACACTGCTTATTTGCTAGTGATGTAAGGTCTATTCTTGCTAGTGATGTAAAAAAAAATCGTTGATACCAAACTTCTTTACACCGTCAATCCGAAATCATTGTATATGCACACTGCATGAGGAGATTAGCTTGTCGTTCTATTTTGCATCATACTTTTGAGTGCATGAAAATTATCGAGAAATGCTACGATCTGTCTAAACACTGATTTGCTATCGTATTCGATATTCTTGACAAAATAATTGTTCTTAGCTGCATTGGAATAAGAAGAAACTATGACTAAAATTGAGTAGACATTTGATTAACATGTTTCTCAGAACTACTCAACCGTGAATATCGTAGTCTTTAGTAGTGTTTTTTCGACGGTTTCTCACTCTAGAAGACAAAAAATACAGGCTTTTCTTCTTCTTTTTTTTTTCTTTTTTTTTTTTCAAATGATTTCTTAGGGTTTAAGTGGTCTTTTAATGTCGTAGGGTTTTAGTGGTCTTTAGAAGACATTAAGGCGGATAAGGGTAATGCAAACTTGGTAAGCCACGCATTTTATTAAGAATAATGATAGGGACACAAACTGTAATT
Organism: Ficus carica; assembly: GCA_009761775.1. Classification (NCBI taxonomy): domain Eukaryota; kingdom Viridiplantae; phylum Streptophyta; class Magnoliopsida; order Rosales; family Moraceae; genus Ficus; species Ficus carica. The sequence goes on along the minus strand of CM019747.1, from coordinate 3,018,672 downwards.
TCTTATTTTATTTATTTTTATTGATATGTGTTTAAAAGATCACCTGTTATTCTGTAAATTAATGATAAGAGATTGCATCTATCAATATAAAGATGAAAACTCATTATCACATTAATCTATAAAAAAAAAAAGTATGAATGCAGTTGGTGTCTCTAAGACTATGACAATAAATTAATAAAATTAAAAAAAAATCAAAACCATTAATTTTCTAGTTTTCTTCAGTGCTATGCAAAAAAGATTAACCAAATAAAATACTACACAT